>SNQJ01S0009033.1:115785-162022 GCA_010110895.2 Picea sitchensis
TCCCGCTCCCGCTCCCGCTCCCCGCTCCGCGCTCCCGCTCCCAACAGCCTTGCATTGGAGGCTCGTAAGATTTAGAGGACCATTCATCCTCATCATGCTTTACATCTCTACTCACCACTATCTTCCCTTGCATCGAGATATAGATTTGATAAGCCTTGGAGGTCTTGTAACCAACAAAATACTCATGGTACTTGAGGGTTTGGGTTTATTCCTATTCTTCTCGAGGACATGAATATAAACAAAACAACCAAATACATGCAAATGTAATACCTGGGCCTTATCACTAGCAAAAGCTTCTTTTGGTGTCTTATCGTTTTTACTATTCTATGAGGACATCAATTCAGAATGTAGAAAATCATGTTGCATGCCTCTGCACAAGGACACATGGGAAAATCCATGTCATTGATCATGGCCTTGGCTATATCAATGATGGATCAGTTATTCCTCTTTGTAACCCAATTCTATTCTGGTTCTGTTATCTCCCTTTTGATCCCTGCACCCTGGAAAAGGCATCAAAGTCCTTGGAGGTGTACTTTCCTCCATTTTCAGAGTGAAGCACCTTTGTCTTTCTAGCTATCAAATTCTCCACAAAGGCTTTGAACTTTGTGAGCTTGCTAAAAACTTCATCTTTAGTCTTCATAAAGTAAATATAGGTCTTGCATGCAAAATCAACATCAAAGGAAATATAGTACATACTACTTGTCAATGAAGTTGAAGACATCGATCCACATACATATGAATGGATTAGATCAAGAATCTCTCTTGATCTATATCCAATGCTTGGAAAAGTGTTATTTGCATGTTTGTTGATTGCACACTCCAATCTTCTATCTTGAAGTCTGGCACTTTCTGCACCATATCCTTCAAGAGAGTAAGTGCTCCATAGTGCAAGTGACCAAAGTGTTTTTTCCATAGCTCGAGAGCTTGTCATTGTCATGCACCAAAGCATCATGTTTCACTGGATCAACACACAATGTGGAAAGGCCACCTTCTTGCACTCCTTTGGCCAAAACTTGATCACATTGACAGTTGCATTCTCTTATGATAACTTGTTGATCATCAGACTTAGCCACACACTTCAAATCTGTCATTGTTGAAACTGAAGGAAGATTCTTAGGCAAACCAAGAACATATAAAACATCATGTAACTAGAGATTATCAATTGAAGGCATTCGAAAGGAGAGAAAGCACATTCCAGTCATTGGATATGTGGCATCATCACCCAACTCCACTTGTATGCCTTCCACTTGTTCTTGAAGTTCAACAAAAATCCTTCTTGTTGAAAGTCGTGTATGGATGCTCCACTATCCACATACCACCCTATGCTAGTAATAGTGTTAGTGGGGAGGCACGAAGCCATGGAAAAAGTGGTGTCAAGCTTGGATGCTAACTCATCCACTCTGGCAGAAGATTATGCACTCTATGCAAACTAATTCTATTGCTGCCTGCTCTTAGCTTTCTTCTTCTCAAAACACTGACTTGCATAGTGTCCCATCTTATTGCACTTGAAGCATTTCACATAACTCAAGTGTTTCTTTCCCTGATTCGAAGAACCTAATCCTTCCATCATACCCCTCCTCAGTCCCCCTTTGTTACTACCTCTCCTCACCTTCCCAATGACGGCTAGGTTTTGGCTTTCCTCCACTCTCGCTGCAACCATCTCTCGGCTTGTCTCTTCTTGGATGAAATCACCCCAAAGCTTTTCAAAGGTAGGCAACTTCTCATGAGCATAAACACCTTGCACAAAGGCTTCCCAAGGTGTAGAGAAACCATTTAGTATGGGCACTAACTCCTCATCCTCAATCTTCCTCCTGATAGAAAAGAGCTGATTTCTAAACTCGGTGATCTTCATCAAGTAGCTTGCCACCATGTTTGTGTCACTCATGCACATTCTAGTGAGCTTATTCTTTAGGAGCATCTTGTGGGAGACATTACGACTACGATAGAGAGAGATCAATGCTTCATACATTTCTTTGGCTGATTTACCTGAGATATGAGGCATCAAATGGTCCTTCAAGGAATCTAGAATGATTCTCTTTGGCTTGGCAACCTTCTTTCCATACTGAGCAAGTTGTTGGGGATCGGTGGCAACTGTAGCCTTCCCTTTTATAGTACTCCCTAGATCAACCTCCTCCATGAACATCTGAAATCTGCACTTCCAAGGAGTGAAGTTGGAAGCCCTTTCTAGCCATTCACACTCTCTAAGACTGGACAACCTGAAGTGAGCTATTCCTGCAACCTCTTGAACACACCTCAAACAAACAGATCAGCAAGAAAACAAGTCAGCAACCTATCAGAGGTGCATATCAGCTCTCACAGTCATAAATCACTACTCCAATCACTGGAGTTTCTTGGGCATCTCACCCACAAACCCTTCACAAGTCTTGGTGCGTATCTCAAGAAAAAGTCACTCCAATCTATGTAGATTTCTGGGCATTACACCCATTGAAATCCTCCAATAGAAATACCCTCTCATAGGCAGAAAGCATCTCCATATACTAGTCGGATGACTTAAGCTGTACAGCACTGATACCCTTTAAAACTTTTAGTACATGGTAAACAGATATGCACTGATAAAAATCAAAACCCTACAACTAGGAAATTGAAATTGATTAAACCCCTATAACAGCATTTAAAAGAGTGCTAGATCTACATACACAGAAATCTGAAAATTGGAACAGCAAGCAAAGAATCGTGGCAACTAATCACTTATGTCTATGTTAGACTAAAAGAAAAGATTACATCTAGAACTAGCTTATCTCAAGTAAACACATTAACTAGAAACATCAACAATCTAACCATAGCAGTGAAGCATGTTGAAATTTCTCCTACCCAACACCCGGCAGTTAATTCCAAATAAATCACTTATTGAATTAAAGCACAATTGAGTAGTCAACTAAACATGCAGCGGAAGCATAAACAAGGAAACCAAATCAAGCACACATGAACACCAATATTTTTGGGTAGATACCCCTGGAAAAACTCCCAAGGGAAAACCAGTGCAGAGAATGATTTTATTATGCTAAAATCAGGGCTCCCATAACAGGGATAATGGCCCACTAAGAGAAATACAACTGCAGACAAACCTGACAAAGTCTGACCTATTGTACGAACCAGAGATGCACACTTTTCAAGGTCTACGCGAGACTTTGCTTCAGCAAAACTGCGTATGTACGCGACTATCTCCACTGAGACCCGCGTACATGTACGGCAAGCTCCGTACGACACGACACTCTTCTGTGACTTCCTATGACTGAAACCCACCTGCACTACCTTTGTTCTCTCTTTTCCTTGACCTGATCTCTAGATGGAAGTCCTTCTCCACCTATCCAAGATCTTGAATCACGGTCCTTCGTGATCCAATACTCTGTGTTGACTCTCTCCACCTCTCAAGTTTCAAGTGTCTTTCTCCTTCACCCTAGCCTTGCTTTTATAATCGTGAGTTATATCTCCAAAGTGATTGCATGTTGAGATTACTTCTCACTTCACTTGAGATTTAGAAACATGCTAATTACTTTTAGCACTTTCCTTAAATAACTCAATTAGCTAATTACATAATTAGTTAATAAAAACAATTTACTTTAATATTTCTTTTAATTAAAGTAAATTAAGAAGGCTTTGGACGATTTCCACATGTCTAGACACATAGACCTGTGCGGAAATACCTGTCTGATGCTACCACTAGCATCAACACTCCCTCTTAGCGAGAAAAGTATTATGCACCACTCCAAGTCTGTCTCTGAAAAACACAAACTTCCCTTTCTTCAAGGGCTTGGTCAGAATATCTGCAACCTGCTCATCTGTGGAAATATATTGAAGCTTCACTGCTCCCTTCTGGATCCTATCTCGAATGAAGTGGTATCTGATCTCAATATTCTTAGATCTGTCATGGAATACTGGATCCTCCGAGAGTTTGATAGAAATTTGATTATCACAATATATCACTATAGGCTCCAACTCTTGATCAAATAAACTTGTAAGCAACTTGCGAAGCCAAATAGCTTCACAACTAGCCATATTCGTTGCCATATACTCTATCTCTGCTGAACTAAGTGCTACAGAAGTTTGTTTCTTGTTGAACCAAGTAATCATTGTTGATCCCAAGCTGAAGCAACACCCCGAGGTGCTCTTTCTATCTATTACACTCCCTGACCAATCTAAGTTTGTATATCCCTGCAACTCCACTCTGTCTCCTCCAAGATAGCTCAATCCATACTCCATTGTACGTCTCAAGTACCTGAGCACATGTTTCGCTGCTACCCAATGCACCTGCCTGGGCTCCACCATGAACTAACTCAAGGTGTTCACAGCAAAACAAATATCTAGCCCGATGTTGACCAAATACATCAAGGACCCTATCAACTGTCTGTATATCCTGGGATCCACCAACTCTGAATCTGAAGTGATCACCTTCTTCAGGTTGGTAATCATAGCTGTAGACATCGGTTTACGGTCCTCCACCCTGAATCTCCTCAAGATCTCAACTGCATACTTCCCTTGTCCAAGGAAGATCTCTCTCGACACCTGACATACCTCTAACCCTAAGAAATAATGCATTAAGCCAATGTCCATCTCAAACTTAGTAGCTAAATCTGCTTTGCACCCTGCAATAAGCTCCTCTTCACCTATGAGAAATAAATCATCAACGTACATAACCAATATGAGTGGATCCGACCGAACAAGTATGAAGTATAAGTTAGGATTCGTCTCTCTTGGTAAAGCCCATACTCTGCAAGTATCCGTCAATCCTAGAATACCACGCCCTGGGTGCCTGTTTGAGTCCGTACAAGGCTTTCTTAAGCCTACACACTTGAGACTCCCTCCCATGTACCTCAAATCCCTGAGGTTGCTCTATGTATACGTCCTCCTCAATAATCCTGTTGAGGAAAGTTGTTTTCACATCCATCTGATGTATCCTCCACCTCATAACTGAAGCAATAGAAATAACATCTCGAATATAAACATACCTGGCGACTAGAGAAAACGTCTCCTCGTAGTCCACTCCCTCTTTCTAGGAGAACCCTCTCGCCACAAACCTCGCTTTGAACTTCTCGATGCTACCATCTGCAGCATGCTTGATCTTGTAGAGCCACCTAGAACTCACAACTAACTTCCCCTCTAGTCTTGGCACTATGTCCCAAACATCACTCCTTATAATAGAGGTGTACTCCTCTACCATGGCATCCCGCCATACCTGTTGTTCTGCTGCTTCCTCAAAACTGGAAGGCTCAACATCAATTATGCTACTCATAAGCGCCATATAGTTCGGAAACTTCTTCGGAGGCCTTCTCTCTTTGACCGCACTCCTAGGAGCCTCACCGACAACCTTCATTGTCTATAATAGCCATCGGGGTCTCCTGACAAGACTGGAAGGGGCTAACTTCATCTCGCCACATAAAGTTTGAAATATTGATTGTTGCTCATCCTTCGGAGCCTGCTGCTCCTCGTCCTCTTTCACTGTTGATGACTCCTACGATCTGCTAGATGCCAAGTTCTCCTCGAACTTAACATCTTTGCTCACAATTGTCTTCCCCTGCACTGGAAAGCGGATCTTGTAAACCTTTGAGGTCTCACTGTACCCCACAAATATACCCTTCTCTCTTTGACCGCACTCCTAGGAGAGCCTCACCAACAACCTTCAATGTCTGTAATAGCCACCGGGGTCTCCTGACAGGACTGGAAGGGGCTAACTCCTCCTCCCCGCCTGAAGTTTGAAATGTTGATTGTTGCTCATCCTTTGGAGCCTGTTGCTCCTCGTCGTCTTTCACTGCTGATGACTCCTACTATCTACTAGATGCCAAGTTCTCCTCGAACTTAACATCTCTGCTCACAACTGTCTTCCCCTACGTTGGAAAGAAGATATTGTAAGCCTTTGAGGTCTCACTGTACCCCACAAATATACCCTTATGTCTTGAAAGCTCTAGCTTTGTCCTCTTCTCCACAAGCACATGCATGTAAATTGGACAACCAAAGATCCTCAAATGACCAATCTCTGGCTTCACTCCTGAGAACGCCTCCTTCGAAGTCTTGTCCCCCAATATCATGTGAGGACTCTTGTTGTGCACATATATTGTTGTGTTACATGCTTCTACCCACAGGAACATAGGCAACTCCTGGTCATGTATCATAGCCCTGGCAGAACCGATGATGGATTGATTCTTTCTCTCTGCAACCCCATTCTGTTGAGGGTAGTATGAGACTGCCATCTCCCTCTTGATCCTTGCCTCCTTGCAAAAATCCTTGAAGTCATTGGAGGTGTACTCTCCCCCATTATCCGACCTCAAGACCTTGATCTTCTTACATGTCTGGTTCTCTACCTGAGCTCTAAACTCCTAAAACCGATTGAAGACCTCATCCTTGGTCTTCATAAAGAAGATCCAGGTTTTCTTGGAAAAATCATCAATAAACCTCACATAGTATGACTATGATGATCCCTGTAATAAGGCTACTGACATCGTCCCACTCACACCTGAATGAATAAGATCCAAGATCCCCTTGGACCTACTCTCGTTGCTAGGAAAAGAAGTCTTGGCATTCTTGCCAAGTGCACACCCTTTATACACTCTGTGCTGCTCAATTCTAAACTTTGGAAGACCTGTAACAATCTCCCTCAGAATCGGAAAATCCCTGTAGTATAGGTGTCCCAACCTCCTGTGCCACAACTCACATAGGTTGTCACTGTCCTGTACCAAAGCCTGAACAGGCTTTCCCTGCAACCTGTATAAAGTGCCCTCTCTAACCCCGACGACCACTGCGGTGTCCGGGCTACCTTTATTTGGACGTATGAGTACCTTCCCTCTTTGAAAAGTGACGGCAAAAACCTCGTTCTCCATCACTGAGACTGAAAGCAAATTCTTCTTCAAACCTGGTACGTAAAGCACATCCTATGCATCCAACGAACCTCTTGACTCGAGATGGAACGTAATTGTTCCCTCTCCCTTCACTGCATACTTGGCATCGTCACCAAGCTCCACATGAACATCTGAGTCACTCTCTGTCAGACTGCTAAATAGCTCCCGTGCTTCTGTCATATGACGAGATGCACCATTGTCCAAGAACCAGACACTCCTCGTAGCTGTGCTAGTAGAAAGGCAAGAAACTAGTGAGTAATCCTTCTCAAACTTCGTTGCAAACTCATCAAGTTGTGTCTCTGTTGATGCTGCTATCTATGTCTTTCCATTACCCTTCTTCTCCTCCGAACACTGAGATGCATAATGTCCATTCTTATGACATGAGAAACACTTGATTTTACTCAAGTCCTTCTTTCATGGCTGTGATGAACCTCCATCATTGTTACCATTCTTACTAGAACTCTTTCCTTTGCCCTTCCTTGTCTTGCTGATAAGAGCCAAGT
Source organism: Picea sitchensis (assembly GCA_010110895.2). Classification (NCBI taxonomy): domain Eukaryota; kingdom Viridiplantae; phylum Streptophyta; class Pinopsida; order Pinales; family Pinaceae; genus Picea; species Picea sitchensis. The sequence goes on from SNQJ01S0009033.1 coordinate 123,140, forward strand.
TATCTTCACTACTTCCCTGCTTGTTGCTCTTAGATTCCTCCTGAGTCTCTTCCTGGATGCAATTATCCCAAAGTCTCTGCCAATCTGGGAGATTTTCCCAAGCGACGACTCCCTTGAAAAATGGTTCCCAAGACTTGGGAAGACCATTCAATGCCACATTCACGATCTTTGCGTCCTCCGTTTTCTCCCCTATGGCTGCAAGTTGATCACGCACCTATGTGATCCTCATGAGATAGATGGTAACATTATCAAATCTAGACATTTGCATCGATCTGAGTTTATTCCTTAATACCATCTTCCTACTCATTTTTGTGCTCTGGAATAACCCTACCAAGGCATCAAACATCTCTTTGGTCGTCTTCTTCTCAGTCAGGTGAGGGATTAGATGATCCTTCACAGAATCCAGGAGGACCCTCTCTGCTTTGATCTCCTTCTTGTTGTGAGCCTCCAAAGCTGTCGAATTTGTCGGTGGAGTAACTACTTTATCCACTAACTCCCAAAGGTCATACTCCTTCAATGCCAAAGTTACTCTTGTTTTCCAAAATAGGAAGTTGGATGCTCCATCCAATCTGTCTTCAACTCTCAATGGTGTTATGGCCATCCCCAAGACTTGATAACTTTCCCTGGAAATAACATGTTGCTAAAAACTACTTTTGTACTGACCTGTACGGACTTGTACACGACTGTCACGACTGCAACCCACGTATGTACGCGACGGTCACCACTGCAACCCTCGTATATGCGGCTATGCTCAAAGCCTCCTACCTATGTACGCGACTGTGCTTTTTGTGACCCATGTACACCTCTGTACACCTATGTACACCTGCAAAAACAAGTTTTACCTTTGTACGACTGTTTTCCTTAAATCTGTCCTTTGATTTCCGCCTGCTAGTTATGAATCTATTATGGATCTGAGATCGTGTATTTGGTTTCCTCTCAGAGCACCTACTTTGATACCATGTTGAAATTTCTCCTACCCAACACCCGACAGTTAATTCCAAATAAATCACTTATTGAATTAAAGCACAGTTGAGTAATCAACTAAACATGCAACGGAAGCATAAACAAGGAAACCAAATCAAGCACACACATGAACACCAATATTTTTGGGTAGATACCCCTAGAAAAACCCTGGAGGGAAAACCAATGCTAAGAATGATTTTATTATGCTAAAATCAGGGCTCTTGTAATAGGGATAAATGGCCCACTGAGAGAAATACAACTGCAAACAAACCTGGCAAAGTCTGAGACTCTGAACTGTTGTACGAACCAGAACTACACGCTTTTCAAGGTGTACGCAACTTTGCTTCAGCAAACCTACGTATGTATGCGACTGTCTCCACTGAGACCCATGTACATGTACGAAAAACTTGTACGGAAAGCTCTATACGACGCGACACTCTCCTGTGACTTCCTTTGACTGAAAGCCACCTACGCTACCTCTGTTCTCTCTCCTCATTGACCTGATCTCTAGATGGAAGTACTTCTCCACCTATCCAACATCTTGAATCACGGTCCTTCGTGATCCAATACTCTGTGTCGACTCTCTCAACCACTATCAAGTTTCAAGTGTCTTTCTCCTTCACCCTAGCCTTGTTTTTATAATCGTGAGTTATATCTCCAAAGTGATTGCATGTTGAGATTACTTCTCACTTCACTTGAGATTTAGAAACATGCTAATTACTTTTAGCACTTTCCTTAAATAACTCAATCAACTGATTACATAATTAATTAATAAAAGCAATTTACTTTAATAATTTGTTTAATTAAAGTAAATTCAAGAGTAGAAGGCTTCAAACGATTTCCACATGTCTAGACACATAGACCTGTGCGGAAATACTTGTCCGATGCTACCACTAGCTTCAACAAAGCACCCTCTCTTTCTTTTATAGAACAAGAGGCAAGAGGAGTACCATGAATATGGACATAGTGAGTGAAGCACCTCCTTTGACAAAGTCAAACCCTAACCTTAGTGCACTAGAGGAGAAAGTGTCCTCATGCATGAGTTTGCCCTACCTAGAATAGAGCACCCACTGTTGAGAAGTAGTAGCCTGCAAGAGAATCTCTCTCATGCATGCACCTCCCTGTCCTGGGATCTATACCCTCCAAGAATAACAAAATGTGTCACATTCATGCACCCCCCTTTGCATTGGGATCTGTGCCCTCTAAGTATAGAAGTTGCATGTGCCCTCTATGCATTGGATCTGTGCCCTCTCATCAATGAATGCCTGCAGAGACTAATGCAACCTCTCACCAGCAGCAAACAAATCTGCATAGTAATTGAACACTGAACGGATCTGCTGAAGAACAACTCAAAGCAACAAGTAAAACTAACAAAAATAACCCCATTAGTGTCAACTTCTGGTTGCTGCCTGTTTTTGTATAGGAGTTTGATGTGTAGGCTGTAGCAGCCATTATGTCATTGAAAGGTCATTTTCCTGTACTTTCTTCTTGACTTGAAGCTCCTTCCAGAAAGATTTAGGGTTTCTTTTTCTAATCCTAGCAACTCCTTTTGCATTTCTTTCTTGAATTTAACCTTCTGGGTTTTCACTACCTGCTCGTATGCCTTTAAGTTCTTGCTGGTTGGGTTCTTTTTTAGGTTTTCATTCCTTGCATGCTTCATTATACCACAGGTTGATTACAAAGCTTTTTGAGGGGTTTCTTGTCTTATGAACCCGGTTGGTGCATTTTGCCAAGCTGTTTTTGATTGCTGTCGTGATTTCTTCGCACTTTTGGCTCCATGCCATAGCTGTGCTTAAAAATTCTGGTTGTAACATGATCCTTGTTTTCTCCCTCTTGAAGTTTTTCTTATTTTGACTGTTGTTTCCCACTATAGGGTGCTTTGGTGCCTTTGTTCCAGCCCCTCGTTTCTTGCTGCTACAACCTTCTTTTCTCCTTTCCATTCAATCTCTATGTAGAGTGGGTCATGATCTGATGATATAAGTTCATGATAGTCCTCCATCTTCAACTGTTGAAGTTGGCTCCAAATTGCACATTGATGTCTTAATACAATCTACCACACTTCACCCATTGTGGGTGAAGCAAGGGTGGTGTATCACCAGGTTGTGAGAGTTACATAGGTTCAAGATTTCTTCCCCAAAGTGAGCTATGTCCTTGTCCTTGTCTGCCAAATGTCTTTCTACATTTTCACGTCTTCCATGAACCAACGGGTGGTCACTTTCCACATAATGTATTAGTTGCATGTTGCATGTTTTTCCATTTGAAATTGTCCACAAGTAGGATGTTTCCCTTATTCTTGAATTTGTTTATGTTGTTGTTGAGGTGTTGTTATGGCTCTTCACTATGTAGTCTCTTTCTTGTGTCTTTCCTTATTTCACCTTCTTCTATCCATGTCTTTTCCTCCTGTCATCTCTGCCTTTCTTCTAGTTCTTTGTGATTTGCCAGACTCCAATTTTCTTCCTCTACCTTCTCGAAGTGCCTTTCGAGGGTGTTGATGGCTTCTTGTTTGTCTTGGTTTTGGACTTTGAACTGCTGGTTGTATATCTCCATCTTCCCCAATCTGGATTCAAGGCTTTGTATTGCTGTAAGTTTGTTGTGGTCAGTTGATTGGAGTTCTTCGACGATTTCCCTTGGGCTTTTTATCTGTTTGGCCAATAGCGTAACTGTCCTTGTGTCAAAAATTTTCTCTAGGATTTGAATGATCTCTTGTTTGCATTCATCTTGTATTCTGGGATGCTGAATATCCAGTTCTTCCTTTCCCAGCCTGACTGTCAGGTCTCGGAATGTTTCTATGTCACTACTGCTCTCATCTGTGCAGAGATGGACAAAACTGGAACCTCTGCATCCTCCTTTGTTTGCCGGGTTAACTCTTGATTTTTGAATTCATCCTTTTGTGCAGTTTCAGTGGTTTAGACAGGTTGGGGTGAAACATTGATAGATCCCAAGGATCCATGGAATATGGGTTTTCCTGTAGTTTCAAAGTGCAAATGTTGGATGCCGCAAGACTGGCTGTTACACTGAAAATTCATTGTTTTAAGGAATTGTAGGCACACTGCATGTTTATGTCCAATGTTTCAATTTTTTTCATCCCTTAATATTAATTAGTTTGAGAACATTATGGCTGTATAAATGCTGATTCATCTCTTTGAAAAAGTCATCTAAATTCCCAACCAGACCCTGCATCACCAATTGTTCCTGACAGATTGAGGATCCATGGAATATGGGCTTTCCTGTGTTTCTGTTAAACTGAATTGTAGTATACTTATGGGAATATGTTTTCTCTTCTTTTGTTTTTGATCACTTTATCTATTGGAATTAACTGCTGAGATGCTAAATCTGAATAGAAAACCTACATTTTAAATTTATTTTGTAGTAATCCCTTCACAAACAAGAATATATAATTATTCCTGCTCTCACAAATGAAATCGATGGATGCCAACAAAGCAAACAGAAATATGCATTTACAAGGGTTTTGAAGTTTCCAATGGAATGTGTGTTCTGACCTTTCCATTTTTGTTCCTTGTAGTGGAAGTAAGAAAACATTCTCACATTCTGGATTCGTATGATTATAATGAAGTTGGTATTGATTCAATTTTGATAATGCCCAACTTGAAGACCAAGATACTTTTAGTTTCAACTTCAGATTTGACTTGATTCCCTTGTTGGAAGTATGGCCCAGGTTGATTTATTTTTAAGATTTGACTCGTGAACATTTTCTTATTTCATGCTTTGCATGCAAGCACTGATGAACAAATTTTGTCTATATTCCAGTATATTATAGTTAGTAAACCGTGTGAAATAGGGGATGACGAGGATCTTCTATGGATGCATGTGGCTTGGACATAAACATATAAACTGGAAACATTATCTAGTACAGTTCTTTGTTGGTAAATGACAAATGATGGTTCATTTTTCAAGCACTGCAGTGCTCCAGGTCTCCTTATGTTTTGCATTCTCTGTAGCTATCTTGATTACATTTTCTCTATTTTTGTCGAGTACATAGTATAGAGCATGGCCCTATCTGTTATAATTTAAATGGGGTACACTGCACGGTCCCTATATATGTTGAGATTTAGTATTCAAGTGCAGAGATCATGTTTTTGTGGGAGTTGTAGCCTTTGGCACTGACTGTCAGCTGGATGCTTTGTTTTCAGATATGCTCGGTGTACACGCTCTGTTTCAATCGGTAAGCCTCTAAATTGAAATATAGTTTTCCTAAAACATTCCTTGTTACTGTTGTTGACATTCATTTTCATTCATAATATGCAGTTCCTCCCGCATATTATGCGCATCTGGCCGCATTTCGAGCTCGCTTCTACATGGAGCCTGAAACGTCAGACAGCGGATCTTTACATAGTGGACTTCCTGGTAGGAGTGTAGCTGCTAGTAGTTCGGGTACCCGTAGCACTCGTCCTGGGACTGGAGCTGCTGCTGTTCGGCCTTTGCCAGCTATTAAGGAAAATGTGAAGAGAGTTATGTTCTACTGCTAATGTATTCTATGAATCATGTATTCTAGACTGTCATTTGTATAAAATAAACTTCATTCATCACACTTCAAAGTACGGCTTCTACAGAACTGATCCTTGACAGAATAACCAAATCAGAAGCATTGAGGTCCTTCGGATCTAAGTGCCCATGAAAACCTATTGTTTGGTTTTATGTTGTGTTATCTCTTGTTAGAATATCATGTGAATGAATAATTCGTACAAGAAGGCAGAAAATGATCTTCTGGCCTTGGTGCTTTTACGATTTTGCCTCTGAATGTTTTTCTTTACCTGTATTTACTATATAGTGGTTGATCAGGCATATACTTCACCGTGACAATATAAATAAATGATCAGCTTAAGTTCCAGTCTCAAATTGTTGGTAGATAGGGCCCCTTTCATTGAACATCCCAATCTAGGTTACTGAAGATGTAGAATACTTAAAGGTCCATTTGCAAGTTTACATTTTGGAGTAAATTTCAAACGAAGTTGTACCAATACGCACTGAAATTTTCCAATTTGAAGATTTTGATGTTGCTTGTGGGGGGAACATTACAATGCAGTAATTTTTTCATGGAACATTCTGACCTTTGTTCTTTTTGAAATGCACGTCTCTTATGTATTTCATTTATATAAACCAACTAACCTCATGTTTTGGGGAAACCGAATGGAAGAAAATCTCCAACCCACGATCTTTGCTGTTTCCATAAGCATTGCAGATAATAATCAACCGCCCACACTGTGATATTGAGCCTGACGACCCATGTCCCAGTATTGGATTGGACTTGGCGAGCCCTGTGACTAGAACTCAGCGAAACCTTTAACACTGGAGTCGACTTGAACTCATTGAGCATTTGGACTTGAGAACCAACTCAAGTCATCGTGCATTTCCACTCCGAGTTAACTCGGAGTCGGCCATAAACCTAAGAGTCACTTTGGGGAAATTAAAAAATGAGATAAGCTTATCAAAATTTAATTAAATGAAATCTAATTTCATGCACACTCGAGGACCAAATAAGCAAGTTAGTTGATTTTTATTCCAGCGAATCTGCGAGATCACGTCGAGATGCATAAAATAGATATATTCGTTGCGTTTCTAAGAGTTTCAAACATAATGACGTTAACATTGAGTCTTTGAATGACCTGTTAAGTGCAAAACTCATCAATTTCTAATTCAAAATAATAAATACTCATTGATGAAGATCACCATTGGTTGATTCCTAAAAAACTTTGTTGCATTGGAACCACTCTTGGTTACTTGAGGCCTCATCCTTGATGCTTTACGTTTCCTGGAGCTTCAGAGTAGGTATGAAATGCTTTGAAATCAAGGGGAACAATTTTTGGAGCATGGTAGGAGCGTTTCAATGTGAAATGGGTTGTTTTGGATACCTTGTTTTTGGTGTTATCCTTGTTTGAAAGCATGTAGAGGGTCCCTACTTGTTGAGGAGTGCCCCTAAACTCAACACACGAGCTTGTACGTGCTCTTGAACACAAGAGGCTCGGAAACAATATCGCTTGATGCTTTTTTTGGTGATTTTGGTGCCAAACATCGCCACATGGACCCACAAACTGCAACCTACACCTGTGAAACCCTAAAACACACCAAAATCCTAATCTAAACTTAAAGAATCCCCCCCCCCTCCAAAAAAAAACATGGAAACATCGTTAGTTAGTTAGTGTGTTTGCAATTTGTGCATGGAGACATTGAGCAATGTGACATTGGAGCTTCTCAGAGCACTGATGAGTGGCATTGGGCAATTAAGAAGAGTGTGTGGGTACCTATGAAGCATGATTCATTGCATTTGTCCAATTTTCTTATATGTTTGTCGATATATATTATTAATGGGTTTGCAATGTTGTTGATAATGAGTAGGTTTTCCCAAGTTCTCTCAAGTTCCATGGTCCATTTTCAGAGTCCAACAAATGGAAAAGATCTATTTGATTATTTCTATGCACTTTTAGGTTCTTCTTACATACTAGATGGTGTTCTAGTCTTCCAAACACAGTGGGTATGATTAGCTTTCCCAATAATGATGCTCCATTCTCTATCTAAAAAGTTGTAGGGATTGGTGATTTAATATTTTCCCTCTTAACATAGTGATCTAGAGAGTCTTGTAGTTATAATTTTTGTAACTATTAAGAGAAGCATGTTGAAGTATCTTAGTGATGTTGAGGCATCCCTGGTTCCAAGCAAGCATGCATGACCAACAATAGATTAGAGTTCCCGTTTCTAGTTTTTGACTTATGCATGGTGTCTCAAGGGTACCCCTAATAAGAGAAGTTGGATAAGTTGTAGTTCATGACTCAATCTTGGTCATTAGATCTAAATCGAATCTATGCTCATATCATTGGGTCCTCACTCCATCAATGGTTGGGTTTGGTGTTATTAATGCACATAATTGTAATGATTGGGTTGTTGATTATTATTCATTACTAGAAAGGCCTCGACTGTTTCAAGTTCACTCCATGTTTCTTTTGTTGATATTATGGTAGTTGTGGGAGGTATTAACCTCTACGTGTAACCTTTGACGACACTAGAATATTTCGAGAAGTAAGAGAAACCCTAAAACGTTGGATAATAACCCTAGAAGACAAGTTGGCTCAAGAGAATAATCAATATTGAGTTATTAGCCTCCATGAAGAGAAGTCGGCCCAATTAGATGAGTTAGAGCAATATAAATAGAGGGCGCTAGAGCTCATTTGTACATACTCTCACAACTACATAAGGACAAGTGGTTCGCATCACTGGAGGAGAGTTGCAGTTGTTGCAGTGGTGACTTGGTTTTTTGGTTATGGTTGGACTTTCTGCCTGGTTATGGTTTGGACTTCATGCTTGGTACGCTAGCCTTGAGAGAGAGGTTGACTACCTTGGTTGGCTATTGGTTCTAGGGTTTGCTTCCCGAATTATCTTGTTTTTCAAGGTTAAGGTGCTCGAGGTTGGCCTTTTGTGCCTATGGTTGGGTGACAATATTGCTATATTGTCTATGGTGAAACAAGCACACCTATTTTTCTAACAGGTTATGGGCCCACACTATCTTCAGACAGTCTAACCACTAGAAGGTAGATTGGGAGGATTTGCTCAGTTGCAGTTGCAGTCAAAGTTTTGTTGCAACAACGAAATCCTAACCCTTGTGTTGAGGCACCTTAAGTGAAGCACTTGACCTAATTCCTGGATAACCTAGTGCGCCCTAGCCTAGCACACCTCCTGGTACTCTCAGCAAGCCAAGACATCAAGTTTAAAATTTTGGTCAAAGTCAAAGGTTGACCAAGTCAAAGCAGTCATGACTTACTCTATGAAGTCAGAAAACAAGTTAGAATGGGCTTCTAACTTCAGAGCATGGAAGACAAGGATTGACCTCATCCTTGCCAAGAATAAAGTGTTGGATATCGTGAAAGGGACGATCATGGAACCACAATTTGAAGCAGGAAAAGAGAAGGAACCTCAGAATGTTGTCGTTATGGAGAAGTTCAAGGACAATGCCATCAATGCTATGAGTATCATAGTGGACTCTGTAAAGGACCATTTGATACCCTACATTTCTCATCTTGACTCATTTAAGAAGATGCACGATGCCCTAACTAACCTCTTCTCAATCAGAAATATTGGACAAGTAATGAGTCTGAAGAATGAGCTCCATGACATGAAAATGAATGATGATAACAACAGAACATCATGCTTTGTAAGAATCTCTCAATTAAGAGATCAACTACAAGCTATTGATGAAATCATTTCAAAAAAGGAACTAGTAAATATAGTACTTAATGGCCTTCCCAAGACATGGTATGCATTTTCCGCAAATATGAACACAAGAAAGGAGTATCCCACATTTGAAGAACTTTGGACTTGTTGCGCACAAGAAGAATCAAGGATTAGCGCAAAAGAGAAATCCCAAAAGAAAGATGATGATCAACCCTACACAACAAAGTTCAAGAAATTTAGGAATAAGAAGAAGTTTGGCTCAAGGAAGAAACCAAATCAAGAAAGGGATATGTCAAAAAGACAATGCTTCAACTGTTAGAAATATGGTCACTACAAGAACTAGTGTCATGAGTTAAAGAAAAGGAAGGAAATACACAAAGCAACAGTTGCCAAGGAAAAAGAACCCTCAAAGAAAGTCAAGCAGGATAAAGCAAACTTTTTCTTCTAGTCAAGGTAACAATATTCTTCTGTAACCTAGTCCTTGTACATACCATGTTCATGTACATGTCATGTGTATCTATTTCTTGGAAGATAAGATGGTCAGTGTCAATGAAACAACATCTATGGAAGAATAACAAGATAAGGATTGCCATTACAATGACTACTAGTCAAACAATGTATCTGAAAAGGATGAAGTACATTGACAACCTTTGGTAACAATCCTTGTAAGTAACAACTGCCAGATGGACCACAATCATAACGAAACTTGAAGAGATTTAGAATGAGTCGGACTAGAAAGAAGTCAATAATCAATAGGAAACTAGAATATACTTGTGACACTTTATTGAAAGCAAGAAGGATGCAGACAAAAACATTGACACTCTCAGATGGAGGGAGTTGATTACAGAATTCCAAAAGAAGAGCATGCATATTGCTCATCCAGGCATGAAGTTGGGATTAGGAGGGAGCTAATCCTCAATGATGTGATCCATTAAAGAACCCGTGAAGACCATGAAGTGTATGTCCATGTTCTTCATTAAAAGTAGCAACCATGATAAGCAACACGTGTTCAAGAAGTCTTCTTCGAAAAGAAGCCCTGAATATCCTTGGTTGTCCATCTACATTTATGTTCTTATGACGAAAAGAAGAAGTTGGAACCTTTAGAAAGGAAGGGCATAGAATCTATAGAAGATTCCATGGACTCCAACATTGAAGAGAAACATGAGGAAGAACATGAAGATTTTCGAGAAAGAAAGAAAAGTCAAAACAACCAATTGAACCAGTTATTATACCGATAATCATAAGACTACCAACATGGTTTGAACCCACTAGAAGCAGTCAAACAAAAGGAATGGAAGGAAGTTGTGATGAAGAATAATGTATGCGAGAATTTGTAGCATTGATAGATACAAGGCGAGATTTGGAACTAGAGGGTTCTCCCATAAGGAGGGAGAAGACTATAATGATAGCTTGTTCCAGGAACCGGATATACCTCTAGCTAAGCCATTATATCTCTTGCAGTATCCATGGGTTGGAGTTTACATCAGATGGATGTAAAGATTGTTCTTCTCAATAGAGTAATTGAAAGAAGAAGCATTTGTAGAACAACCTCAAGGTTTTGAGGTATACCAGAAAGAGACCCATGTATGCAGATAGAAGAAGATCTTGTGCAGAGCCTCTCATGTACAATAGAAGTGTGGTGAAAACTTACTATGACAAAGGCAGTGGTATTGAAATGGTTCTTTAGAAGTTCGGGATGATGGATTACAAATCCATGGCAAACTCCCATGATGACAGATATGAAGAAGTTGAGAGACTTTGATCCAATAGACCCATCCATGTATCGGTAATTGATTGGCTCCTTGATGTATTTGATGAATACTAGGCCGAACATTTGCTTTGTTGTAAAACATGTTGAGCCAGTTCCAGATGGAACCTAGCCATGAGAATTGAATAATTGCAAAACATGCCTTGAAATGTCTTTGTGGGATGTTTGAATTATGATATATAGTTGCATGTATTTATCGATTCAGATTGGGCAGGGAGCACAGATAACAGAAGATGTACCTCTTGGATATGTTTCAGCTTGAGCTTTCCCATGATATCATAGGTTAGCAAGAAACATAAGTCTGTTGCACTCAACACTGCAAAAGCAGAATATATTGCAGCTTATGATGCTTGTACAGAAGCAGTGTGGCTATGTAAGCCGGTTTCTGGATTGTTTGATCAGGTGTTGGATTCGACCGTGATATATTGTGATAACCATAGTTGTGTGAAGCTCTCAGAGAACCCAGTGTTCCATGTCATGTCGAAGCACATTGACATCAAGTACTATTTTCTCTTTGATAAAGTCCAGAGGGGAGAAGTGGTTCTCCGGTATATCTCCACTGATGAGAAAATAACAGATATTTTGGCAAAGCCTCTATCCAAGATGAAACGTTTTCTTACTTAAGGGACAAGCTGGGCTTGTGGAGATAACTTCCTTATTGGAAAGGGAAGTGATTGCTCCCAGGTTGGGAGGGAGCATTGATATGTTATTGATTTATGGGCAATCATTTTCCAGTTCGGAAAATGGTCCAAGTTGGGCACTCACCTTCCAGTTCGGAAAGTGACCCAAGATTTCTGACGGACAGTCATTTTCCAGTTCAGAAAATGGTCCAAATCAGAGAATCATTTTCGTAATGAAAATGGTCCGATAGATTGTTGATGTACCATAGACAACGATTCCCCTTGTGGCCAGTGTGGGGGAATGGTCCAGGGCAGTCATTCTTCTTGGCAGTTACTCTAAGTAGTGGTCAAGTAGAATGGTCCACCTCTTCGGGCAGTGATTCTTTTGAAGTTCACAGTTGTGAGAAGTTTCGAAGAATGGTCTGTTATAGGAGGTTGGTGCAGGACAATCATTTCCATAGGAAATGGTCTGGATAGTCATTCCCTAGGGCAGACTCATTATCTCCAGGTTGCACAATGATTAGTGCTAGAAGAATGGCCCAGTTAGGTGAATGGTCCAAGTTCAGCAATCGGGGACAGACATTCCCTAGGGCAGACTCATTCGCTCTAGGTTGCACTGTGATTAGTGCCGAAAGAATGGCCCAGTTAGGTGAATGATCTAGGTTCATAAATCAGGGACAATTATTCTTTTATGCTTGAGAAGAATAGTCCAGATAGCTCATGGTTGATGTTTAAATTTCCGAGGGAAGATACTCTTCCGAATCTCACAGTGAGTGGAAGAATGGCCCAAATGACTCAATTTGTATCATGATATTGTTATGCAGGTTGATATCAGATGACATGATTGTTGTGGAGACTGTAAGTCTTTGGACAATAGTTGTATGCTACTATAGTAGATGTGTTTCACTGGTTGTGACTATGTGTCACTGGTTAGTAGCCATGTGCTACCAGGAGTGGTTGTGTACCACTGGATAGTAGTTGTATACTACTACGAATAAACATAGTTGTGTTCTATTGGATGGCATTGTTCTAATTGCCATGGAGACTATCCAATTGGATAGTGATGATGGTGCTCGTGATTTGATCATGAGATAGCCTGTGTGGCTATGATGATGCTACCGGTTGAATGGTTTGTTTCTGCTCAAGACCATTGTGTTTAATACCTCCCTGGCTAGGAGGGAGTGTTGAGATTATGGTAGCTCCGGGAGGTATTAACCTCTTCATGTAACCTTTGACGAGACTAGAATATTTTGAGAAGCAAGAGAAACCCTAGAACGTTGGATAATAACCTTAGAAGACAAGTCGTCTCAAGAGAATAATTAATATTGAGTTATTAGCCTCCATGAAGAGAATTCGGCCCAGTTAGGTTAGTTAGAGAAGTATAAATAGAGGGCGCTAGAGCTCATTTGTACACACACTCTCACAACTACAGAAGGACAAGTGGTGGGCATCACTGGAGGAGAGTTGCAATTGTTGTAGTGGTGACTTGGTTTTTTGGTTATGGTTGGACTTTCTCCTTGGTTATGATTTGGACTTTATGTTTGGTATGCTAGCCTTGAGAGAGAGGTTTGCTACCTTAGTTGGTTATTGGTTCTAGGGTTTGCTTCTGGAATTATTTTGTCTGTCAAGGTTAAGATGCTCAGGGGTGGCCTTTTGTGCCTATGGTTGGGTGACAATATTGCTATATTGTCTATGGTAAAACGAGCACACCTATTTTTCTAACATCTTTTTCTTCCTTCTTTGGGGCTTTGCAAGTATGGATTGGGGAGAAAAGGAGAGATTGTTGAATATTGTCAACATAGATCCTTATGGCCCTAGGAATAACTCTTATATAAAGAAAGAAAAAAGCCATTGGCCCTATGGAGTTTGTAATTTTGGGCCTATATTTAGGGTAATAAAAAGGGTGTTATTTAATCTTGTAGCAAACTTCCATCTAAGTGTCGAAATTTGGCAATATACGAAGTCATAATTCTCATTAATTTAGAACTTTGATCAAGTTTTTGATGATCTAGGTCGATTCAGAATTGTGTAGAACCTCTATTGGCATCGTTCCACCATACACAAAACTTGAATCGTAGTAGAACTATAATCATCCTTGAAATTTCTATTAGATTCTTATCAAAGTTGTGGTTGGAAAGAGGATCCTTGTGCTACAAGATTAACTTACTCTGTGAAAAGGCACTTCTCTATTGTGCAATTAGCTTGTCAAATTCCCTATGTGAGAAATTTGATGAGAAGAGTAGAGGTTTATAGGTCCAATTGAACATTGATATGTAGAGATTTATGTTTTAGATCTATAGAATTAGTAAATAATAGTAGCTATCTCTCAAAAAATATTTGGTTGATATATGCTCACTTGCAAAAATCCCATAACAAGACGTTGAAACTACATTTTAAAATAATGCCAAAACCCTAAGAGACAATAGCCCTAAGATGCAAGAACCTTAACCCTAACATGAAGTTAGAGTTGAATCTGAATGTTGAGCCATACAAAACCAAGTTATATGAAAAATAAGGGGAGCCTTGTTGGGACCATAACTTTCTACATGTTATGCTTATAGTCTTTTTTAGCTCACTGGAAAGAGAATTTGGCGTTGAGTCCCAATTATCTTATTTTCCCAAGTCTTTGTTTTCTCATTCTATCACTTCTTTTTGTCCCACTATAGATTATCCAACCATAACGATGCATGACCTTCAATGTCATGCAAACAAATTTCATGGGAAGACCCTAAAAATGGATCAGACATTCAAGCCCCCAAAACTACCCATGTTAACATTTTTTAGATTACCACAAATGACCACCTAAATTAGTGATGAAGTTTTTATTAAAGGTTTATTAGAAATTTTAGTGTTATGTGTACACCACTAATGGAGTGTATGAAAAAGGGAAGTTTCCAATGGGTAGTATCAATGCAAATAAATTTTGTTCTTCTAAAGAAGTCAACTATGTAGTAAGTATTGGCTTTGCCTAATTTATTTGTAAGGTGTTTTGGGTTGATTGTGATGCAAGTGGGATAGTGATAGGAGCAACTTTGAGTCGAGAATAACATAAATTAGAAGAACACCATAGATTTGAAATAACCATCTTGGTGGATGTGCTTCCAAGAATGGAATTGCTTGGTGGAATTGCCAAAAATGTGAAAAGATAGGTTGAATGCTATAGAATTTTCCCAACATGTGAAAGACTCTATCGTATATGCCATTAGTTGCACTAGAAGCACCATCGAAGGATTTGAACATTGATATTTTCTTTGGATTGCCAAGAATGTAGTGAGTTGATTACTCCATCTTTGTTGTTGATGGATTTTGAAGATGAGACATTTCGTTCGTGTAAGAAGACCAGTTGTGACACACCCATAGACTCGAGTACCTCTAAATTCACGTTCTTGGGCAATTCCAAATTTTTGTTATTGTTTTTAATTAATCAAGAAGCATGCATGTCAAACAAGAACTCATGCAACATTCAAGAACATGCTAATTAATTAAAGGAAAATGTCCAATGCATCTTATAACAACAAAAAGCCTATTATAAACTCAACATAGAGATAATTAGTACACAACGACATATAAAATACAGAGAAAACACAGAGAACTCTTATCTTTAAATAAACCATTCATCAATTGGCTACAAATGTCGGATGTTGCACTCAACCTTAGACATTGTTGTTTTATCTCTCAACATCAGGTCACCCCCAATCCAGGGATATGAATCCACAAGGACGAGTCATAGGTCGACTCTAAAACACACAATAGCTAGCTAACAAGCTCTCACAGTTTCCTCAACCACATGGTAATCCTAGTTTACCAACTCTCTTTCCCCCTCAACCTGCACAACCCAAAGAAATGAACCCCCTTCACTGTCATGCAATCCTTCAGGTTGTTCCATTTCTTTTCTAGGATTTTCCAGAGCTCCAGTGTTACTATCCAGGAAATATCAATGCTGGAAACTCTAAGGATTCTCAACCGTGGACAGTTATTTCACAACTGCAATCATTCTCATATACACATGCATCCTTTCCTTTATGAAATAATCAACAATTATTTACAACCAACAAACAATGGCTCTTACCCCCCCCACAATTCATTTTCCATGTCCAAAAATCCATAACAAGAGTGAGAAAGAACGAATGAGGAACAAGTAACAATGAATGGTGAACCAAAATGAGTGAATAACCCCAAACAACCCAAAAGCAGGGTTTATATATTCACATGYAATTAAGAACCACATGGTCTCCCCAAGAAGCTCATGTAGCCACTTTTCTCCACTAAAACCAAGGTGGGTGAATCAAATATAATTAAAGACTTAGGCCCTTAACCCCCTCTCTTGTGGAATCATAGTCCTCTATCTCTGTCGTTGTTCGTCTTGCAGCGAACGATGCATTTTTATTATTAATATTCAAAGTATTACATTTATAGGCATTATGGCCTTTCATCAAATAAACAAAAACACATTATTAATCTAAGGACTCAAAATTGGTGCATTACATTCCCCTCCCCCTTATTTTGGCATTATCCTTGGTGCATATACAAAAGAGAAATCAAAATTTCAAAGGTCTTCAAAAAGTCGGGTATTATTCCTGCATGGCATCCTCATGTTCTCAAGTAGCATCTTCAAGACCGTAGCAGGGCCACTAAACATTTACCAATCCTATGGCTCGATTCTGGAGCACCTTGACCTTCATGTCCAATATGCGCATCGACTGGATCTGAAAGTTTCCTTCTAACTCCATTTGAATCAAATTTCAATCAATAACATGGTTAGGATCATGCACACATTTTTTCAGCAAAGAGACATGAAATACATTATGCACATTCATGGAAGTAGGGAATGCAAGCATGTATGCCACTGGTTCTATTCTGTCCAATATCTCAAATAAACCACAGAATATGGCTACTAACTTGATACAGCTTGCCCAACTTCAATGAGCTCTTCTTGGGCTTCACTTTCAAAAGTACATGTTCTCCCACTTTAAGTTCTCTAGTTGTCTTGTTCTTATCTACATAACTCTTATGTCTATCTTGTGTTGCTTTCAAATTCTATTTAATTTTAACCATGTGGTCTTTCATATCCTTGAGCAATTATGACCCAAGTACCACTATGTCTGTTGGGTTGTCTGAACTCAATGAAGTATTGCATTTTCTACCATACAAAGATTTAAATGGGCTCATCTTTAATGAAGCTTGATACCCATTATTGTAGGAAAACTCAACTAAATGCAAATATTCTTTCCACGTGGATGGTTTACCCATCACATACATCATCAACATGTCTTCAATCACTTGGTTGACTCTCTCTATCTGCCCATCTTACTGTGGATGGTATGTTGTACTAAAATTTATATTTGTACCAAATCATTTAAACAATTCCCTTCAAAAGTTTGAAGTAGACTTTGTATCTCTCTGTGAAACAACTGCCTTAGGTATCCCATGCAACCTAGCAATTTTCCTCATATAAATTTCTGCAATATTAATTGTTGTATGAGTCATCTTCATTGGAACAAAATGAGCAGTGTTTGTCAATTTTTCCACCATTACTATTATTGAATCGTGTTGCCTTGTTGTCTTGGGTAATTTGGTAATAAAATCAATGGTTACTACTTCTCATTTTCTCTCTAGAGTTGGAATGGTTGTAGTAAACTCGTTGGGTTTCTACGCTCAACTCTCACTCTCTGACATTCCATACATCTGGCAATATAATGAACAACATTCTTCTTCATTATTGGTCAAAATTATTGCTTTCTTATTGCTGCAATTGTTTTCTGGTAACCGAGATGTTTAGCATATGGAACATTTTGCATTTATTCTAATACCAAATTCCTAAGTTCTCCGAAATTAGCAACACAAATTCTATTTTTATGCATAAGTATTCAATCTTCCTTCATCTCATACTCTTTAAATTTATGTTGTACATTTTCCTGTTGTAAACTTTTTTTTACCTGTAGGTAACGCTGGTATGTAACAATAGCATCTAAAATTATGTTATTTAAATATGAATTGCGCATACTAATGGTTGTAGCATGCATAATATGTACATTTTGTTGAGTGCATCAACAACTTTATTTTATTTTCCCTTGATATGCTTGATGTCAAAGTCATACGCACTTAAAAATTGCAGCCATCTCATTTGTCTGGCATTTAAAATTGGTTGTTCAAAAAGATATTTCACACCACTATGAGATGTTTTTAATTCAAATTTATTCCCCATGAGGTATGCATCCACATCTTCAATGCATGAATTATGGCAACAAACTTCAAATCATGTGTTGCATAATTCCTCTCATGTTCTTTAAGCTTTTTGGATGCATAACTAATGACATGTTCATTTTGAGTGAGGACTCCACCAAGTCCTTATTTGCATGTATTTGTCCTTCTTTCCATGCATTTGTGCATACCACAAAATTCTCATTTGGTTCAACAATCTTCAAAATCGGTGCACTAGTAAATAAATCTTTCAACAAATTAAAAAAAAATCTTCACACTTTGTTGTCCATTCAAACTTAATTAATTTTTTTTTGTAAATAAGTGACGGGATGGACAATTTTAGAAAATCCTGCGATAAATCTCTTGTAGTATCTAGCTAATCCCATGAAATATCTGACTTTTATAACATTCATGGGCATTGTTCATCCTCTAATGGATTCAATCTTCTCTGGATCTACTGCTATACCTTCCTCTGAAATAATGTGGCCCAAATAATGGATCTGCTCTTGGTAAAAATAGAACTTGTTTAGTTTAACATATAGTTGAGGTTCCCTCGACATTTGCAGTACAACCTCAAGTGATTCTCATGTTCTTCTGTTGACTTGGAATAGATAAGTATGTCGTCCAAGAACACAATGANTAGCTAATCCCATGAAATATCTGACTTTTATAACATTCATGGGCATTGTTCATCCTCTAATGGATTCAATCTTCTCTGGATCTACTGCTATACCTTCCTCTGAAATAATGTGGCCCAAATAATGGATCTGCTCTTGGTAAAAAGAGAACTTGTTTAGTTTAACATATAGTTGAGGTTCCCTCGACATTTGCAGTACAACCTCAAGTGATTCTCATGTTCTTCTGTTGACTTGGAATAGATAAGTATGTCGTCCAAGAACACAATGAAAAACATATCCAAATAAATTTTAAATATGTCATTCATTGAGCACATAAAGACAGCTGGTGCATTGGTCAGTCCAAATGGCACCACTACAAATTCATAATTCTCATACGAGATTCTAAAAGTTGTCTTACTGATGTCTTCTTCCTTGATTCTTATCTGGTCTTGATCTCAAGTCTATCTTTGAAAATATCCTCAAACTCTTGCAATACTGAGAAATCTTCAAGATATGGCCCTTTGGTCTTTTTTTACTCTTCCACATGAGATGCATACAATTGACATCATTTATTGAAACATCTCTTCAGTTGTAAGGCTGAAATATCCCTTATAGAAATGGGTCTTGGAATTCCTTTCATAGTGTTTTGCTCTCCTTCTTCATCAAGACATGTAAATGTCTTGTCATGACAATTTAGGATAGCATGATGCATGTCCAACCAATCTATTCCAATTAGGATATCATAAGATTTTAATGGTATGATATTCAAATCAACATTAGTATTCACTCCATTCAAATTTATTGGACGACCTCTGACAATCTCATTGATCCTTCTTTGGTCCCAATGGCTAGTTGAACCAACCATGATTTTCAAGCTTACTTTTATTCAAGTAAAATTTGTCCACTATTTTAGGATCAATGTAACTATGGCTTGCTCCTGAATCAATTAAAATAACAAGAAGTTGATTTATGATCTTACCTTCTACCTCAATCATATGGGATTGATGTTTTGTTTGTCAATCTTCCAGGGCTACATATATCCTTGGAATATTTATGCATGTGTCTTCTATTGTTGTATCCTCTTGGATGTTTTGTATTGTCCTCATTTTGTCTTCTATGTGAAGGAAATCCTTGTACATGTGATCTTCTTTACATTCTCAACATTTAATTGTTGGTCCTCCCCTTTTTCACAGGAAGTCTTCTTTCTTGGACTCATTCTTAGTAGGTTGATCTTGTTGATATGTGTGAGGATTGTTTCTATTGAAAGGAAGTTTGAATCATTTCCTTCTCTCATCATATTTCTCATACTTCTTATCATTTCAATATTTTTGCAAAGATTTTATGCCCTTGCCTTACTCATACAGGTACTTGTCTTTTTTATTTCTCTGTCAAAGTTATGGTTTCATCATATTGAATTTTATATTTATAGAAAGATGATAGTCCACTTAAAAACATTTGTATCTTCACATTTTCATCTTTGATAAACCCTGCATACTTTAACAATCCCAAGAACTTATTTTCATATCCTCCCATGGTCATACTCCCCAACCTGAGTTCAAGAAATCTTGCATCTTCTTGTCATAATAGTGCTTTGAGAGATACTCCCGCTAAAAATATTTCTTGAACTGCTTCCAAGTAATGATACTCTCATCAATGTGCTCAATTTGTTTCCACTGATCCCACCACATAGCATTTTTTCCATGAAAATGGTATGCATAAATCTTAGCTTCTAGGTTAGACGAGTAGTTGTGAAACTGAAAATATTTCCCAATTCCAAGAAACCAGGATCCAACATCTTCCCTTTCTCTTTCACCTTTGAGCTTAAGCTTCCTAAGCTCTCCTTGCAAACTATCCAACTCATATCTTCTTTTGTGATGCCTAACATAAGACACTTCTAGACTGCTTCTTGACTCTTCATATGCATAAAACTTCCTGGATGAGTGAGGAGGTGACTGATGTCTATGAGTTATACTAGAACTTCTTGAGTGACTGGGTCTTCTATAGTTATCTCGTCTTTCATAATGTCTACCGTATTCCTCATGTCTTGAGCCTGATCCATTATTTGTTTGCCTTTGCAATTGATTTAAGATTTGCATCATTTGAGCATTTATTTGGTTATGCTCCTCCTGTGCTCTCATTATCATCTCATTGTCAGCTCTATAACTCTTCACTTTCATTCTGAGACTTCTCGTAGTCTCTACCAATTTTGTTGGTTCCACTCTGCTCCCATGTCCATTAGATTTTGTTTCAGCATTACCCACACTGATATTTTGGCCTTTGGCTTCTCTCTCATAACTATAGGCTCTCTATGCATCCTCCATGTCTCTGATCTGCAATCTTGAGTTTGAATTGATTTGTTTATACCTACAATTCTGCAAAATGTGCAATCAACCATTTGTTAGACTTATGCATATTGTAAAAAAAAATCTATTAATGCTACATGTAATTTTTCTTCTCAATTCATGAAGAATTATAGATCGAACTTCTCCAAATTCTATTATTTCAAGATTATTCTCCTCGAAATTAGCTTTTCAATGATTGTTCATGTGTCTCAATCTAATCTTTGAGCTAAAAGTTATGGATTCGTGAAAAAACCATTTTCACCCAATTTGTACATTTTATTCACTGGTGAAATTTTACTGAAAGATCAACTTCTGTCAACTACAGAGGAAAATCGATAAAGAATTAAGAATACCTATGTATCAGGAAACGATAATTCTTGTGACGGTGAACACGCATCAACCTTCAAAATTTTCATCTATTGTTCCAATAAGATTCTACAACAATATGGAATTTGCAACTTTTGTCCTTTTACAATTTTTCTAAACTTTGAAATTTTAGTTGAACTGACTATCTCCCAAACTGTGCACTTCTAGAAAAATTCACTAAACCAAAGTTGTTTTTCTTGAAGAGTATTTAAAAATTGAGTAAATAATTTTTCTTTCTGTTTTGTGATCTAAGGTCACTTTTTCTCCTCTAAAAATCCCAAAAATCCTTAAACGGTGGTCTAGAATAGTGGATTTTCTCATGTTTCAACGTCCCCATTTGAAACCCCTTAAAGTTTATCCAATTCATTCACTGGGTATTTTCATGTCTGTTTCTAAACTCTCTCCAAAAATTTCAGCGTACTCTGAATGTTAGTCATTGATCTGGACCCAAATCTTTGGAAACCAATATTCTAAACTTTCTGTAAAATTCAAGAGAAATGGCCAATGGCCCTCACTGTCACTTTTGTAGATCTCTACATTGCAGACAAAACCCATAAAATTTTCTCACAATCTGAGTTAGTATGCTCCAGTTATGGCTAAAATAAGAAAATGAGTCCATTTTTTTTTAAATGTAGGCAACTCTCTGCATATGTGGCAATCTGCTAGCATAACCATTGATGTGGCACCATGGGTCCACATGGCACCTTGAGAGAATTATATGTCACCTTCCAACCACCTATCCCTTCCTCGTCATCCTCTAATACCACCTTCTCTCTGTCCCATACCCTTACCTTTACCTTTGTTCTTCTTCATTATTTGAATAAAATAAAGTATTATTAAATATGGGACCTCACTATATCAGGCTGCCACATGGCACCACTGCAGTGGCCCATGCTATTGGTGGGGTCCACTTCCACACCTTACCTCCAACACACAACCCATCCACACCCTAGATCTAACGACGAAGATCGGGGAACGATCAACAGTCGAGGTTGATTTCGGAGGTTGAAGCACATGGGAGATAACGGTGCACCAATCCTTTGAAAACACCAAACCGTCGAGGGTATACGTGGCACTCCCACAACCATTTCGTAGGTTTGCAAACATTTCAAAAACCGCTTCAACCAAGCTCTAATACCACTAATGGTATCAAACCATTGCTCCATCAGTCCCACTTCCACGGTGGTCTACCACTCTACCACCAAGGTCTACCACTATGCAATCGACCTGACATTGTGGAAGTCCACATAACCCCTACCATGTCACCCACCATGTGGCCTCCATGTCATGATGACGTCACCGTACGAGAAAATTCCCAATTTTTTCTAATATTCCCAAAAATGCATAATTTCAAGAAACGTCATTCAGCCGCCCAAGCACCCTCCGGCTCGTCCTCTACGCAATTAATAATTTTATAACCTGCAGGTCATTCCATACAATCCAAGTGCTGCAACCGACACTCTGATACCAATCTGTGACACACCCATTGACTCAGGTACCTCTAAATTCGCATTATTGGGCAATTCCAAAATTTTGTTATCGTTTTTAATTAATCAAGAAGTATGCATGCCAAACAAGAACTCATGCAATATTCAAAAACATGCTAATTAATTACAGGAAAATGGCCAATGTATTTTATAACAACAACAAACATATTATAAAGTCAACACATAGTTAAATTAATATACAATGGAATATAAAATACAGAGAAAACACAAAGAGCACTTATGTAATGTCCCGAATCCGGAACCCTTTGTAATTGTATATATAGGTTGGTGAGTCGATTGGTACCAAGTATAAATGTAATGTACATATAGGCTGGTGAGCCAAGGACACTTGGTTTTGGTGTTGGTCACATCTAAGCAAGTGCGTGGATAATTGTTATAAAGACAGGGTGTGCACATCTTTTGTGTTGTGCGCACCTAGGTGAGTGCGCACATTGGACTATGCTGCGCGCACTTAGGTTAGTGCGCGGGAATGAATGGATATGTATGGAGGTCAGAGAGCTTGTGTGATTATGAGGCTGGTGAACCTGAACACAGAAAGGTCAGTGCGCCTATCCATGTAATTATAATCATGTTTATTAATATAATATTGCATCATTATGCATTGGCTGAATCAGAGGAAAAGAGATGGGGGGCGTACTCTACCGGAAAAGGGAAAAGGGGGTGAGTCCTAAGTCTTGGGGAATATTTTATAATATTTCCAGGAAAGTATAATGTCATATATATATTATTTTATCCTAACTTCCTGAGGGTAGGGAATGTGTCACCAACTGGCTTAAAACTACTTTTGGAGGTGACAAGTGTCAAGAAGAAGGCATGCAATATATATTGTTGGCCTTAGTGTATTTTGGGCATGATTACGATGGTATTATTATTGTTGTTGCAAGATATCATGTGAAGAAGGGGGTCAGACTGTATGGAAAATCCTATTATTACCTTATCTGCACATAGAAGCTTCTAAGGAGTTGTGGGGCTACATCCAGAGTTTCATTGTCGAAGAGTCGGGTGGACAAACCGTGAGCAGTCTCTCTGGGTGAGATATTGGTTGTTGTGGAGTGGTTTTCATACCTGTGGGCATTCTCTCCAGGTGAGAGTCTTGCTGAGAGTTGTTCCCTGGTGCGTTGAGAATTAGTCACAGGGCTCAGAGACTTCATGTTTGGAATGTTGTTGGTAAACCAGGGAAGGAAGTGGGGTAGTCGAAGGATTGTTGAGCAAGGGGCTCACTTCCTTGGGTGTGACAGGTGTGTGGGGAATGAAAAGGTTTGGGCTAGATGCAGTAGTGGGCACCTAGGACTGAGTAATTTTGTTGATATTCAGACCATAACTTTTTGTTAGGAACCATTTTTCCCTGGTGGAGTTGTGCCCCAACTCGGGGGTGACCTATTGTTGAAAGCTTAAAGAAAAACAACATCTATGGTTGGGAGGAACGTTTGATTCAAGGTCGTAGTTGGTGAATTTTATAAAAAATAATTGTTCTTTATGTGCTTGTCTTGTTTACAATGTGTATATTTATCTATATTTGTCATGGGATAATTCGTGTATGTTGTCACATATAAGTACTTATTGTTATTTTGTTAAATGTTGCTTGCCCCTGTATGTATGATGCTTACAGCATGTATTTATAGTTGTGCATGAGTAATGTCAGTGGATCATAGCCTTGCTTTCTAAGATAATATGGGAAAATTGGTTGAGTATTGCAAGAAGAAGATGGAGTGGTCGGGTGCATAGGATTGTAGCATGTGTGTATCAAGAGGTTGAGGATTTGTGTGTGGACAGAGAATTAGATTTTGTGCACAGTGAAACCTGAGTTGGTGCATGACGCCTAGATGGTTGTATGCACGGTTGTGTTGTGCGATCTGAATGCCAATGCACTCAATTGGCGCATGCAGTTTTGAGTTATTTATGTTTTTATAAGTTGTGTGGTACGACTCAAGGTTAGGCTTAGCACGTTATTTCAAGAGATAATGCACGGATTTTGTTTCAAGTAGATTATGTGTAGTGTACTTCTATAGTAACATTGGTCAGTGATATGCTAGGAATGTTACAGTTTGGTTGACTTAGTGCTACTGAAGTTAAGGTTGTGTGACATGGCCCAGACTGGGGTGACTAGGTACGTTACAAATTGGTATCAAAGCATGTGTAAGGTGGTAACGAGACAGTGGGAGACTAGGTACGTTAAAAATTGGTATCAAAGCATGTGTAAGGTAGTAACGAGACTCAATGGGAGACTGTGTACATTACAAATTGGTATCAGAGCCATTGGCTCAACAATGGAATTGTATGATCCAAAGACTAGCATGAATATATGTGTGCACTAAGAATTGATGTCGTGCAGTGCAAAGTTTTGTTTGCATGGAAAACCATTGGTGTGCGGTATAGAGTTGTGATGTGCACAAATATAGTGATGCACAGGTGTGTGCACTAGAGTTTGAAATGATAAAATAATCCAATAAATCCAAGGGAAGGATTCTGACAAAATGGTGTAAAGTTTCATGTAGTTGTTGCATGAAACCACTTAACAAATCTTGTTGTCTGCACATTTTGCAGAATTTTCAGTGAATAGAGCGGAACATAGTTAGTGTAGAAGTTTGAAAGAATGGAATATGCTCAGAGGACTTATAGTCTTGATGATGAATTTGTAGATATGTATGTCGGTTTGGGCGTCGATGGTACATAATCCAAAGGAGAGCGCATGAACTTGATAGAAACTGTAAAAGTATTGCAGAAATGTGTCCAGAGCTATAAGGTTGATAATGAAAGGCTTATCAGATCCAAGGCGCAACAAGATGAATTTAATGTCAAATTGATGCAAAGTATGGACATAATAGAAAATAAGATGGATAAAGAGACAGAGACTAATAGATAAAGAAATCGTGGGTCTCGTGATGAGAAAAGAAGAGAAGAAATAAGCGTTGGTAAGCATTCTTTCAGAAAAGCGCACAGTAGTTCGAGTCCATCTCCTATCAGAAAGCATAAGAGAAGGACTGGGGTGGACGAGCCATAAGGAGAAATGAATAAGAACAAACATCCAACCTTTTACGGGGAGCATAAAAAGGATGAGGATGCAGAGACATGGTTGTTGGGTATGAGAAAGTACTTCCAGCTGCATAACTATTATGCACAGGTAGAAGGGAGAATTGTTGTCTATCAGTTAAAGGGAAAGGCATCAATGTGGTGGGATCAATATGTGCAAGTGTAGCACATTGATGAGAAGAATGCGACTTGGAGAGAGTTCAAGAGGCATTTCCAAAAGAAATACTTAACCAAACAATACTATGATAGGAAAATGAAGGAGTTCTTCGAACTCAAGCTTGGGAGTATGACGATTGATGAGTACGAAAGAAGATTTTTAGAACTATTGAATTATGTGTCTTTTATCAAGGATGAACAGGTAAAGATTCAAAGATATTTGAGTGGGTTGCCCTCATTTATCAGTGACAAGATACATTATGATGACCCTAAGATGTTGGAAGAAACCATAAGGCATGCTAAGTGTCTTTATGAAAAGAAAAGGGGAAGACTGGCTTTCCAAAAGGCTTGGGAAGACAAGATGAAAAGTAAGGTGGATCAAAGGAAGAAGGAAGTTAAGCCATCATTTTTCAAAAATATTGCATAAGGATAGATGACTCTTCAGGAGCCCAGAATGTCAGAAACAGTGGGACAAAATTCATGGCAGCAACCTATGCATTGTTGGGGTTGTGGTGGAAATCATATGCGCGGAGATTGCCCTCAAATATGTGATAAAGCGAGGACTGCACACAGTGTACAACAAATTGTGACAATGGAGGACATGGGTAGAAATGCGCCACGGATTTACGTTGCATTGGATAACAACCAGGTTGAGTTCCAATCGCACATGATCGAGGTGGAAGGTAATATTAACGACCAACCTATTGCTATTTTAATTGATTCAGGAGCTAGTCATAGTTATCTATATCCTAAGATGGTGGAAAGATTCCATCTATCGAGAAGCAAGCTTGAGAAACCTTGGTTGGTGTAGTTAAGTACATGAGAAAAAAGGAAAATTAATGAGATGGTTAAGGCATGTCCATTGGAGATGAATGGACTGCGCACAAAAACTTATTTGAATGTTATACCTTTGGGCTCGTATGATTGCCTCATTGGTATGGAATGGTTGAATGAACATCATGTTGTCCTGGATTGTTACAATAAAGCATTTACTTGCCTGGATGAGCAAGGAAATTTGAGATCAGGTCAAGGAATTCCAAGAGTTGTGACTATCAGAGAAGTTTTTGCTTTGTAGTTGAAGAAAATTTACAAAAAAGGGTGTTAGGTATTCGCAGTGCACATGGAAGAGGCACCTAAGGATAAAGTGCCAAGTGTGAAATACTGTGCAATGTTGAAAGAGTTTGAGGATGTCTTTAAAGAGATATCGGGATTGCCTCCGAAAAGTGATATTGACTTCTCTATAAATCTGATGTCAGGAGAAACACCTGTTTCCAAGACCCTGTATGGGATGAGTACTCCAGAGTTGAAGGAGTTGCAGATACAACTCGAAGAGCTTCTGAAGAAGGGATATATATACACCCAATTGTGTCGCCTTGGGGTGCGCCAATTTTGTTCGTGAAGAATAAAGATGGAACGTTGAGACTTTGTATTGACTTTAGGCAATGGAACAAAGTAACAATAAAGAACAAGTATCCTTTGCCAAGGATAGATGACCTATTTGATCAGTTGAAAGGTGCACATATATTTTCAAAGATAGATCTCCGATATATATATATCACCAAGTGAGAATAAAAGAGGAGGACATGAGTAAGACTGCCTTCAGAACAAGGTATGGTCATTACGAGTTTACAGTAGTGCCATTTGAGTTGTCGAATGCACCAGTTGTCTTCATGTGTTTAATGAATGGAGTTTTCAAGAGTTTCTTAGATAGGTTTGTCATTGTGTTTTTGGATGACATTCTTATTTACTCAAAGTTTGAGGAAGAGCACGAGCAACACTTGAGGACAGTGTTGCATGTGTTGAGGGAGCATCAACTTTATGCAAAGCTGAGAAAGTGTTCATTTTATCAATGACAGATTCACTACTTGGGTAATATTATTTCATAAGAAGGAATATTTTTGGACCCAACGAAGTTAAAAGCCATTGAAGAATGGCTAACACCAAGAAATGTCATAGAAGTAAGGTCTTTTATGGGACTAGCAGGGTACTACAAAAGGTTTATTGAAGGATTCTCACAGATTGTGCATCCAATCAAATCCCTGCAGAATAAAGGTGTGTGATTTGAATGGACTCTGGATTGTGCAAGAAGTTTTTAGCACTTGAATAATGTGTTAACAAGTTCACCAATTTTTAGGATTGTTGATCCAGATGCAAATTTCATTGTGTGTGCAGATGCATGCAAGGAAGGAATTGGTGGAGTCCTAAGTTAGAACGAAGATGTGGTATGCTACAAATCAAGGAAGTTGAAAGAGCATGAAAGGCTCTATGCTACACATGACTTGAAATTGGYAGCCATAGTGCATGCTTTGAAKATGTGGCGGCATTATCTCATGGGTAAAAGATTTGAGCTAAAAACATACCATTGTGGTATGAAATATTTGTTTGTACAACCAAGTTTGAATGCCAGACAAAGCAGGTGGTTAGAGTTCCTCAATGAGTATGACTTAGACATAATTCATATCATAGGAAAAAAGAATAAGGTAGTTGACGCACTCAGCAAGAGGATGCATGAGATTCAAGCTACAACCATTAGCATGTACCGGACCACTTTGCATGACAAATTTTTGGAAGTTTCCAAATTAGGTCTGCGCTATATGGATATAAATGTGACTTTATAGCAAGGTATGTTGCAACCAAAATTTGAAGGTTATGAGTTAAGAGAGGATGGGATCCTCATGTATAGATGCAGAGTCTATGTTTCGAATGACCAAGAGTTGAAGAACCTGATTTTGTCAGAGATGCATAAGATTCCTTACGTTGGACATCCAGGATGCCAAACAACAATTGTTGCAGTCAAGAAACAATACTTTTGGCTAGGTATGAAAAGGGAAGTTGAGGATTTTATTGTGAGATGTATCGAATGTCAGAAGGTCAAGGTTGAGCACATACATCTAGCTGGTCTATTGAAACCTTTTCCCATTATTGAGTGGAAGTGGGTAGTTGTGACTATGGAATTCATAACTAAGTTGCCTAGGACTACTAAGCAACATGATTCTATTATGGTGGTGGTAAACAAGCTTACTAAAACTGTCCATTTTATTCCAGTGAAGTCAGTGCACAAGGAAACCGACATTGTTGAGATATACATGTGTGAAGTTACTAAGTTGCATGGTGTTCCTAACAATCGTGTTTGACTGAGATTCCAAGTTCACCTCGAACTTTTGGAAAGGGTTATTCAAGGTATTTGGGACAAATATAAATTTTAGCACAACATATCACCATGAGTCAGCTGGTCAAACTGAGAGGGTAAATTGATTGATTGAAGACATGTTGAGAATGTATGTGATGGATAAACCATCCAAGTGGGAAGACTACCTTCATTTGGTAGAGTTTTCTTACAACAATGGGTATAAGGCATCTTTAAAGATGAGCCCATTTAAGGCACTTTATGGTAGAAAGTGAAACACACCAGTGAGTTGGAACAACCTAGCAAACCACGCAGTGGTTGGGCCAGATTTGCTCCGGTAAATGGAGGATTAGATGGTAAAGATCAAACAGAATTTAAAGGTTTCCCAAGACAGACAGAAAATTTGTACAAATAAAGGCAGAACCTATAGAGAATTTGGAGTGGGTGATCACGTGTTTCCGAAAGTGAAGGCTAGACACAATTCCCTGAAGTTGGGGAAGTGTTCTAAGTTAGTTGTGCGCTATAGTGGGCCATTTGAAATCCTTGAAAGGATTAGTCCTGTCACTTATATGATTTCATATATTGCCTCCTTATGCATTCATAATGTTTTCTATGTGTCATTGCTTAATAAGTATGTACCTTATGTTAATTATGTCATTGATTGAAATGTGATTCAGGTGGAGCCAGAAGGCAGATTTCAAGTGCAATCGGTTTGCATATTGGACCAGATAATCAAGTAGCTCTGGAATCGATTCATGGAACTGGTAAAGGTCCAATGGACCTAGTACAATGTTAGTATCTGATCCTAACCCCTCTTCATGGGTCATTAGTTAGTAGGATATGTTTTCTATGTAACAAAGGACAACATTAGTTAATAAGGCCTATTAAATAAAGGAGAATAATTCAATGTAAGAAGACCTAATATAGGTTTTCTCTTCTAGAAAGATCTTCTTCTAGAAGTTTCCTTAGAAGGTAGATGTAGTATCGATAAGAGTAGGAGATATTGGATATTTTTGTCTTGATATTATTGTAATAGAGCTCTACTCTGTTGGAGGTTGGCCCCTTAAAGAGGCAAGTGAACATTGTTATATTTAGTAAAGGTGCTCTTTTTGGTGTTATTTTGGTATTATTCTCACTATAATCTTGTTGTTCCATTACTTCTTGTTAAATATTTTTGTTCTGCATAATATAATTTATCTGGTATATTGCAAGTGGTATCAGAGCTCCTTCCTGGGTAGAACTTGTGGGGATTTTTTTTCCAGGGTAGAGACGTATTCCGACGTCTTTAAGATACAAAGATATGTCGTTCTGTGCATAAATATGTGGTCAGGGAATCATACATGTGGGAACTACAAATGGTACTTAAGCGCACATTCTTGGCCACCCTTATAACCCCTGTTGGTACCCCTTTGAGTGGTAGCGCATCAGACAACACTTGTATACGGATCGACCTAGATATCCTGAAACCCTCTATAGATAAACTGATCAGTCACCTAATCCAGATTATTTTCAGCACGAAATGAGAGTGGAGATATAATAAAGAAATGTACAGATATATCGTGAATATCCAATAATATAACAAAAATGTATAAAATATGCAACCATAAACACAGAGATACATTAATACAAAATTGTATATTACTGAGCAAAAATGTACAGAGTTGTAAAAATACGAAGTGAAAGACTCGCTAGAATGGTGGCATCTATCTTTGAGAAGATATGTGACGACTACTCTCATTCGAAAGAAGATGATTGTTACAATGAGGCTCCAAAGGCCTTTTTAACATAAGTAAAATCCAAAACCCTAACCCCGGAAGATGAAAAGCCAAAAGGTTTGCGGGCTGTATTTGATACGTCAACTTCCCAGGGGCATAACTTTTGCATACGATMTATGTTTGGGGCGATCGATACACCGTTGGAAAGGTTTGACCAAGAAGAACGATATTTGAATAGCTTGAGTTAATACCTTTGGCAGTCACTTGTGCCCCAAATCCCCAAAAAACTTCGTTTAGCACCTCCAAACGGCCCCAGAAGTTTGGAACCTGAAAAAATGCGAAGATGGAAACCTATTTTTTGTGCTCGTGGAATAGGTGGGTGGCCACCGATATCCACCTGTATCAATCCTCCCTCCTTATCAAGCAATGGTATCCATTGCGTTGAGTTCTCGAGGGAGAGATGGAAGTGTTTGCTGAATCTGAGTCTTGGTGAGTTGCTTACCTTGCTGGAGACATCACGTTGTTYGGTKTCTAGAAGGYTGTCATGAACCTGTTGTTGGTGGGGTTGAATCTGTTCAACTAGTTGGGATACCTGAGATGATTGTGTGCAAAAGGAATATTTGCGCTTTGTTGCAGTCTTGTCGACCTGCTTCTGTTGGATAGAAGGTGCTTGGGCYGAGGATGTAGTGGTTGYAGTATCCTATTGTTCACCTTTTGAATAGATTTTGAAGAAGCTGAATTCTGTAGTATGAGATACTACTTTGYGACATTGTTTAGGTGGAACAATAGTCATAAATACCTCTGGTATTCTGTAGATATGACCCCCCAGAGAAGAAATGACACTGCGGAGTCAAGACTCATAAACAACATGGCGTTTCCACATATATGGTTGGCCCAAGAGAACAACTCAAACATCCAGTGGGGAAACATCACATAATACCTCATCCTTGAAGGGTTGGATGTCGTACGACAATCGACACTGTTGGTTGACACGAAGATCTCGTCCCTGGCGAAGCCACCCGATGTTGTATGGTTGCGGGTGTGGTGTTGTCGACAATCCCAACTATTTGATGACCTCTGTTGAGATGAGGTTCTTCTGGCTTCCGCTATCAACAATAAATGCAGCGGGGTCCCCTTCACCCACATTTGTGAATGAAAAAGGTGCTCCCCCTCTTCAGGATCTGTTGGTTCTTCTGGTTGAATTGTTGTGGTCGCAACAAGAGCAGTTGGATCTTCGTTGATGATTTGTCTTCTATTAATATTTTCGGAATCAGATTCTAAATCAGGGTTCGACTCCTTGCCTTTGATCTCGGCCACCAATGACTGTTTTGAGCGACATTCATGAATGTTGTGCCAGGGGATTTTGTGGAAATCGCGCCATTTTTTGGTGTCCTTCTTCGTCTTTCCATGACCCTTCTTCTCCTGTGGCTTGGGCTGGTTTTCAAGAGGTTGTTTGTTAGGGACGTCTTTATCATAATTTTTTTGTTGTGGATTTGCAGACCCGAACTTTCGTTTGTTCTGGTGCTTAAATTTCTGCTCGATTTTAATAACATATCGATAAGCAATATCGAGTGATGAGATGTCCAGAAAATCCATTTCAGTTTGAATGTATATGCGTAGAGCCATGCGGTATTTCATAACCAAATGTCACTTAGAGTCTTTGATACCCAGCTTGGTGTGCAAGGTATGGAAGGTATTGGTGAACTCTGACACTACTTGGCCCCTCTCTTGCCGCAGTGTGGTCCATCTCATGTACTGGTCCTTATAGTTGCCAACAAGGTAATATTGTTCCTTTACCGCATCCACAAAAAAATCCCAAGTGGTCTCGACCCCATATGTTTCAGACTCTTCTATGAAAATTTTCTCCCAGTAAGTTTCCCACCAATGTTTGACATGGGGGAGAGCCTTAAGGAGCGCGAAGGTGATATTCTCTGTGTCGGAAAAATTGTGAACAAATAAATAACCTTCTAATAGATTTAACCATTTGTCTAGGGCATCCACATCTATCTTACCTTCAAATATAGGAATATCAAAATTGACTTGTACCTTGAAAGGTGAGGTGCCTCCAAAGTGTTCGCTTGATGAAGATGTGTCTGCTGCTATCAACAAGCGTTGAAGGATGTGGGCAAACTTCTCCATAATTTCGTCTCTCTGTCGTGTGAGAGCTTGCTCGAGCAACATATTAATAGAATTGTCTTCTCTGTCGTTTTTGTTTTCTTCCACCATGAAGGGTTTCTTGGGCGT
Organism: Picea sitchensis; assembly: GCA_010110895.2. NCBI lineage: Eukaryota > Viridiplantae > Streptophyta > Pinopsida > Pinales > Pinaceae > Picea > Picea sitchensis. Next base: position 155,978 of record SNQJ01S0009033.1, read on the forward strand.
GCGAGAGAGATTGTCCTCAGGAGAGATAAACTCGAGACCCAACTTGCTATACTCGGACCTCATCAGGGAAATGTACTGAAAGAAAGACGATCAAGAGCAACCTACTCTAATACCACTTATCCAGATTATTTTCGGCACGAAATGAGAGCGGAGATATAATAAGAAATGTATAGAGATATCGTGGATATCCAATAATATAACATAAATGTATTAGAGATGGAACCCTAAACACAGAGATACAATAATACACAATTTTTTATTAATGAGTGAAAATGTACAGAGTTGTAAAAATACGGAGTGAAAGACTCGCTAGAATGGTGGCAGCTTATCTCTGAGAAGAGATGCGACGACTACTCTCATTCGCAAGAAGATGATTGTTACAATGAGGCTCCAAAGGAATTTTTAACATAAGTAAAATAGAAAACCCTAACCCTGGAATATGAAAAGAGAAAAGGTTTGCGGGCCCCAATGGGGGTAGTTGATACATCAACTTCCCGGGGGTGTAACTTTTGCATATGATCTCTATTTGGGGCGCTCGATACATTGTTGGAAAGGTATAACCGAGAAGAAGGATTTTCAACCTACCCAAATTAGTGTCTTTGGCAATCACCTGGGCCCCAAATCCCCAAAAAATGTCCTTTATGGCCTCAAAACAGCCCCGGAAGTTTGGAACCTGAAAAACTGGCTAAAAACTGCCAAGATGGAAACTTGTTTTTTGAGCCCACGGAATAGGTAGGTGGCCACCGATATCCACCTGGATTATCACCTCACTGTTATAGTGTCACCGAGAACAACACTCAGGAAGATACTCTCTAGTATTTAGGTAATCGAGTAGTACAACTAAGGGTACGGTCTAGCCTCCTTAGTTGGTGCCCTGAGATATTGGGTCAAGTACTATTGTTTGACCCAACACATATATAAGAGAGCTATAGCACAGGGAAAACCCTTGCCTATAGATACCTTGCAAACCCCAACCCTTGGGACGGAAACAATTGATCTATTACAGTGAAACTTGGCCCCTGCTAAATTTTTTGTGGTAGAAACACTCCCTGCCAACATTTTTTTATTATTGAGAATTTGGGAATTCAGCCACTACAAAAGTATTCAAGTAGGAGTATAACTCGACGGGAGTAAAAAAAAAAAAAAAATGGGCTTGACCGCACCCTTATTTGTGACATAGTCCATTGGATTCCTCTCTTCATTCTTATCTCAGTGGTACTCTTCACTTTTAAGCCTTTTTTCCCGCAAAACCAAACCTTTTTGGGATACCCTTATTTGCGACCTATCCCATTGCAATCCTCTATTTGTCCTAATCACACTGGTAGCTATCATTTTTGTGGCCCATATTTTCTTTCTTGACCCCTAATATGCTACCTAAGTCTCCCCAATGTCGACCACCCACTCTCAGAGCCAAGAAGATTGGGAGTCTAAGGTGTTCAACCTAGAACAACAATTGTCCTCCATCAACACACAAGTTCAAGCTTCCATAAGCACAACAGTACAAGAAGTCATCCATGCAGCCATGCAACACATATTCAAGGGTAATAATGTTGAGCCTAATTTAGAGGACCCTCAATCCTCCCATTATGAGCCTAATCATTCATTCTGCTCCTCTTGGGGTTCTCCACACTCTTTGAATAAGGTGCCCAAAGTTGACATGCATAAATTTGATGGATCCAACCCAACAGGGTGGGTTTCTCAAATGGAACAATACTTCTCCCTTCATGATATTTGGGATGATGAAACAAACTCCATGTAGGGTTTTTGTACTTGGATCAAGAATGTTGGTGGTGGTGGCAGTGGCATAAGAAATGTTATCCAGGACTACCTACTTGGAACATGATGTTCACTAAAGCAGTTTGTACCCATTTTGATCGAGAATCACATTTTTTTGGAAGGCTCACTAAGCTACGCCAAACGAGATCAGTCTCATACGTCATCATGGCATTTGAAAAATTCGCTACCTGAATCGAGGGCTTATCTAATGAATTTTACCTTGAATGTTTTTATTAGTGGCTTAAAGGAAGCCATCAGGTCTCATGTAAGCATGCATCATCCTATTACCTGGTTGTGGGAATGCCAATTAGCACTAGAAGTAGAGACCATCCTTCAAGATCCACCCTTGAAGGATGTATTCCCCAATTGTCCTCACCCTGGGGCTAACCCAGCTCCGACACAAACCTTAAAGGTCCAAAAGGTATCTCCAGCATAAATGGCGGAGCGTCACAAGTAAGGAATTTGCTATTATTGTGATGAAAAGTACTCACCGAGACAGAAATGTAGGGAACAAAAGTTATTCCATATTGATGCATCAACTTCATATTCCTATGCATACATACCATCATATGAGAGTCCATACCCAGAGGATGCTCAACCAAGTGTTCACACCGAAGATTCTTGTGTAGTCCCTGTGGAACCAGAGGAACCGATCATATCACTTCATGCCCTTTCAAGTATTTCGACCACACATACATTGAAGATCAAGGGATATATCAAGCATAATCCAGGTGTGGTGTTGATTGATAGTGGTAACACCCATAATTTTATTCACCGTAGGCTTGCTGAGGAGCTCCATTATTTTGTCTGCCCTATTTCTAATTTTCAAATCCTCATCGCTAATGGGGGTACGGTGAAGTGTGGGGGATATTGTGAGAATGTCAAACTCCAAATGGGGGATTATCATCTGAAAACCCACTTGTTCTCTATTTCCATGGGGGGTTGTGATATTGTGTTGGGTGTGGAATGGCCTCGCACTCTAGGACCAATCACAATGTATTATCAAGAATTATGTATGAGCTTCACCCGAGAGGATCACACCTATACCCTCTGAGGTCTCCAAGCGGGCTCCCCTGAAATCATCATCTCTCACAGGATGGAAAAAATGTTGAAGAAAGGCCACCATGGTGTGATTTCTCAATTTCATGACATCCATATCACTGATTAGGCCTCTTCAGTAGTTCCTGATAGCCTAAAACTAATCTTGGACAAGTACCCCAAGGTATTTGAGGTTCTCACTGACTTACCTCCCTCCATGGGTGAGCATGATCATATCATCCCTCTCCTTCTGGGCAGTCAACCCCCCAATGTACGTCCCTACAGGTGTCCATTTTCTCAAAAAAATGAAATAGAAAAGATGGTACAAGAATTTCTAGAGGCAGGGGTAATTTTCCCTAGTACCAACCCATATTCTTTCCCCATGGTGATGGTCTTAAAGAAATAAGGTAGTTGGCGCATGTGTCCTGATTTTTGTGCCTTGAATAAAATGACCATCAAATATAAGTTTCTCATTCCTGTCATTGATGATTTGTTGGATGAACTCTAGGGTTCCCGTGTCTTCACCAAATTATACCTTCGCTCTGGCTATCACCAGACTCGTATGAAGGAGGCAGATATTCCGAAGACTACTTTCAGAACTCATGAAGGACATTATGAATTCTTGGTCATGCCTTTTGGCCTTTGCAATGCCCCATCCACCTTTCAAAGTCTCATGAATAAAATATTGAAACCTTACCTTCAAAAGTTTGTCCTAGTTTTCTTTGATGACATTCTCATTTACATGCACACTTGGGATAACCACCTTCTCCATGTGGACAAATTCCTTCAATTTCTACAGGACAACCAAGTGGTTGTCAAAAATACCAAATGTTCCTTTGGAGCCAGTGACGTGGAATACTTGGGACACATTGTGGGTCGAGACGGGGTAAAAGTGGACCCCAAAAAGATACAAGCTATGCAAGAGTGGTCGTGACCCATGACCTTAAAGTGCCTAAGGGGTTTCCTTGGCCTCACAGGATATTACAGGAAATTTGTGAACCATTATGGAAAAATTGCTAAGCCCTTGACCGACCTTCTTAAGAAAAATGCATTTCATTGGACACCTGCAGTAGAGCAAGCCTTCACAAATTTAAAGAGGGCCAAGTGCACTACTCATCCTAGTAGCTCCTGACTTCAACGAAACCTTTGTGGTGGAATCAGATACTTATGTGCCTTGGTATAGTCACAGTGCTCATAAGATAGTCAGCACATTAGCATTTACTAGACAAGAGTGCTCACATAAGATGGTCAACCTGTGGCATTTACTAGACAAGCATTGAGTGGAAACAATTTAGGAAGATCTACATATGAAAAAGAAATGATGGTCATTCTCCATGCGGTGCACACATGGCAGCCATATCTTTTGGGATGTCATTTTCAAATCAAAATAGATCACCATAGTCTGAAGTATTTTTTGGAGCTGCAGTTATCCTCCCCAGAACAAAACAAGTGACTGACCAAAATGTTGGGGTATGATTATGAAATCATATATAAAAAGGGAAAAGACAATATAGTAGCAGATGCATTGTCAAAACAACATGAGGAGGATGGCTCCATCTTTTCCTTATCCTTACTGATCCCTAATCCTCCCATCGACTACACTTGGCACAACAATATTCTCTGATATAAGGGTCACATGGTTCTATCACCCTCTTCAACACTCAAGTTGAGGCTCTTAAATGAGTTGCACTCATCAGCTATTGCAGGTCACTTGGGCTTCCAAAATACCTATGCTCGTGCCCATCGTTCTTTTTTCTGGGCAGGAATGAAGAAGGATATACTTCACTTTGTCACAGAATGTGAGGTGTGCCAACGTAATAAAGGTGAAACCATCAAGTATCCATGAGCTCTACAACCCCTACCCATTCTAGCTTCGATGTGGATAGACATCTCCATGGAATGTATAGTGGGCCTCCTAAAAGATGGGAACAATTTCTTCATTATGGTGGTGGTTGATCACCTCTCCAAGTATGCTAATTTTTGTGCATTATCCCACTCTTTCACACCAGCACTAGTAGCACAAGTGTTCCTTGATCATATATTTAAGTTACATGGCATGCCCACCTCTATTGTATATGATCGTGATCCAACTTTCACCAACACATTTTGGCAAGAGTTGTTTAAACTGTAGGGCACCCAACTGAACATGAGCACCGCCTATCACCCCAAGTAAGATGGCCAAACATAAGTGGTCAACAAATATTTGGAAACCTAATTGTGGTGTTTTGCTTCAGACAAGCAACACCATTGGGTGCAATGGTTCCCCTTGGCCAAATGGTGGTACAATACTTCATATCATACGACCACTAAAATGATCCTATATGAAGCAATGCATGACCAACGACCACCTACCATCACTACCTATATTCCAGTGTAACACCTTGTTTCACCCAGTTTGTAAATATAAATTATATGGGCCAAGAGACCATGGAAAACTCAATATGTGTGAATGTTTGATTTGATGGACCTTCGTATAAAAGGTCGATCAATGTAAATTATGTTACTTACTAGAAAATACATAAGTGTTGCATGACTAATAGAAGGGGGGTGTGCTAAGAGAGACCACAAATGTTATGAAAGAGATGGTGAAGGGGACCAGGAATGGTTGCATTAACCTCCACTAAACCAGTACCTTACTGGATTTAATTTCTCAAGACCAGAAAAGTCCTCTGACCCAGGAAATGAATTACAGTCAGGATGGTAGGTGGGAAGACCTCCTCAAGTGTTAATGAGGGGATGGGGAAGAACACCCATCTGTAAGGCTTTTAGACCTGACCATGGACTAGGAATTCGAGCCACACACAATCTTTCTGAGGAAGGAAAGAAAGGAAGGCATGTTGGGCAGAGGAAGACCTACGAAGAGTGTAGAGACGAGAGACTGAGCTCTTGGGTTCGAGGAAGAAATGTGAAAAAGAGTGTGTTCTGGTAGCAGGAAATAGAGACTGACTTGGGAGAAGGAGAGTAACCTTCATCCCTATCTATTTCTGTGATGGGAGAAGGAGAGTAACCTTCGCCCCTAACTTTCATTGAGCAAGAAGAAAAAGATTGAATCTCAAAGCATCGTGGTCTATCTCGAGGGTGGCTAGTGGTAAAGCTGTTAGGAGTGACTGAGCCTATGGTTGGGTGGAAACGAGCACCCCTTTCAGCAGTCGCTTCACCTTATCTGGTTCTGATAAGTATTTTCATACTATATGCATTGAATTGGGAATTAATGGTTGCATGTATGTATAC
>SNQJ01S0009033.1:174116-185816 GCA_010110895.2 Picea sitchensis
GAAAAAGGACATTCGTAATTTTGTCACTGAATGTGAGGTGTGTCAATGCAATAAGGGAGAAACAGTCAAATCTTCGGGCACACTACAACCGCTTCCAATTCCACCTGCTATTTGGAAGGATATCTTGATGGACTTTATTACCAGCTTACCCAAATTGGGAAATAAATCAGTCATAATGGTGGTTGTGGATCGCCTTTCCAAGTATGCTCATTTCTACGCTCTTCAACACCCATTTACTGCATCCACGGTGGCTCAAATTTTCATGGACCAGGTCTTCAAGATTCATGGTATGCCGCACTCTATTGTTTCTGATTGTGACCCAACTTTCACAAGCAATTTTTGGCAAGAACGGTTTAAGCTACAAGGCACCCAATTGCATCTAAGCACAACTTATCATCCCCAGACTGATGGTCAAACGAAAGTTGTCAACAAGTGTTTGGAAACATATCTAAGGTGTGTTTTCTCTGAAAAGAAAAATCAGTGGGCTCAATGGTTACCCCTAGCTGAATGGTGGTACACCACTTCCTACCATACAACTACACGCATGACTCCTTTTGAAGCGATATATGGATAGAAGCCCCCTTCAGTTCTCTCATACTTATCGGGTACCTCAAAGGTCCAAGCAGTTGACCAAACACTTACAGTTCGAGAGGATATTCTTCGTACTCTTAAAGAGAACTTGGTCATGGCACATAATCGCATGAAGCAACAAGTAGATTAAGGTCGCTCTGAACATCAATTTACAGAAGAGGATCAAGTGTTTTTGCGACTGCAACCATACAAGCAAACTTCCCTCAAGGCTGAGCAGTGTCAGAAGCTAGCGCCCAAATTTTATGGTCCTTATACAGTTCTCAAGCATGTGGGACAAGTCGCCTATCAGTTAGCTCTGCCCAGTCAGTCAAAGCTACATCCTGTTTTTCATGTTTCGTGCTTAAAGAAGGTGATTGGAACTAGGTGCCAAATTCAAACCAACCTTCCCAAGTTAGTTGAAGAAGGATCCATTTGGATATAGCCAGAAGTATTTTTGGACCAGTGTGAGCGTCGCTTGCGTCAGCGAACCATCAAGGAATTTCTAGTCCAGTGGAAAGATACGACTCCAGCAGATGCCACTTGGGAACCAGCTACCATTCTGCAGTAGTTTCCACATATCAAGCCTTGAGGACAAAGATGTTTTAAGGGGGAGGACATGTTAGGGTCCTAACCCACACATAGGTAGATCAATATATTCGGATGTAATAAAGGTTAATATTAATAAGGCCTTTCAATAAAATAGAATAAGGCCGATGTAAGAAGACCTAATAGAAGCTTCCTCTTCTCGAAGGATCTTCCTCTAGATGCTTCTCTTGATAGACATAGTTAGTGTAAATAAGGGTCGAGGGTATGAAAACCCTAGCTTGGAGATTATTGTAACAAAGCACTACTCGACTGGAGGTTACCCCCTCGAAGAGGCCCGTGAACATTGTTTTCTAAATCAAAGTGTTATTTTTGTTGTTGTTCTTATATCATTTATGTGTTATTGTGGAGATTATGTTGGTTATATTACTGTTATTCTGCCATTTCTAGCATTTTATTTCTGCTCTGCATACTTTTTATATCTGGTATATTACAACAAGCCTCTTGGTCCTCCTACCGTCTCGATAAATCCACGAAAATTACCTCACCTTGTTTCAGAACTTAAAGTTCTGTGAGCTAGGAAGGCGCTTCCATCAAACCAGTAGCCTAAGAGACCTTAGGCTTGCACCCACAGCCTTAACCAAATCTTTCTAAGAGTAGAGCTTATAGCCCAAGATTCACCAAAGGGTCCATATGACCAGGGTCTAGGAACCCTGCGCTAAGTTCAAAAGGAGATAGCTCTTGATGGTTTCAGAGCTTCGGGAGCTGGAAGTCCTGTGATATCAAACTTCGTAACTGTCAAAAGTACCCTAATACCGAAGTCATGAAAGTTTGTGAGTCGTTGATCTGGGGAGTCCATTGGGGCACCTTCTCATTCCATCATTCAGGAGAAGAGACCCACACAGGGTACTTCGGCGAAGTTTCACTTCGAGAGAATGGAGATGCTATAACATCAAACTCCCGGAATGTTGAAGTTACGAAGTGAAGGAGAGTTGTAGATTTGGGGGAGATCGTTAGGAGCCCCTCCTACCATCCAATCATTCAAGAGAAGGGACCCGCAAAGGGTACTTCGGTGAAGTCCCGCTTCGGGGAAATGGAGTGGTAGTGAAGCCAAAACCCCCGAAGGTCGAATTCACGAAGTGACTAGGACCGTAGATCTGGGGATTCTTCATGTCCTATCCTAGCTGTCGGATCTATGACAAAGTCATCCTGACATTGACAGCTTCGAGAGAACATGGATGTTGTAACGTCAAAAACTTTCAAAGGCCGAATTCATTAAGTGACTAGGACCGTAGATCTGGGGATCCTTTGGGTCCTAACCTAGCCGTCGGATTTACAATGTTGTCAGCCCGACGTTGACCGCTTCGGGACGATAGGGGTGTTGTGACACCAAAATCCCCGAAGCCCAAAGTCACGAAGTAATGAGAGCTGTAGATTCAAGGACACTTCAAGGCTTTTCATAATCGCCAGATATGGGTTGTGTTCAGCCCAATGATGACCAACTTCGGGAGAAAAGAGGAGTTTGCATCACAAAACTCTGGAACTTCAAATTCTCGAAGTAATAGGAGTCGTAGATCCATGGATCTACATGACCGGATCTCGACCGTGAGATATGAGGAATGTTAGAAGGNAAGTTGAATATCCTATGAATGTTGTAGGCATGTGCATGTTTTATTAATGCTTATATTGTATCCCTTTAATCCTGCTTTATTGAGTATTTAAGAAAGTAAGGATTTATCTGGCTTATACACGTAACGGCTCGAGCCCTGTGATGGCTCAAGTTAAAATAAATGAGCTATGAGTTCGTCGACCTTGGGCACAGTTTCACGTGTGCATGTTGATGTTCCCAGTCATTCTGAGTCTCCTGGAGGAAGGAGTATGTTAAGATCAGGAGAGGTAGTGTATGTATGAACAAAGTGTCTACAAGGCAAGAAGAGACCGAGAAATCTCTAAGTTCTAAACTCCAGGAGAAACACAAGAAGCGTCCCTTATATTCGTTTAAGGAACTCGTAAGCTCAGGAGGTATAACACCCTTAGAATGTAGACCAGAGGGGCATATTTCCAAAACCTTTCATTTGTGTGACCGAGGGCTCATGGTCACAACCTTATAAAATTCTTCTCCAAGATTCAAGCATGTAACCACCAGAATATTTGGAGGTCCCATATGACCAGGGCCTAGGAACCCTGTGCTAATTCTGAAAGGAGATAGCTCTTGATGGCCTCGAAGCTTCGGGAGCTCGAAGCCCCGGGAATGTTGAACTTCATAACTATCAAAATTCTTGATTGTCGAAATCGCGAAAGGGTGTGAGTCGTGGATCTAGGGAGTCCGTTGGGGCCCCTCTCGATCGTCCGATCATTCATGAGAAGGGACTTGCAAAGGGTACTTCGGCGAAGTCCCGCCTCGAGAGAACAAGGACGTTGTAGCGCCAAAACTCTCGAAGGCCGAATTCGCTATGTGACTAGGATCGTAGATTTGAAGAATCCTTCGGGTCCTATCATAGTCCTCTGATCTACTATGAGGTCGACCCGGTGTTGAATGCCTCGGGAGAACAATGGCATTGTAGCATCAAAACCCCTGAAGGCCGAAGCTGCAAAGTAATTTGGACCGTGGATCTAAGGATCCATCGGGATTCCTCTTGACCGTTCGATCGTGGGGACATGTGTATCATAGTGAAAATCACGTGGGAGCCCACATGTTGAGNAGTCCTCAATACACATGAACCTCAGTTGCATGACAAAACTATCAAGGAAGTGTTGATCAAGTGGAAGGACACATCACCAGAGGATGCGACTTGGGAACCATCGACCATACTCCAACAATTTATTCATGTTCAGCCTTGAGGACAAGGATGCTTTTGAAGGGGGAGGGAGTGTTAGGATCCGATCCTAACCCCTCTTCATGGGTCATTATTTAGTAGGATATGTTTTCTATGTAATAAAGGTCGACATTAGTTAATAAGGCCTATTAAATAAAGGAGAATAAATCAATGTAAGAAGACCTAATAGAAGCTTACACTTCTAGAAAGATCTTCCTCTAGAAGTTTCCTTAGAAGGTAGAGTTAGTATATACAAGAGTAGGAGGTATTGGATATTTTTGTCTTGGATATTATTGTAATAGATATCTTCTCTGCTGGAGTTCCCCCTCGAAGAGGCAAGTGAACATTGTTATCTTTAATAAAGGTGATCTTTCTGGTGTTATTATGGTATTGTTGTCACTATAATCTTGTTGTTCCATTACTCCTTGCTAAATATTTATGTTCTACATAATATAATTTATCTAGTATATTGCATATGGTCCTAAGGATGCAACCTGGGAGTGCGAGGATGTTATGTGACGAGAGTATCCTCATATTTTTTATGATGTTTGAAATTTTGTATGTACATGTGTGTATGATGCACTAAGGACAATGCATAAATAAGGGAGAGGGGAACGTAATGTCCCTGATCTGAAACCCTTTGTAATTGTACATATAGGCTAGTGAGTCGATTGGTACCAAGTATAAATGTAATGTAAATTTAGGTTGGTGAGCCAAGGACACCTGATTTTGGTGTTGCGCGCATCTAAGCAAGTGCGTGGAGAATTGTTATAAAGACAGGGTGCACACATCTTGTGTGTTTCATGCACCTGGGTGAGTGCGCACATTGCACTATGTTGTGCGCGCTTTGGTTAGTGCACGGAAATGAATGGATATGTATGGAGGTTGGAGAGCTTGTGTGATTATGAGGTTGGTGAACCTAGACACAGAAAGGCTAGTGCATCTATCCATATAATTATAATCATGTTTATTAATATAATATTGCATCATTGCGCGTTGGCTGACTCAGAGAAAAAGTGATGGGGGGGCCTACTCCACCAAAAAAGGAAAAAGGGGGTGAGTCCTAAGCATTGGGGAATATTTTATAATATTTCTAGGAAAAGTATAATGTCAGATATATATTATTTTATCCTAAGTTTCCGAGGGTACGAAATGTGTCACCAAGTGACTTAAAGCTACTTTTGGAGGTGACAAGTGTCAAGAGGAACACATGCAATATATATTGTTGGCCTTAGTGTATTTTGTGCATGATTATGATGGTATTATTATTGATGTTACAAGCTCTCGTGTGCAGAAGGGGTCAAACTGTATGGAAAATCCAATTATTACCTTATCTGCACAAAGAAGCTTGTAAAGAGTTGTGGGGATACATCAAGAGTTTCACTCTCAAAGAGTTGGGTGGACAGACCATGAGAAGTCTCTATGGGTGAGAGAATGGTTGTTGTGGAGTGGTTGTCAGACCCGTGGGCATACTCTCCAGGTGAGAGTTTTGCTGAGAGTTGTTCCCTGGTGCATTGAGCATTAGTTGCAAGGCTCAAAGACTTTTTGTTCGACCTATTGTTGGTAACCTTGGGAAGGAAGCAAGGCATTCAAAGGACTATTGAGAAGAGAAGGGGTGCACTTGCTTAGGTGTGATAGGTGTGTGTGGAATGAGGGATTGTGGGCTAGATGCAGTAGTGGGAACCTAGGACTGAGTAATTATGTTGACATTCAGACCATATCTTGTCGCTAGGAACCCTTTTTCCCTGGTGGAGTTGTGCCCCAGCTCAGGGGTGACCTGTTGCTGAAAGCTTAATGAGAAACAATATCTATGGTTGGAAGGAACATCTGAGTCAAGGCCTCAATTGGTGAATTTTATAAAAGATAAGTGTTCTTTATGTGCTTGTCTTGTTTACTGCGTGTATATTTATCTATGTTTTCCATGGGATAATTCTTGTATGTTGTCGCATATAAGTATTTGTTGTTATTTTGTTAATTGTTGCTTGCACTTGTATGCATGATGTTTATAGCATGTATTTATAATTGTGCATGACTAATGTCAATGGATGATACCCTTGCCTGCTAATATAATCTGGTAAAATTGGTTATGAGTTTTGCAAGAAGAGGATGGAGTGGTCGGGTGTGCGGGATTGTAGCCTCTATGTATCAAGAGGCTGGGGATTTGTGTGTGCAAACATATAATTAGATTTTGTGTGTAATGAAATATGAGTTGGTGCATGATGCCTAGATGGTTGTGCGCGTGGTTGCATTGTGCAATCTAAATGCTAGTGCACTCAATTGGTGTGCACAATTTTGAGTTATTTTCATTGTTATAAGTTGTGTGGCGCAACTCAATTTTGGGCTAAGAACATTATTTCAAGAGATACTGTGTGGATTGTGTTTAAAGTAGATTATGCGCAGTTTACTTCTAGAGTAACATTGGCCAGTTATATGTTGGAAATCTTACAATTTGGTTGACTTAGTGCTTTTGAAGTTGATTTTGTGTTATGTGACCCAGCTTGGGGTGACTAGGTACGTTACAAATTGGTATCAGAGCATGTGTAAGGTGGTAACAGGACTCAGTGGGAGATTGGGTACGTTACAAATTGGTATCAAAGCATGTGTAAGGTGGTAATGGGAATCAATGGGAGACTGGGTATGTTTTAACTTATCTTTAAATAAACCATTCATTAATTGACTACAGACGTCGGACGTTCCACCCAACCTTAGACACTAGTGTTATAGCTCTCAAAAGCAGGTCACCCCCAAGCCAGGGATATGAATCCACAAGGACGCATCCTAGACCAACTCTAAAACACATAGCAGTTAGCTAACAAGCTCTCACAATTTCCTCAACCACACAACAATCCCATTTTACTGGCTCTCTTTCCCCCTCAGCCTGCACAACCCAAAGAAATGAACCCCCTTTACTAACATGAAATCCCTTAGGCTATTCCACTTCTTTTATAGGTCTCTAGTGCTACTGTACAGGAAATATTAATGTTGGAAAATCCAAGGATTCTCATTTGCGGACAATTATTTCACAACTTCCATCATTCTCATGCACACAGACATCCATTCCTTTCTAGAATAATCAATAGATACTTACAACCAACAAGTAATGGTTCTTTCCCCCCCAACAATTCATTTTCCATTCCCTAAAACCCAGAACTAGAGTGAGCAAGAATAAATTGGGAACGAATAACAATGAATGGTGAACCAAAATGTGTGAGTAACCCCAAACAACGCCAAAGCAGGGTTTATATAATCACATGCAATTAAGCACCACATGGCCTCCCCAAGAAGCTCATGTAACCAATTTTCCACACTAAAACCAAGATGGTTGAATAAAATATAACAAAAATACTTAGTCCCTTTATCCCCCTTTCTCGTGGAATCATAGCCCCCTATCTTTATCCTTGTCCATCTTGCAGCCAACGATGCATTTATATTATTAATATTCAAAGTATTACATTTCTAGGCACTCCAACCTTTCAACTTTATAGGCACTATATCATTTCATCAAATAAACAAAAATACATTATTAATCTAGGGACTCAAAAATGGGGTATTACACAACTGATTCCACATACATTGTTGTTGTTTTTTCAAAGAAGTTGTGAGGTTGCATGGTTTGTCTAGGACCATTATGTTGGATAGAGACTCTGAATTTCTTGAGCATTTTTGGAGGACATTGTGGAAGAAGTTAGGCATGAGGATACAATAAATTTCTCCCTGCTATCCTCAAATTTATGGGAAAATTGAGGTGCTACACAAGGGTTTGTGAAACCTATTGAAATGTTTGGTTGGAGAGAACTTTATATAGTGGGATACAATCTTGGTTCATGAAGAATTCACTTACAATAATTTGGTGAATAGGTCCACGATAAGGACACCATTTCATATTGTGTATGGGAAATCACCTAAGGGGGTGAATGATTTGTTAAGCTTTCTTGAAGCGAGCATGAGAAGTGCAGATGTTGAGTCATTTGCAGAGTTCATGAAGGAAATACATGAGTAGGCTAGATAACAATTACAGCATAGTATCTTATTTAAAGAAAATGTTGATAAGAGAATACAACAATTATTTGAGGAATACGATATGGTGTTGACCCATTTCAAGAAAGATAGATTCCCAAGGGGGAAATATAACAATTTGATGTATAAGAAATTAGGACCTTGCATAATTTTGAAGGAAATTTCTAAAAAAACAAATAAAATCAAGTTACCAACAAGTTTGGCTATTTCACCAAGTTTTAATTTGCAGATTCGTATAAGTATCATGAAGGTACTAAATATGAAGAAAAGCAATGTGATTTGCACACTAGAAAGTGAATATTCCAAATGATGAAAGAGATGAAATTGAAGTGATTTGGTAGAAGACGAAGAGGAAATAACATAATTAGTACTTGGTTCATTCAAAGGGAAAAACTTTTGAATAAGTGACTTGGATATATAAAGAAAAACATGGTTGGTTTGGTTGGCCATTACACGGGTTTTCATCATCCATCTTCTGAGCAAGATGCTCACATTTGAGGAAGGGCCATCCATGGTACCAAGCAATCCTACACGATCAAAAATAAATTTTAGTTCCAATTCTAGTTTTGTTTCTAAAATCAGAATTTGATGTTTGTGGTTGCATTTTATCTTTGACATAGGTTGTGATCTCAATCTTCATTTTTAAGGGTGGGGAGGTCGATCGAGGACCTAGTGTGGAATTCCTTTACATAGACAAGAGGGAAAGTGAGGTGTCGTTACCACATAGGTCTTGTTGCAAGCACTAAATTATGGGTTGTGTCGTCTGCATTGTTGAATATGGCATGTCCATTATCGAATGATGTCACAAAGGTTGAGCTCGGTGTTATCGTGGTGTCCGTTGGTGATCATTAACTATCCTTTCTTCAAATGTTTAACTTCCACATGGCATCTTAAGGGTAGACCTGAGAAGGGAAGTCAAATCAACAATTATTTGTGACTCAATCTTAGCCATTGGATCTACATTGAACCCATGCCGAGATCAACATTGGGGTCTTTCTCCATCAATGGTTGGGAACCAATATTATTTATGCACACAACTAAAATGATTGGGAACCTGACTATTATCATAACTTGAAAGGCCTCAGTCATTTTAGGCTTCCTCCATGTTTCTCTTTCCTCTTACTTTGGAGCTCTATAAGTATGCATTGGGTGGAGAATGATACCATTAACCATTAACAACATAGAGGTTTATGGACATGTGGATAACCCTTATATAGAGAACTAAAGAAGGCTTTGGCTCTATGGAGTTTGTAATTATGGTTCCAGATTTTGAGTAATGAAAAAGAAATTCTTTGTTGTGCAATGAGCTTATCAAATTTCATCCTATGATAAATCTAATGAGAAGAGTATATGTTAGAAGGTCCAAGTGAACATTTCTTTGTAGAGATTAAGTTTTGGAATTGTTGGATTAATAAATATCCATAATATGTTGGTTGGTTACTATGAATTTATGTTGTGTCTGCTAATTATGTTTGTTTATTTATTGTGCTTCCTCCTTAAAACTATGCCCTCTAGCTATTATAGCATGTTTGTTTATTTATTGTGCTTCCTCCTTAAAACTATGCCCTCTAGCTATTATAGCATGTAGCTACATCACTTGGTCTTTATAACATTAAAGGTGACTTACAATAAGCATGCTAGAAGCTTGTTGTAATCGTATCTTAATGGATACTTAGAATCATGAGGTGCCCTACTACAAGCTTATTAAAAGTATTTTAGAGATGATCTACAACAACCCTAATATAAATGTGTTGCCTCTATTAACATTAATATTGCTTATTCTTGCATAAAATGAAAAATGAAAAGGTAGATTGATGAAGATTTTATGGCATTATGATCATTTATATTGCAATCATCTAGATTCTCTACAATTATTATCTCTTGGAGGTACATTATAGAGAGAAAAATTAGCTTGTTTTAAATTTTATTGTGAATTTAAGAGAATATAGTCTCGGCCTTCTAATACAAATCCATACCCTTATGTTGGGTATGTGTTATATTCTTTGCACGACAAGTTTTGGTTTCATGCATCGGGAAACGTGTCACATATTTGCCTTGTTTTTCGTCTCGCCTTGATTTTTGTGTCCATTGTTGGGCAGTTTTTTGGCACTTGGTTTTTGCCTATGGTTTTCTATTTTTGCTTAAGGAATTAGGGTTGTTGACTAATCCAGGTCATTAGGTTAGGGTTTTGGATGTCGTTGGCTCCTATATGTATATTCTATTGTAAACAATGTATCACAATGAATGAATATAGAATTTGTTGGTTTTCCCAGTTTGGGTTTCCATGGGAAAAATATCTATGTAATGTGTGTATTTTCCATTGTATCTTTTTTGTTCTTTTACTGAAAATATGTTTGCAATAAATAATTGTACAAGGTTAAAATCTACATTTGGTATCAGAGCTTTGTTGGCTTCAGGGGGACGCCTTTGTGGTCAAGGATTTGGCTCGAGACTGTGATAAGCCTTGTTACAGTGGGAGATCTATGGTATCGACTTTTTCAGGTGAAAAGAAATGGCGAGCAGTTCAAAAATAGAGATTGAGAAGTTTAATGGGAAACTTTTTGAGTTGTGGAAGCTCAATATGGAAGATATGTTAGTGGACAAAGATCAGTGGATCGCAGTGGATCCAGGTACTGCACCTACAGGAACTTCAGCAGATGACTGAAAAGCTGGATCAGAAGGTGAAGGGCACAATCCGACTATGTCTCTCAGATTCAGTATTACTGAATGTGTCATAGGAAGCTACAACCAAAGATTTATGGGATAAGTTGGGGAAGTTGTATCAGTCTAAGACCCTAGTAAATAAACTATTCATGAGAAAGAAGTTATATAACCTGAGGATGAGAGATGGAGACTTGGTGGGAGAGCATTTGAATGCCTTCAATACTGTGGTAAGTTAATTATTATCTATCGAGATTAAAATTTCAGATGAAGATAAGTGTATCAATTTATTGTGTTAATTACCAGACTATCCCAGACCTGTGGGATAGTCTGGTTGTGGCCATAGGTAGTAATACAACTACCTTGAAGTTTGATGAAGTGGTCTCATCCTTGTTATTGGAGGATATGATATGAAATACCATGGAAGAATAGAGAACAGATGCATTATCTGCAAGAGGATGCTCCCAGGAAATAAATAGATCTAAGTCCTCAAGTGGGAGATCTAAGTCTAAGGGAAGATCTAAGTCTCCCGAAAATTTTGTAAAGGTATGCTGGAGATGTGGAAAAGAAGGGAACTACAAGAAGCAGTGTAGATCCAAAGTTGATAAAAAGAAGGGATCTGAAGAATCTCCTTCTACAGAAGAAAATACCTCCAAGGAAGAAGGAGGGGATGTGTACTTGGCTTCTTCAAGCACACATGAAGATCATGAGGCATGGTTGGTTGACTCAGGTGCATCATTTCATATGATTCCCCACAGTGAGTGGTTATGTGAATATGAAAGGTATGATGGAGGTAATGTTTTCCTAGGTGATGACTCGACAACCAGAATCATAGGTCAAGGAAAAGTTAAGTTGAGGCTCATATATGGAAGGATTAGAACACTACTTGGTGTTATGCACATCCCAGAATTGGCCAGAAATTTGATTTATGTGAGAAAAATGGACGATTCATGGATAAAAATATTATTTGAAAAGGAAACCTGCAGGAGGGTTCAAGGAGAAATGGTGTTGTTGAAGGGAGTTCAGTTTGGAACTCTGCATAAGCTGCAAGGAAACACTATTAGTGATTGGTGTAATAGTTCCATTGTTCCTG
>SNQJ01S0009033.1:185826-202525 GCA_010110895.2 Picea sitchensis
GAACAACTAGAGAGATTGTCAAAGCTGCTGAGCCACATGTTTATGAAAGTAATCTTTTTGTACCGCCAGATCGACGACCGATCGTGGTATTCTAGATACTAGTTTGGGTCCCTCATACAAGACTGGAGAGCGCACGACTTGCCATGGGAAATTCGCAGATTGCCCAGGTCATTTTGGTTATATAAAGCTTGCACTTCCTGCGTTTCATATTGGCTATTTTAAAAACGTCAGTAACTTTCTACAGTGTATTTGCAAGTCATGCTTTGTCCAGAAGATGAGCGCAGGAGCTGGAGATGTTCACGCTGTTTCAAGGGTCAGGGACCGGTTGGCAGGTTATGTAACGCAATTGGGGACAGAACTGGCAGAGCAATTTCTACCTAAACGGGCAGAGCCTTTCGGTTCAGGTCACCACCAGCGACGGCAAGACAGTTGTTTCACCTTCATGTATCGGTTCGATAACTAGGGAATCCCTTTTGACTATCACCACATGGATGGCTATGGCGTTCACACATTTAAGCTGGTCTTTTCATGTTTTTAAATTTTCATGAGGGTTTGAAGACATGAAAGGATGAAAACAGCGCTTTGAAGATACAATCCATAGGATTTTTGCCAACGGTTCTGCAGATAAAATTTGCCAGCTCCTTTATAACTATTCTGAAGATTACAATGGGGGATTTTTTCACTTCTTCCCATCTACAGCGCTGGTTGTTCACTGCCGCGGATATTGGATTTGCAAACTCCGAGAGTCTAGAGAAGAGTATGATATATAACCAGACTTGGAGCCTGGCAACGAAGGAAGGAGTCACAGAAATTGTTTCAATCACAGTCGCCACCAATCACAGTCGTTCCCGATACCATCAATTGAAAAGCACTGCCCACCTTTGGTCCTCATCCAGTAACGTAGTCGGTCCGCTTAAAGCTTGAAGCACATCGCCTCATTTATATATCTCAGAATCAGGGGCAGGATGAACGCAAAGCCTGCATTCTCCTTGTGAAAAATGGCAACAGAGAGGGAAAACGACCATTGTTGTTCTGATACAATATGATAGCGGGAATATATTTAGATATATTAGAACACAGTCAGTGCAAAATTGACGGAGGTGCCGAGTAATCCACAATCATCGCAATATATTCAATCTGCAATTGGGTACAATTATCAGAATTTCACAGGGCAAGGCGGGTGGGGTCCCACAGGCTTCAGAACAGATTGAAGAATGGCGCACAGACCGCTTCTCTGTCAATTTCCCCTTTTTATACTGACAGATTGATTAACCTCAAGAATGTATGCAAACTGTTTGAAGAAAGCTTTCAATAACAAAGAATCAAATGCATGTTGTCTTAAAGGCAGTGGCAGACACCCAGGGACAGAGACAGGGACAGAGACAGTGGGCTCAGCTTGAGGGACAGTGGGCAGGGACAGTGGGCTAATAAAGTACAAGGACAATGGTCTAACAGGGACAGTGGGCAGAGCAGCAAGTTTTCAGCGGTCAGACCAATATATAGTGAAGGGTTAAGCATAAAACAGAATTGAGTTTGGGCAGGGCACGTTTTCTTTAATAGCATCAGGACAATGGGACAAGAAACTTTAAAACTAGTGGAAACAAATATTATAGGGCAAGTGAAATTGCCTCATCAGCCAAAACCGAAAAGTGGGTTTGGGTTAATGCCAAACAATACCGGGGCATTTTAAAATGAATACTAGCTCGTCTGAAATGGGAGAAGACGAGGAGAAAAAGGTCTCAAAGGGGAAGTACTTGGGTCCTTCGCAAGGAACAACATTCAAACAAGTCCTCTTTGCAAGTAGGTGGCAACAAGTCTAAAGGAAAAGGAAAAGTCATTGATGACTATACCTTATATAGTCCCTACATCTACACCTCTCACTTGGTCATCGATCTTTATGTGAAAGAACTGTAAAAGGTAAAAGAGAGGTTGGAAAAGCTAAAGAGTTGGAAAGAGAATGTACAATCCATAGAATAGCGAAAGCGGGATTGCTTGAAAGTCCCGAAGGAGCAAGTGTCATTGCTACGAGAAGCTCTCCGAATAGGGAAAAAAGAATGGCAACATGGCCATTTACGAAAACATGAAGAAGAAAAATCGATTGGAGAATCTGAGAGGTGAGAATCTTGAAACCATCTAGGGATAAAGGAAAGTAGTTATTCAAATGAACAACAATGAAGAGACATCAAAGAAGAGAGGAAAGGAGATTACGCAAAACTTTCTAAAACCTGGGCTCAAATTATTAGCAATCCTGCTAAGAGGAAGGAGAAAGAAACATTGAGGTTGACAACATGCAGGATAGAGAAGCAAAGAAAGACATGATAGAGCAACAAACATAATTATCAAAGGGGGTGAAAGATTATGGGAAAAATGAATGTACTCTTGACCTGCAAGAGACTTCTTGAAGGACAAGATCCAATGGCAAGGACAAATATGTCAAGCATGGAGTAGGTAAACCTAGCGATTGAGAGGGCGGGGCCCATAAAAGTTATCATGCCCAACATGTGTGATAAAGAGATCATTCTAAGCAGGAAGCGGTTCTTGAGGGGTTCTCGGTTTTTCTAGAAGAAGACTTAGCGTAAGACAACAAGAGGAAGGAGGGACGAGATGACAAAAAGTTAGGGCAGCAAGAGATGAGGGAAAAAGGCATGGATTTATAAAGGTAAAAGGCGTGGCGCAATTTGGACCTCAACTTCTAAAACAAGGCAACAAAACAATAACAAGAAATGACAAATTCTCGTGAGAAATGAGAAGCAAGGTCGTTATGGGCAGCGGGGACAAAGACTCAAGCTGTGAGTCTTGCATGTCAGCAAGCCGAAATCAAATCATACCCGGGGGTTCCCTAAGATTGGTTGTTGCGGGGGGTACCATAAGAGCGAGGACACAGGTTAGGGCCTAATGCAGGAGATAGAGAACATAATTTGCCCTCCCGCCGAGAAACACATGAGCATGAAGGAGTTACCCAAGACACCTTTGTTTGAAGGGGATTGGAAGATAGCAGTGTGTGTGGAACAAGGCAGGAGGAAATGGCAAAGGGCATGGGGGTATCATGGTATTAGTAAGAGAAAAAAGAAGGTCGTTTCATTCAACTAGAAAAAGAGACCCAAATAAGCAATTTGTTTGGCTTAAATATCAGAAAATGGAAATCACATCAGAATTGTAGCATGCTATTTTGCGCCAAAAGTTTCAAAAATCTACAAAAGGAGAGGAAGCGGCCACAAAGATTTCTTTGCAGCCCTAAAAACAGATTTTGCAATATATTCTCAGCTAGGTAAGTCCTTATAGTGGGGGGATTTCAATGCTAGAGCTGCTGGTGAACAAGCTAGCATTCTTTGTTGCAAAGAAGGCGGTGACCCTATCTAGCTTACAAAAGAGAGTAATCATCAGGGGGAGCGAATTTCAGAGGATAAACGCTGCAATTTCTTTGGAGAACAATTGCTACGCTATGTGGGGCTTTCGATATAGTCATTTGTAACGGTATGACAAGATGGGAAAAGTCCGGTAATTCACCACCCGATACCTGTGAGCAAGTGTAGTATAATATGCAATTTGCTCACATAACTTGTGTGGGAAAATGGGGGAAATGTTGATTGGAGATCAAATTTGGGACTTAAAATTGGATCACAAACCAATTTATTTAAGTTTCTCTTGGATCGAAAAGAAGCGATTAGGGTCAAAAACTCAGTGTATTCAACAAAATCCCCCAAATGGCTGAATTCTTTTGACTCGGAGAATTGTAATACTTTGAGGGAAAAAGCGTTAGAGAGAGGCTCTTGAAGGAAGAAATCTCATTTCATGGCCTTCAGTCACGGATTAACACATTTAACTCAAAGCGCACTTGCTGAATGCAAAAAAGCAAAAATAAAAGTCGGCTCGCCTTTCGGTTATTGCTTGGTTTGACAAGGAATGCAGAAAGGAAAGGAGAAGGTGGAAGGTATCAGAAAAGGATAAAACAAAGCTCAAAGCACCCGGTGAGATGGTAAGAAAGAAAAGGTTGATTTGTGATCTCGAGGAGAGAAGAACTAATATTCCTTGGGAAAAATAACTAAAAGCTGATACGGAAGGAGCTCAACCGAAAAGGTTAAAGCTGAGAAAACAACATTCTGACTTGAATGGTTCGACTATGCAAGACAACTTTATGAGCAGGATCCCCAAAGTTGACCCTCCTTCCTTAGTCAACATATTTACAGAACTCTTCACGGTGCAATAGGTAGAGATGGGTATCAAGAGATTGGGCACTGGAAAAGAAAAAGACTTAGATTAACTCCAAGTAGAGTATCTAAATTGGGGCTTAAAAATTCTTGCGCCTCACATCACAAAATTTTCAACAACATCATACGGCAGGGGTTCCCCACAAGTTGGACAATGGCAATACCTCTTTTCAAAGAGTGGTGGCGTCAATAATCCCTCCAATTATAGAACCATAATGATAAAACCTTTGCAAACAAGGGGTTTTTGGAAGCATGTTAGAAAAGAATCGACAAGTGGTAGGAAGAAGGGGAAAAGCGTGCTAAAGGGAAAGCATGTTTTAGACCTAAGCATTCCACAGTTGATCATTGCATAACTTTAAGGCACATCATTGAAAAGCTTGGGAAAGAAAGGAAAAGTTTTTGTTGCTTTGTTGATTTCAGAAAAGCCTTTGATACGGTTCCTAGGGATAAGCTTTGGGCAGAATGGAGGAACTCGGGGTTCCAGGCATTTGAGGAAGCGGTTATTGCATAGGATGTATGAAGGTGAAGTCAAAATTAGAACCCCGTGACATTTACGAGAAAGTTTTAGAAGGCGATATCGAGGGTCAAAGAGCAGGTTGCCCATTGTAATACCAACCTTTTGGGTTATATATTGACAAGCTTGAGAAGTGGCTAAATTCACAAGGGGGTGAAGGTATCCATTTGGGCAAGTTAGTTATAAGGCTTCTTTTGTATGTGGATGACCTTATATTGATTGCTAAATCACCTCTTGGTTTACAAGAGCACTTATGTTCCCTTGGCAGTTTTGTAGAAGGGTGGGATGCAAGTCAATATTAGCAAAAACGAAAGTAGTGGTTTTCTCTATGAAAACATAACCCGACATAAAGTTCTACTTTGAAAGCAATGCGGAAAGTTGTAATTCTAAATACCCTCGGGTCAGCTTCAACTTCCAGAAATTTAAGTTGGGATGGTTGTAGAAAGAGAGAACTTTAGGGGGTTGGAAAGCATTTTATTCTTTTCAATAGAGTGTAGAAGCGAGTTATTGGTGGAAAACCACTCTAACTCTTTTGGGCTTCTAGTGATTCCAATGATCCTCTAGTTTGTGAACTATGGGCCATTAGCACAACCGATATGCAGTGGAAACAAATTGAGAAAATTGAGAAGCAGTTGATTACAAACAAATTCAAAATTAAAAGTGAGTTCCTTATGCTGTCTTGTTGAGTGAAGCAGTACGCCCCTATTGAAGCAATTGCTATGAGTACGAGTCATAAGGTATTTAGAAAAAATTGAGCAAATGGAAGGGCAGGATGGCCTAGGTTGTGTTTAGTGGCGGTGTGCAAAAGAAAGAAGACTTGGATGCAACAAAATAACAAATGGCTTAGCAAATGGGGCATTTGCTTGAGCATGTGTCCTACAAAGAGTAAAGAGATAAAAAAATTGTTATGGATAAGTTCCACAAACATACTTGGGAAGAATTAGGAGAAAGAAGAAGTACGTGAGTTGCTTATATAACCATCAACTGAAATTTTAAAAGTGGCCAATATTTCTTGGAGATCTAAACTCTTATTGCTCAATTAAGGATGAATTCTGTCAACTCCGTTTATTGAAACAGGGAGTTGGAAAATGCCAAAAGAAATGTGGGAGGAATGAGTATGTATTTTGTGCTCGTCAGGAAAAGTGGAAGAGCTTGAGAAAAACATTTCATTTTAGAATGTGAGGCCCACAAAGACAGCAGGAAAAATTATACAGGTATTATGGCAGCTAGTTCTCGGGATAATCTATTCGTGGCGAAGAAGAGTTTGTTGAGAAGCTGGGGCGATTATTGTAAAACTTCCGCAGGGGAAGAAGGGCGAATGCAAAATCCGGATGGAGCATCCCATAGGCTATTTTTTAGCTTCGTGGACGTTAAAAATACTCTTTCTTTCTTTCTTCTAAAAGGCGGAGAGAAACTTCACCAAGTTTCATTGGAAACCTACGTGGTTAGGAATTTTTGCTTGACGAGGAAGTTGTGATCGTGGGAGTTAGTAACCACAGCCACGCTACCAAAGACTTAACTAATGCCATAGCTTCGGGAAAATACCCTAAATGGAAACTCTATACCCAACTATAGATTGGGCAGATGAGGTTTTACAATTGCAAATCCTACACGTAAATTACAAGGCCGGACTAACCCTATTTTTTCGTTTGTTCATGACTTTTACGTGACGAATTGAAAAATATTATAAGAAGTTTGGTAAACTCATCCCTTCCATTCAACTCCCTCACAAAATGATGACCGGTACTATCTCATAGTTCACGCTCACAGAGTTCGCATCTCACAGCTTCTTTTTTGTCCGAGGGTATTGAGATCTGATGTTTTAGAATGCTCGGAGTCCATCAGATTGGATTTGAATGAGAATTGGAAAATCAAGCTTTCGCTGATGTTAATAAAACTTCTTAAGATTGCTGCCAGACCATTAGCCCATCTCGGGATCTTGATAGAATTATTTTTAAACCTCAGTTCTCAAAATGGTGGACTGCTAAAAAACGTTGTTTAGGCTATTCACTGGCAGGAGCATTGTTATACCAAGAAGAGGGTCCGAGACATTTCTAAGTATCGTCGGCCTGGTTGAGCTTGAAGCAGAATTGCAAGTGGGGCTAGAGTACATAAGGCTATTCACTGGCAGGAGCATTGTTATACCAAGAAGAGGGTCCGAGACATTTCTAAGTATCGTCGGCCTGGTTGAGCTTGAAGCAGAATTGCAAGTGGGGCTAGAGTACATACAAATGGATTTTCTTCAATCAAATACAAAGCATCAGAGAGAAAAGACAGAATATAGTAAGTCAATAGGCACCATGGTGGATGGATGGCAAAGATGATGGCCTGGTTTAGTCTGCTTCTGATGTCCTTTTTTTTCGTTTCAAATGATGTTATTGGTGTTTATGGGGAACTATGCAAATTCGGTTTAGGATTCTTTTTGCTTATTCAAGTGGTTTTGATGCTGGACTTCACTCATACATGGAATGAGGCTTGGGCTTCAAAGGATCATCAACTCTGGTATCTGGCTATGTCGCTTGTATCTCTTGTGTGTTACATAGCAACATTTTCATTCTCTGGATTTCTCTTCCACTGGTTCAGTCCTTGGGGCCATGGCTGTACTTTCAACACATTCTCTATTGTGATCACAGTAATTCTGGCAATTGTATTCGCAATCGCTGCATTACATCCTTCTGTGAATGGAAGCCTTTTGCCAGCTTCAGTAATCTCACTCTATTGTACATACTTGTGCTACAGTGGGCTCTCAAGAGAGTCGAGGGACTATATTCAACATTGCACTGGTCAAAATGACGATGGGAAAGCTTATATTTATAGTGGCCATGGCGTGGTTGGAATGGTTACAACAGTTTCTCCACTGGTGTATTCTGCAGTGAGGGATGGTTCTAATTCAAGTAAATTGGTGCTTGAATCCGCAAGAGATGTTACAGTTTCAGAGAAGACCCCTTTGCTGAAAGATGAAGGCAGACCTGTCGCATATTCTTATTCTTTGTTCCATCTTATATTTGCAGCTGTCAACATGTATTCAGCGATGCTTCTAATTGGCTGGACAACACATACTGCCTCTACCTCGACAACAAAACTCAATGATGTGGGTTGGCCATCTGTTTGGGTGTGCATCTGCATGGAATGGATTACTACAGCACTCTGCATTTGGACTCTGTATCATTTGAGAAGACAAATAATGCTGACGGCAAAGGACAACACACATGACAGGCTTCCTGGAATTTACGTTGAAAGTGTAACACCGAAATCCCTGACCACTTGTCAGATGATTCGAAACGCTGGCAGATGCACTCAGCAGCCGCAGAGTTTCAGAAGATAAAACGTTTCTTATTCCCTGGAACTCAAAGAGTTTTAGGTCAGATTTTTTCTTTCTTTTAAAAAGACTGATGTAGTTAACAACAGGGGGGACGCGCATGAGCGCAGACTGGGGGAAACCTCTTCTGAAGATGGTTTCATTGTAAATGTCTGAGTTTTTTATAAGCCATTAATGGACTGAGTTTTTTGTAAACTGTTAATGGAGCAATAAAGATGATTTTTTCTTTGTGATTGTGAGATTCATCACGGTTGATTTGCTTTCAGCATGTTTTCTTCTCCTTCGACTTTGTTAAATTGTTTGGATTTCATTTATGTATTCCTTACTAGCAGTTGATGTGTTGCTATAGTCTTATGTCTTCCTTAATCCATTACAGCTGCATTACATTTTGTTTTCTTCTAACCGATGGACTTCGTTATACCACTATAACGAAAGGATTTGGGTGTTTCTGTATTTGTTTATTGCCTTTCCTCTGCACCAGCTATCAGCTGTGTAAGACCAATCTGCATTTTCAGTACTCTGCATATATCCTTCGCTACGACGACCATCGGTCTTTCCTTTTTCTTTCCGCTACCGCATCATGACAATTAAAGCGCTGAAAGATAGACTTACTTTGCCTCACTTTCTGCAAGTTATTTAATCTCTGTTATTATCTCTTTTCTTCGGTTTTCATTTGACTCCATGCCCAATGGACCTTTTCCTGGTTTAACCCCCAAACCCCATGAATCCAAGACCATCTTTCACCCATAAATCTGCCCACCTTTTTCATGCTATTTAAATTCCTATCGTGACATTTTTCGAGAGATCCCTCTCGGGTTGGAAGAGGGCAGATTCTAATCCAAAGTGGTTTGAGGTTGCCTCGGGATTGATTTGCTGCAACCCATTTCAGTTCTGAGTGTCAACAGTAACCATACTGCTTTCTTACTTGCATGAGTGGTTGCCATGTATTCAACTTCTGTAGTTGAAAGTGCCACTACAACTTGTATTTTTCTCATCCAACTCATTGATCCTCTAAATAGGTTAAAAACATACCCTCTTGTAGATCTCCTACGATCCAGATCTCTAGCCTAGTCTGCATACACAAAGCCATGTATGTCCAACACTTTGTCCAATCCTGGTCTTCCTTGGTAGCACAATCCATATCTAGCAGTGCCACACAAATACCTGAAAACCCTTTTTACTATTGTCCAATGCTCCTTCCCTGGTTTTGACATATACCTGCTCAAAACTCCCACTACTTGTGTGATGTCTGGTATAGTACAGACCATTTCATACATCAAACTTCCAATTACACTCGCATATGGAACACAAGACATGTCCTCCTCCTCTTCCTATGTCTTGGGACACTGATCCTCATATAAATTTACATTAACAGAAATAGGGACCTTGACCGGTTTACATTCTTGCATATTAAACCTCTACAATATTGTCTCGACATATTTTCTCTGATTTAACCAGAGTTTCCTCTTTTTCCAATCTCTTGTAATTTCCATTCCCAAAATGAAATTCGCAGCACCAAAATCCTTCATGTCAAATTTAGAGGACAATTGAGTTTTCACATCTTGGATAATCTCCTTGTTGTTTCCTATCAACAACATGTCATCCACATACAAGACCAAATAAATCAAATGATCACCAATTAATTTAAAATACACACAGTGATCCTCTTGCTTCTTGTGAAGCCAAGTCCCAACATATAAGTATCAAATTTTTGATATCGCATTCTTGGTGATTGTTTTAAAACATACAAGGAATTTTTCAGCTTGCATACCAAATCCTTCTTTCCCTTCACAACAAAGCCTTCTGAATGCTTCATATAGATTTCTTCTTCCATATCCCCATGTAGGAATGTTGTCTTCACATCCATTTGTTCTACTTCAAAATCAAATGCAACAACAACAGATAACATAAATATTATAGAAGTTAACTTGGAAACATGAGAAAAAATCTCACCAAAATCAATTCCCTCAACTTGGGAATAACCCTTTTCTACTAACAGAGCTTTGTATTTCTCCACTTTGCCTTCTGCATTAAACTTCTTTTTAAATACCCATTTGTTGCCAATGATATTTCTTCCAGTCAGCAACTCCACTAGATCCCAAGCTTCATTCTTATCCAAGGCTTCCATTTCTTCGTAATGACCTTTTTCCAGAGTTTTCCATCCTCTGGATCCATTGCCTCCCTCACAGTTCTAGGATCATCATCAGTAATAGACAAAGAAAAATTTGAATGGAAATCAGATGGATTATACATTTCCGGTAGCCTTCTTTCTCGAACCGATCTCCTTAATACTAGAGTATGAGGATCTTCTTTTTCTGATTTTTTTTCTTCTATAGAGTCTGATTCATCATCCTTTAAATCGAACTCTATTTTCTCTGGTTCTTCCTTACCTGGTAGGAATTCATGTTTAACATCATCCTTCATTTCAGCTATACACAATCTTCTTAGTTTTTGGGTTCCAAAGCTTATAACCTTTGAGACCATCTTTATACCCAATAACGATACACTTTTCAACCTTCTTATCTAGCTTACTCATGTTTTCCTTTGGAACATGAACATAGGCCTCACAAACAAATACCTTGATATGTGTGAGAGAAGGTTTCTTACCAGTCCATACCTCTTATGGAGTCTTGTCATCCAACATTGATGAGGGTGATCTATTGACCAGGTAACATGCAGTACCCACTGCCTATGTCCAAAATTCTTACCCTAACCCGACACCACTATGCATGCACCTTGATTTTTCCATCAACGTCTTGTTCATCCTTTCTGCAACTCTATTCTGCTGAGATGTATATGTACTAGTCTTCTGCCTTGCTATACCACACTTCTTACATAATTCTTCAAATTCATTCCTGCAAAACACTATGACATTATCTGTCCTCAACACCTTAATTATTTTCTCTGTTTGATTCTCAACAAGAGCCTTAAACTCTTTAAACCTATCAAAGACTTCATATTTCTTCCTAAGGAAATATATCCAAGTATTCCTCGAGAAGTCATCTATAAATGAGACATAGTACGCATATTTTCCCAATGATGGAATCGACACAGGTCCAAACACATCACTGTGAACTAGCTGTAAAATTCCTTATGCCCTCGTTGCACCATAGGGGAATGTTACCTGATTCTTCTTCCCATATACACAATGTTCACACAAATAAAAATCTAGAGAGTAGTTAGACATAACTTCAACCATAAATTTATTGTGTAGTAGTCGAAGACCCTTCTCTTCGATATGCCCCAGTCTTTGATTCCATAGCATAACCTTTTCTCTAGAGATTGTAGGATTTCTTTCTTCTTCAACTCCAATACCAGGAACAATGGAACTATTACACCAATCACTAATAGTGTTTCCTTGCAGCTTATGCAGAGTTCCAAACTGAACTCCCTTCAACAACACCATTTCTCCTTGAACCCTCCTGCAGGTTTCCTTTTCAAATAATATTTTTATCCATGAATCGTCCATTTTTCTCACATAAATCAAATTTCTGGCCAATTCTGGGATGTGCATAACACCAAGTAGTGTTCTAATCCTTCCATATATGAGCCTCAACTTAACTTTTCCTTGACCTATGATTCTGGTTGTCGAGTCATCACCTAGGAAAACATTACCTCCATCATACCTTTCATATTCACATAACCACTCACTGTGGGGAATCATATGAAATGATGCACCTGAGTCAACCAACCATGCCTCATGATCTTCATGTGTGCTTGAAGAAGCCAAGTACACATCCCCTCCTTCTTCCTTGGAGGTATTTTCTTCTGTAGAAGGAGATTCTTCAGATCCCTTCTTTTTATCAACTTTGGATCTACACTGCTTCTTGTAGTTCCCTTCTTTTCCACATCTCCAGCATACCTTTACAAAATTTTCGGGAGACTTAGATCTTCCCTTAGACTTAGATCTCCCACTTGAGGACTTAGATCTATTTATTTCCTGGGAGCATCCTCTTGCAGATAATGCATCTGTTCTCTATTCTTCCATGGTATTTCATATCATATCCTCCAATAACAAGGATGAGACCACTTCATCAAACTTCAAGGTAGTTGTATTACTACCTATGGCCACAACCAGACTATCCCACAGGTCTGGGATAGTCTGGTAATTAACACAATAAATTGATACACTTATCTTCATCTGAAATTTTAATCTCGATAGATAATAATTAACTTACCACAGTATTGAAGGCATTCAAATGCTCTCCCACCAAGTCTCCATCTCTCATCCTCAGGTTATATAACTTCTTTCTCATGAATAGTTTATTTACTAGGGTCTTAGACTGATACAACTTCCCCAACTTATCCCATAAATCTTTGGTTGTAGCTTCCTATGACACATTCAGTAATACTGAATCTGAGAGACATAGTCGGATTGTGCCCTTCACCTTCTGATCCAGCTTTTCAGTCATCTGCTGAAGTTCCTGTAGGTGCAGTACCTGGATCCACTGCGATCCACTGATCTTTGTCCACTAACATATCTTCCATATTGAGCTTCCACAACTCAAAAAGTTTCCCATTAAACTTCTCAATCTCTATTTTTGAACTGCTCGCCATTTCTTTTCACCTGAAAAAGTCGATACCATAGATCTCCCACTGTAACAAGGCTTATCACAGTCTCGAGCCAAATCCTTGACCACAAAGGCGTCCCCCTGAAGCCAACAAAGCTCTGATACCAAATGTAGATTTTAACCTTGTACAATTATTTATTGCAAACATATTTTCAGTAAAAGAACAAAAAAGATACAATGGAAAATACACACATTACATAGATATTTTTCCCATGGAAACCCAAACTGGGAAAACCAACAAATTCTATATTCATTCATTGTGATACATTGTTTACAATAGAATATACATATAGGAGCCAACGACATCCAAAACCCTAACCTAATGACCTGGATTAGTCAACAACCCTAATTCCTTAAGCAAAAATAGAAAACCATAGGCAAAAACCAAGTGCCAAAAAACTGCCCAACAATGGACACAAAAATCAAGGCGAGACGAAAAACAAGGCAAATATGTGACACGTTTCCCGATGCATGAAACCAAAACTTGTCGTGCAAAGAATATAACACATACCCAACATAAGGGTATGGATTTGTATTAGAAGGCCGAGACTATATTCTCTTAAATTCACAATAAAATTTAAAACAAGCTAATTTTTCTCTCTATAATGTACCTCCAAGAGATAATAATTGTAGAGAATCTAGATGATTGCAATATAAATGATCATAATGCCATAAAATCTTCATCAATCTACCTTTTCATTTTTCATTTTATGCAAGAATAAGCAATATTAATGTTAATAGAGGCAACACATTTATATTAGGGTTGTTGTAGATCATCTCTAAAATACTTTTAATAAGCTTGTAGTAGGGCACCTCATGATTCTAAGTATCCATTAAGATACGATTACAACAAGCTTCTAGCATGCTTATTGTAAGTCACCTTTAATGTTATAAAGACCAAGTGATGTAGCTACATGCTATAATAGCTAGAGGGCATAGTTTTAAGGAGGAAGCACAATAAATAAACAAACATGCTATAATAGCTAGAGGGCATAGTTTTAAGGAGGAAGCACAATAAATAAACAAACATAATTAGCAGACACAACATAAATTCATAGTAACCAACCAACATATTATGGATATTTATTAATCCAACAATTCCAAAACTTAATCTCTACAAAGAAATGTTCACTTGGACCTTCTAACATATACTCTTCTCATTAGATTTATCATAGGATGAAATTTGATAAGCTCATTGCACAACAAAGAATTTCTTTTTCATTACTCAAAATCTGGAACCATAATTACAAACTCCATAGAGCCAAAGCCTTCTTTAGTTCTCTATATAAGGGTTATCCACATGTCCATAAACCTCTATGTTGTTAATGGTTAATGGTATCATTCTCCACCCAATGCATACTTATAGAGCTCCAAAGTAAGAGGAAAGAGAAACATGGAGGAAGCCTAAAATGACTGAGGCCTTTCAAGTTATGATAATAGTCAGGTTCCCAATCATTTTAGTTGTGTGCATAAATAATATTGGTTCCCAACCATTGATGGAGAAAGACCCCAATGTTGATCTCGGCATGGGTTCAATGTAGATCCAATGGCTAAGATTGAGTCACAAATAATTGTTGATTTGACTTCCCTTCTCAGGTCTACCCTTAAGATGCCATGTGGAAGTTAAACATTTGAAGAAAGGATAGTTAATGATCACCAACGGACACCACGATAACACCGAGCTCAACCTTTGTGACATCATTCGATAATGGACATGCCATATTCAACAATGCAGACGACACAACCCATAATTTAGTGCTTGCAACAAGACCTATGTGGTAACGACACCTCACTTTCCCTCTTGTCTATGTAAAGGAATTCCACACTAGGTCCTCGATCGACCTCCCCACCCTTAAAAATGAAGATTGAGATCACAACCTATGTCAAAGATAAAATGCAACCACAAACATCAAATTCTGATTTTAGAAACAAAACTAGAATTGGAACTAAAATTTATTTTTGATCGTGTAGGATTGCTTGGTACCATGGATGGCCCTTCCTCAAATGTGAGCATCTTGCTCAGAAGATGGATGATGAAAACCCGTGTAATGGCCAACCAAACCAACCATGTTTTTCTTTATATATCCAAGTCACTTATTCAAAAGTTTTTCCCTTTGAATGAACCAAGTACTAATTATGTTATTTCCTCTTCGTCTTCTACCAAATCACTTCAATTTCATCTCTTTCATCATTTGGAATATTCACTTTCTAGTGTGCAAATCACATTGCTTTTCTTCATATTTAGTACCTTCATGATACTTATACGAATCTGCAAATTAAAACTTGGTGAAATAGCCAA
The DNA here is from genome assembly GCA_010110895.2 of Picea sitchensis. Classification (NCBI taxonomy): domain Eukaryota; kingdom Viridiplantae; phylum Streptophyta; class Pinopsida; order Pinales; family Pinaceae; genus Picea; species Picea sitchensis. Next base: position 200,738 of record SNQJ01S0009033.1, read on the forward strand.
ACTTGTTGGTAACTTGATTTTATTTGTTTTTTTAGAAATTTCCTTCAAAATTATGCAAGGTCCTAATTTCTTATACATCAAATTGTTATATTTCCCCCTTGGGAATCTATCTTTCTTGAAATGGGTCAACACCATATCGTATTCCTCAAATAATTGTTGTATTCTCTTATCAACATTTTCTTTAAATAAGATACTATGCTGTAATTGTTATCTAGCCTACTCATGTATTTCCTTCATGAACTCTGCAAATGACTCAACATCTGCACTTCTCATGCTCGCTTCAAGAAAGCTTAACAAATCATTCACCCCCTTAGGTGATTTCCCATACACAATATGAAATGGTGTCCTTATCGTGGACCTATTCACCAAATTATTGTAAGTGAATTCTTCATGAACCAAGATTGTATCCCACTATATAAAGTTCTCTCCAACCAAACATTTCAATAGGTTTCACAAACCCTTGTGTAGCACCTCAATTTTCCCATAAATTTGAGGATAGCAGGGAGAAATTTATTGTATCCTCATGCCTAACTTCTTCCACAATGTCCTCCAAAAATGCTCAAGAAATTCAGAGTCTCTATCCAACATAATGGTCCTAGACAAACCATGCAACCTCACAACTTCTTTGAAAAAACAACAACAATGTATGTGGAATCAGTTGTGTAATACCCCATTTTTGAGTCCCTAGATTAATAATGTATTTTTGTTTATTTGATGAAATGATATAGTGCCTATAAAGTTGAAAGGTTGGAGTGCCTAGAAATGTAATACTTTGAATATTAATAATATAAATGCATCGTTGGCTGCAAGATGGACAAGGATAAAGATAGGGGGCTATGATTCCACGAGAAAGGGGGATAAAGGGACTAAGTATTTTTGTTATATTTTATTCAACCATCTTGGTTTTAGTGTGGAAAATTGGTTACATGAGCTTCTTGGGGAGGCCATGTGGTGCTTAATTGCATGTGATTATATAAACCCTGCTTTGGCGTTGTTTGGGGTTACTCACACATTTTGGTTCACCATTCATTGTTATTCGTTCCCAATTTATTCTTGCTCACTCTAGTTCTGGGTTTTAGGGAATGGAAAATGAATTGTTGGGGGGGAAAGAACCATTACTTGTTGGTTGTAAGTATCTATTGATTATTCTAGAAAGGAATGGATGTCTGTGTGCATGAGAATGATGGAAGTTGTGAAATAATTGTCCGCAAATGAGAATCCTTGGATTTTCCAACATTAATATTTCCTGTACAGTAGCACTAGAGACCTATAAAAGAAGTGGAATAGCCTAAGGGATTTCATGTTAGTAAAGGGGGTTCATTTCTTTGGGTTGTGCAGGCTGAGGGGGAAAGAGAGCCAGTAAAATGGGATTGTTGTGTGGTTGAGGAAATTGTGAGAGCTTGTTAGCTAACTGCTATGTGTTTTAGAGTTGGTCTAGGATGCGTCCTTGTGGATTCATATCCCTGGCTTGGGGGTGACCTGCTTTTGAGAGCTATAACACTAGTGTCTAAGGTTGGGTGGAACGTCCGACGTCTGTAGTCAATTAATGAATGGTTTATTTAAAGATAAGTTAAAACATACCCAGTCTCCCATTGATTCCCATTACCACCTTACACATGCTTTGATACCAATTTGTAACGTACCCAATCTCCCACTGAGTCCTGTTACCACCTTACACATGCTCTGATACCAATTTGTAACGTACCTAGTCACCCCAAGCTGGGTCACATAACACAAAATCAACTTCAAAAGCACTAAGTCAACCAAATTGTAAGATTTCCAACATAT
>SNQJ01S0009033.1:223648-236453 GCA_010110895.2 Picea sitchensis
AAGTTGAAATTCACCCTATGGGCTGATCGGGTGACTACAAAGAGATCTATAGGTCTCTCCCCTTTCCAGTTAGTCTACGGAGCCGAAGCTGTCTTCCCTTCTCAGCTGGCCATTCTCGTAGCGAAGTTCTTCCAGGATTACCAAGAAGAGCCCAATGACATGATCAGAAGGATTCATCAGCTAGTAGAGGTCCAACAGGCTAGGGAGAAGATAATGGACAGGATTCATGACCATCAACAAAAGATCAAGCAGGTCTTCGATAGGAAGGCCAAGAAGGAGCGGTTCCAAATAGGAGACCTAGTGCTGAAATGGGATGCTCCTAAACAAGATAAGGGCAAACACAACAAATTTGAAGCCCTGTGGATTGGGCCTTTCAGAATCTCTGAGATTTTCTCAAATAACACGTACAGGTTGCGAGGTTTGGAAGGCGAAGAAGTTTTCAGCAGCCCAGTAAATGGGCACTTTCTTAAAAAATATTTTGTCTGAGCCTCCAGTGGCTCCTATGTTTGTAAATATTGCCTTTTCTGTTCTTTGTTTTTACTTTTGTTTCGGCTTAGTAAGTGACTCCATAGCCCAACATCAGGGCACTGGAACTGCAAAATGAGTCCTTAGAGCATCACAGGGATGACTCTATCCCCCATGGAGCCTAATGTTAGCAACAATTGTGGTGCGCGACAAGTGCCCAAGCGCAACCCACATAAGAAATCTGTTTGGGGCCCGAGTCAAGCAAGCGAGCCTGATCATGGACATGAGAAGCAACAAAAGAGATCTAGACCGTCCGTCTGGTAAAGGACACGTGGCGGGAGATGGACGTCATCGGGAAAGTCCCGACGGGGAAGCGCCCATCAGGGAACTTGAAGCCATCGAGATATCGGGGATCTTGGGGACGAGTGATTCGTGCACTTCAAAAGTGCGAACCCCGAAACCCCAATGGAGAGTATGGTCAAGGGCATATGGTAGTGGTCACTTGGACCAGGGCCTAGTCGAAGGGCTAGCACGGAAGGCACATCGGCAATCGGAAAATCGCGAGTGCCGTGGACACAAACATTGTGTCATCGTGAACGCCGAAACTCTGATGGAGGGTTTGGCTACGGTCACACGAAGACAGGTCATATGGATCGTGTTCTAGCCGGTAGGGGCTAGCTCATAAAGGTGGGGCTCATCGCATATCGAGTATCGGATTTTGGGAAGCTGGCACTCCTTATTTCTTGCACTTGGAAACTCCGAACCCCGAATTTCCGATAGCACCCAAAATCGGGCCCACGGATTTGGCGCCTGGTCATCGAGAAGGAGGCTTGGGGGAGGGGCATTTATATTTGTCATTCTGCCTCTCAGACCCCGATGACGTGTATCCTCCACTTCATCATCTTGCACTCCTAGCCACCTCCGCCTCAACTCATTGCCTCCACCTTATTCAGTCACCAAATATCCTCTGCTGTCCCCACGTCACCTTCTTGTGCCACATCGCATCTACACCTTTAGCTCCTAAGAGCCCACGCACACCCAATATCCTGTCTGTCATGCCCATCACCTCAGCCTTGTCAGCTCCATCCACATTGGCCAGCCGAGTCCCCCTGCAGAAATCTAGCAAAGCAGCAGACAACCAAAGGTAGGCTACCACATCTCCCAAATGAATATTTGACCAGAGCTTCTCAGGACCCGATGAATCAGTTAATGCAAATGAGGAAGGTGGGTGATACATCATCTCCTTCCTTAAATAGAAGGTTATAACGGAGCGTGTACAGAGACAGGCTATCAGTTCCTCCTGACAAAGATCGCATCCGATAGACGACTGCATGGGCATTCTGCCCAACGTCTACATGCGTAGCCTAGCAGAGAAGCTCCTCAATGTCAAGCATTGAATTCATGATATGATCGTGCCTTCAGGGCCGGAGTCAGTTCCAAGTATATGTAGGCATTTCTGCCATTTTTGTAAGAGATCGATGGTTGAGCAGAGCTCTCGGTTGTAAAACTTTAATGAAGCACTGTTTTCTGGTTATTTCTAGACTTCTGAGACTTCTTGCCATATGAATGCCAATTTCTTTACATCTTTGTTATACTGTGTTAGAGAAGCTCAGAATTGGAGGATCCAGTCGAGTTGTAGCTGTTATAGGATGATGTTGTAATGGATCACTGTAATGGTTACGGAGTCTCTAATCGGTTCCTGTGATTTCTTTAACGCTGAATGACTTGGAATTGGAGGATCCAGTCAAGTCTTCTCTTCAGTTTCTTGAAGCCCTGAACCAGGAGGATCCCGTGTTCAAAGTTTTTCCCCTACAAATCGCTATAAGCCTGTTGCCTAGAGCTATTTGTTCACCTTCCTTACTAAGTCTTCCACCTGCTCATCTTTTAATCAACCCACTGGCTGAAGTTAGGATTCTAGACCTCCTTTGTTCTTTACGTACCAGATCCAGTCCCCGAGTTAGAGTAATATCTCCTCGAGTCTTTATCTCCATTTGATCGCCTCTATATAAACAAATCGTGACATTAAACTGATGGATGTCGGGCTCTGCTCCTGCTAGCAATCCAGGAGTGACTTCCGTCGCCAACAAGTGGTGCGTGGTATTTCAACCCATGGTTTTCTAATTTCAGTTAAGTAATTAGGGTTGTAGTCTAATATGGGTTAATGGACTAGGTGTTTTCGATGTCGTGGGATCCCATATATATTGTATTGTAAACAATGAATTTGTATGATACTTAATAAGAATTATAGGTCTGGCTCTAAAAAAGTTGTTGGTTTTCTTGGTTTGGGTTTCTAGGGTAAATCTCTAGGTATATATGTCATTGCAATTGTTTTTTTTCGAAGAATTTATGTGTGCATTGCATTATTGTAAAAGGTTTAAAACTTACATTTGGCATCGAATAATTTATTGGCTTTACGGTGATTCCTTTGTGGCTAAGGGTTTGACTTGGGTTTATGATAAACCTTGTTATAATGAGAGTTTTGTGGTATCGATTCTTGTGGTGAAAAGAAATGGCGAGTAGTTCAAACGTAGAGATTGTGAAATTTAATGGGAAAAGTTTTGAGCTGTGGAAGCTCAAGATGAAAGATATTTTGGTAAAAAATATCAATGGATCTCTATGTATCCAAGCACTGCACCTACGAGAATGTCAACATAAGACTGGAAAAAGTTGGATCAGAAGGCAAAGAGCATAATTCTGTTGTGTCTCTTAGATTTAGTATTATTGAATGTGTCAGGGGAAGCTACAACCAAGGAATTATGGGATAAGTTAGAGGATTTACATCAATATAAGTCCTTGGTAAACAAATTGTTCCTCCAAAAGAAGTTGTACAACTTGAGGATGAAAGATGGAGACTCGGTGACAGAGCATCTGAACGTCTTCGATACCATGGTAAGTTAGTTATTATATGTTGATATTAGGTTTCTTATGAAGATAAGTGCATTGTTTTATTGTGCTCTTTGTCAGACTCGTGGGATAGTCTAGTTGTCGCCACAGGCATTAATGCATCTACTTTAAGCTTCGATGATGCAGTCTCATCCTTCTTATCGAAGGAGATGAATTAGAAAAACATGGAAGGACAGAGAACATATGCCTTATTTGTAAGAGGATGCTCCCAGGAAAGAAATAAAAATAAGTCCTCAAGTGGGAGATCTAAATCTAGAGGAAGATCTAAATCTCTTGGAAAATTCGTAAAGGTATGTTAGAGATGTGGAAAAGAAGGGAATTACAAGAAGCATTGTAGATCCAAAAGTGTTGAGAGAGGGAAGGGATTTGATGATGCTCCTTCTATAAAAGCAAAAACCTCCACAAATGAAGGAGGGGATGTGTAGTTGGTTTCTTCAATGCATCATGTAGATCATGAGGCATGGTTGGTCAACTCAGGTGCATCCTTTCATATGACACCTCGTAAGGGGTGGAATTTTGAGTATGAAAGGTATGATGGGGGTGATTTTTTTCTAGGAGATTACTCGACAACCAAAATCGTAGGACAAGGAAAATTCAAGTTGAAGCTCATTGATGGTAGAATTATAATACGCCATGTGTTATGCACATCCTAGGATAAGCCCAGAGTTTAATTTATGTAAGCAATATGGACGATGCAAGTGTAAAAACAATGTTTGAAAAATAAACATGTAGGATGGTTCAAGGAGCAATGGTGTTGCTGAGGGGATTTTGAATCAGAACTATGTATAAGTTGTTGGGATTCATTATTAGTGACGGGTGCAATAGTTCCATTTTGTTTATGATATTGGAGTTGAAGAAGGAAAAAATCCTACAGTCTTTGGAGAAAAGACTATGTTGTGGCATCAAAGACTAGGACATATCAGAGAGAAGGGCCTTTAAGTACTACACAATAAAGGTATGGTTGAAGGTATGTGCAATTGATATCTGGATTTTGATTTCTATGAACATTATTTTTATGGGAAGTAGAATCGAGTAAAATTTCCCTCTGGTACTACGAGGGCAGTGGGAGTATCAAACTTGGTGCACAATGATGTGTTTGGATCTGCGTAAGTTCATCACTGGGTAAATCTGTGTATTATGTCTCATTCATAAATGACTTTTCAAGGAATACATGGATTTATTTATTTAGGAATAAATATAAATTCTTTGACAAATTTAAAGAGTTTAAGGCTCTTGTGGAAAATTAGACAGAAAAGAAAATTAAGGTGTTGAGGATGGATAACGTTGGAGAATTATGTGAGACTAAATTTGAGGAATTATGTAAAAATTTTGGTATATGAAGGTAGAAGACTACTCCATACACACCTCAATAGAATGGAATTGCAGAAAGGATGAACATGACATTGATCGAAAAAACAAGGGGCATGATCAGTGATGCTGGGTTAGGACACGAATTATAGGCAGAAGCAATATATACTGCTTGTTACTTGGTAAATTGGTCACCTTCATCAACATTGGATGACAAGACTCTACATAAAGTATGGACCAGAAATAAACCATCTCTTACAGATCTCAGGGTATTTGGCTATGATGCTTATGTACACGTTCCAAAGGATTACAAAAGTAAGCTAGATAAAAGGGTTTAAAAGTGTATATTTATTGGCTATAAATATGGTCTAAAATGTTATAAGCTTTGGAATCAAGAAACTATGAAGGAAGTGTATAATCGAGATGTGGTATTTAGAGAAATCAAATATGTTTTCAAATGTCCTACTAAGGGAGGAAGAACGAAATAAAATAGAGTTTGAATTGAAGGATAATGAATCAAACTCTACAGAAGAACATGAATAAGAAGACGAAGAGAATCATACTCTAGTATTAAGGAGATCAGTTTGGGAAAGAAGGCATTTGAAAAGGTATACTCTCCCTGATTTCCATTCAAATTTTGCTTTGTTTATTATTGATAATAATCCTAGAACTGTTAGGGAGGTAGTGGATTCAAAGGATGACAAACTCTGGAAAAAATCCATGGTTGAAGAAATGACAACGTTGGACAAGAATGAGACTTGGGATCTAGTGGAGTTTCCGGCTGGAAGATGTGAATGTGGATGAATCTGCACAAATAAGATCTAGCTAGCAAAAATACATACACAGTTTGCAGATAAATGAGAAAAGAGAGAAATATGATAGAAATAATGGAAGAATTCTCATTAACCATATTACACACTCAAAGAGTGAATAATTTACAATATATATAGGTTACATGAGTAACTAATGCGCCATAGTAGTGATCTAGAGAGATTTAGACACTCACTGACAAACACTTGAGTGAACTACCACCTAGTCCTAGTTGATTGATCCATGCAATCATCAGTTAACTGAGTCACAACTTCCACTAGTCTAACTAAGTGTAACTGACTCTAAACTGAAGAGGAACATCCTATTTTGTAGGGGAATATTCTCTAGAGAGAATATTCTCATCTAAGAAAGAGTTCTCAACATTGGACTGTAAAACAGGAAAATAATTAAAGGTGAGTGTGTAATATCTCCAACACCCCCCCTTAACACTACTAGGGTGTACATGATGAATTGGTGTAAATGTGGATGAACTTGCATAGATAAGATCTAGCTAGGAAAAATACATACACAGTTTGCAGACAAATGAGACAAGAGAGAAACAAGAGAGAACGAATGAAATAATTCTCATTAATTGTATTCCACACTCAAAGAGTGAATAATTTATAACAGATATAGGTTACACGAGTAACTAATGCGCCATAGGAGTGATCTAGAGAGATCTAGACACTCACCAACATACATTGGAGTGAACTGTCACCTAGTCCTAGTTAACTGATCCATGCAATCATCATTTAATTGAGGCACAACTTCCACTAGTCTAACTAAGTGTAACTGAGTATAATTGAATCTAAACTGAAGAGGAACATCCTATTTTGTAGAGGAATATTCTCTAGAGAGAATATTCTCATCTAAGGAAGAGTTCTCAACATTGGATTGTAAAACTTAGGAAAATAATTATAGGTGAGTGTGTAATATCTCCAATAGAAGAAATTCCATTGGCAGTAAATGGGTGTTTAAGAAAAAGTTGAATGCAGAAGGAAAAGTGGAAAAACACAAAGCTCGATTAATAGAAAAAAGTTATTCCCAAGCAGAGGGAATTGACTTTGGTGAAATTTATTCTCTTATTTCCAAGTTAACCTCTATTAGATTTCTTTTATTTGTTGTTGTTGCTTTTTATTTTGAAGTAGAACAGATGGATGTGAAGACAACATTCCTACATGGGGATCTAGAAGAAGAAATCTACATGAAGTAGCCAAAAGGCTTTGTAGTGAAGGGAAATAAAGAGATGGTATGCATGCTCAAAAATTCCTTGTATGGGTTAAAGCAATCACCAAGGATGTGGTATCAAAAATTTGATACTTATATATTGGGACTCGGCTTCACAAGGTGCAAAGCCGAGCACTATGTCTATTTCAAATTAGTAGGTGATCGTCTTATTTATTTGGTCTTGTACGTGGATGATATGTTGCTAACTTGAAACAACAAGGGAATTATCTAGGATGTGAAAAGTCAATTGTCCTCTAAATTTGACATGAAAGATCTTGGTGCTGCAAACTTTATTTTGAGCATGGAAATTAAAAGAGATCAGGAAAATGGGAAACTCTGGTTGAGTTAGAGAAAATAAGTTGAGTTAATATTGCATAGGTTTAATATGTAGGAATGTAGACTGGTCAAGGTCCTTATTCTTGTAGGTGTAAAATTATATGCAGATCAACATCCTAAGACACAAGAAGAGGAAGAGGACTTGTCCCATGTTCTGTATGCTAGCATGATTGGTAATTTGATGTATGCAATGGTCTGTACTAGACCAGTCATTGCACATGCAATGGGAATTTTGAGCGGGTATATGTAAAAACCCGGAAATGAGCATTAGACAAAAGTAAAGAGGGTTTTTAGTTATTGCCATGCAAATACCTAAAAACCACATAATCTAATATTTCAAAATATTATAAGATCTATTGTGATGAAATGTTCTAGAGGAATATCCATGGAAGTTTATAGATCAATTCTCAACCTTATTGTGATTGGTTATTTGAATTTGGTAAATAATCAAATAAAAAAATATGTTATTAATAAAGGTCAATTGAAAGCATATGTGAAAAAGTCATGGGATTTTATTAAAGGATAGAGTCTCTATTCATATTAGACTCTCTTTGTAATACCAACCTATCCCTCACTAACAACTCATTCCAAGATAATGACATTTTTAATCCAATGGTCCATGACAATTAATGCTTCTTGAAAGTGTTTGATAATGGTCCATCACTACTAGCCTTAGATATTGTTCCTAACTTAAGGTGTTTGATGATGAATTTGACATCTTATAAAAACTCTTAAAGATCGGTCTCGACTAATTCTTAACAAATTTTCTAGTGGAAATGAACTCTAAAACCTTTGATTTGACTAGTAAAAAAATTCCATTCAACCTCCATGAAATTGTTATGAGGACACATTCATCTCTTCTTCAGAATAATGTGTCTAATGGATTGTTGATCTTAATATGTCTTGAGGAAACTTTCCTAGTAGATGATATTCACACATCAACTTTGCTCCTATACTAAATGATTGATGTACACATGTTCACAACTAAAAAAGACCACATATATCTCATCACCAGTTGCAAACTTGCTACCATTGATTCCTCCAATCCTCTAATTCATAAATAATCTATGTAAAATGTTTAACTATTATTCAATCTAAATTATCAAATATTCAATAATTTGTTTGAATGAATTGATACCCAAATCGTTCATTTCAAAACATTAAACCCCTTTCTTTTGTATGACCACAACCTTTTACAAAGATATAAATTATTGATACGTGAAGGAGCATTAGCACGAGTTGTACCCATAACCCCAATAACCCAGCTCTAAATAATCATACAACCTTTTCAAATGTATTCACACATCACTACTAATATACTTAAAGTCTCAACAAATATCTTCAAAAACCATTGCTAATATACACTAATTTATTATAACCTCATTATAAGTTATAACTAACTCTTTCACTGAATGATGAATGATGGTAGAAATCTATCAAATACCAAATATCTTCAAAAATCATTGCTAATATACACTCTAATTTACTATAACCTCAGTTATAACTAACTCTATCACTGAGTGATGGTAGATATCATCAAATACCAAACCTTACTTGAAACATTACATTGTTATATCAAACCCCAAAAAATTCAATATGGGTTCATTCATAACTTTTATAGGATTTGGTAATACAAATAAAGGCAAGGTTTTAACTTGAGGGGTTGAGGGTGGGAGCTATTTGTGAGTGAATAAAATTGTCACGAGAGGCGTTCAAATTCTGGTGACAACATCGTTCTTCCATCGAGGACTGGCTGCAGCCCAGCCTAGCTTCAAAAAAGAGGTTTGAATTTGAATTACTTCAATACAAATTGAAAACTTCGAGTATATGAAACCCCATAACCCGATTGCAGAAATAAATGAGACTTTAAAAAATTGCAGAACCTCGTATTAGGGTTGCTGTGCTTCATTGTCCGAGCTTTTTCTTCACAAAACTTCCATTATTCCCTTCTTTGATAATCCAAGAACTTCAGGTTAAAAACAACAGGCGAACAAGGAAACTTCGCCAACAAGGCATTCATGAACAAGAGGTCGAGTTGCAGCAATATGCTTCTCTGGGGTGATTGATTGTCTTCGTGATCCTTGGCGTCCAAAGCGATGGAGAAACCCATGCCAAGAACCAACATCGTATGATCCTTAGCCATCATCTTGAGCAGATGATCCTAACATGCATAACACCCCACGATACTTTGCCTTAACTATGATCTAGGTGATCTCTCGGTTAGCTGTACTTATGCCATTAAAGGTGATAAGAAGGGTAGCTAATTTTCTCCAACAAATGAAGAAGGGTGGCTCAACTTTCACCGTTCATGCTTTTTCAAGACTTTCCAAGTTCGCAGACGTTTCAAAAGAAGAATTGCAACGTTGTGGAATCGGCGAGGATGTGAGAAAGCTCTGCGAAATGGGTCAGTTGAAGGAAGCGGTGGATCTCTTGCATACTATGGACCATCGATCCGTTCAGGTAGATTTTGATACCTATGCTTACATCTTACAGGAATCTGTCCACAAGAAAGATTTGGTACAAGGCCAGAGACTCCATGCTCACATGATTAAAACTGGTTTTCTGCCCGGCATTTATTTAAAAACCAAAATCATCATTATGTATGCCAAATGTGGGAATTTGGTAGATGCACGCAGTATGTTTGACAATATGTCTGAACGAAATGTGGTCTCTTGGACGGCGATTATTGCAGGGTACACTCAGCACGGTCAAGGTGAGGATGCCTTCCGATTATATTATCGGATGCAAAGGGCTGGAGTGAAACCCAATGAGTTTACCTTTGCAAGTGTTTTTACAGCTTGCGCAGGTATTGGAGCCCGAGAGTGGGGTAGGCAGGTCCATGCCTGTGTTGCGAAAGTGGAGTTTGGTTTACATCTTTTTGTGGGTAGTGCCCTGCTTGATATGTATGCCAAATGTGGGAATGTAGAAGATGCACGCCAAGTGTTTGACAAAATGTGTCAAAGAGATGTGGTATCTTGCACTGCCATTATTGCAGGGTATGCACAACAGGGGCAGCATGAGGAGGCTTTGAAACTCTTTTGCCAGCTACAAGAAGCAGGCATGGAGCCAAACGAGGCCACTTTTGCTAGTGTTCTTAGTGCATTAGCAGGCATTACAGCCCTGGAACATGGAAAGCAGGTCCATGATTGTATAATTCGAAGACAATTTCAAACTTATGTCACTCTGGGTAATGCCCTTGTTGACATGTATTCAAAGTGCGGAAGCATAGAGGATGCCCGCATAGTATTTGACAGAATGTCAGAACGAAATGTTATTTCATGGAATGTGATGATTGCAGGATATGGTAGGCATGGGCATGGCAAGAATTGTATTCAACTCTTTGAATGGATGCAACATACATGTGTGAAGCCGGACAGCATCACCTTCCTGGCTCTTCTTTCTGGGTGCAGCCATGGAGGCCTAGTGACTGAAGGCTGGCAGTATTTTGATGCCATGACTCATGATTATTGCATTACGCCTAGAGTTGAACACTTTGCTTGCATGGTTGACCTACTAGGCCGTGCTGGATGTTTGGATGATGCACTCAGCTTCATCAGGAATATGCCATATGGACCTGATGGTGCTATATGGGGTGCTTTGCTTGGTGCCTGCAGAGTCCATGTTAATGTTGAAATAGCAAAATGTTCTGCGGAACATCTTTTTGAGCTAGAACCAGAAAATGCTGGAAATTATGTGGTGCTTTCAAATATCTATGCAGCAGCTGGCATGTGGGATGAAGTCGTAAATGTGAGAAAAATTATGAAGGACAAGGGGATCAAAAAGGAGCCCGGGTTTAGCTGGATTAAGGTTAGTAGGGTGGTGCATACTTTTTCTGTAGGAGATAGATCACATCCTAAAACAGAGGAGATCTATGTGATGCTAGAGGGACTCTCTGAGCAGATAAAGAAAGCAGGGTATGTTCCAGATACAAACTTTGCGTTGCATGACGTTGAGGAGGAGCAGAAGGAACATATTCTGTCGCTTCATAGTGAGAAACTGGCCATTGCATTTGGGCTCATTAGCACACCCCGAGGAACACCTATTAGAATAGTCAAGAACCTTCGTGTTTGTGGTGACTGCCACACTGCCATCAAATTCATCTCAAAGACTGTTGGACGAGAAATTGTAGTAAGAGATTGCCACCGCTTCCATCATTTTACGGATGGATTTTGTTCTTGTGGGGATTATTGGTGATTCATAATGAATAATTTATAATGGTTTTTCCCTGGTGGGTAAGATCTTAGTGTTCCATGTAAAGGAGAGAAGCATTCAGCAAGACAGAGCCCAGCAATTAACATGGCTAGCAAATCAAGGATATGTTCCTGGCTGAAACTTTGTGCTGCATGGTGTCAAGGAGGAGCAGAAGGAACATGTAAGAAACTGGCTATTGCATTTGGGCTCATTGGCACAACCCTTAGGAATACCTATTAGGATATAGTCAAGAACCTTTGGTTTGTGATGACTGCCACACTTCCATCGAATTCATCTCAAAGATTGCAAGAGATTGCCATGGCTTCCATTCTTTCACAGATGGATTGTGTTCTCGTGCAAATTTTTGGTGATTAATTTTTATTGCCTTTGCCCTGGTGGGTAAGATCTCATTATAAAATGTGGAGAGAAGCATCCATCAAGATAGACCCCAGTAATGAAAAGTCAGTAGCTAATCAATGGACCTTGATGTCTGATGGGATTGTTGAATCTTAACATCCTACAACATACCGATTTTGGTGCTGGATAAGGTTCGTGTCATAGACAAAGAAGAGACAGACACATTTTTGGAAATCACTTATGTGAAATGGGCAATTATGGCATTTCCTAGCAAGATTTTTAAAATGTTGGGAAACTCATGTCACCTCTGAAATTGCGTATTTTATAGCTAGATTTCCTGAACACCACAACATTTAGGACTGAAAAAATTATGGGAACATAACTCTTCCTCGAGTCGCATAAGCTCATTTCTGTACAAGGGCTGCTATCTGATGGCAATTAATATTCTATCATAGCAAGGTGTTCCATAACTCTGCTCTCCCTTTCAAAAAATACTTGGTGAATTAATTTCAAATGACAAATCACTCTTATAGAGCTTCTATGGGTGTTTGTCTACGACTGAGACACAATCTTTGATCGCTGAAGTTACGAACCACAGATAAGGAATTCTGGCAACTAAAGTTCCCTGGGTGAGAGAGGCTAATGCCAGTGTGCATGGTGCAGGGATATATACGGTGTTGCATGTCAAGGAGAGGTGATTTCACAAAAGAAAAACTCATCAAGAGTGACTCACACCTAGCACATCTAGAAATACAAGAGACGCACATATGCTTTGCCTCGATGCACATAATAGTTCATACAAATTTGCCATAATATCTGTTTCAAATTATTAGAGTATATCCATCCTCCTCTTTAAGTATACTGACTATCCTAAACAAACTTTGGTAATCAAATAATTACAGGACTCGAGAAATGTATGTTGGTCACTCGCTCGTGCATCCCCACTGGAGTATCGAGGCGGAATCACATACCACCCTATAGGAAAATGACCAAGTGCTGATGTGTATTTTATTTGATGTTGCATTGATGTCCGTTTAAGGCATTAACTTGGGCTTTTGTGTACTTAAATGTAGCAGGTTTAAATCTTCATTCCAAGTCGAGTGCCACTGCCTCTCCAATAAAAGGAGACGCATTATAATCTTTTTCCTTTACAATTTTCTTTGCTCAACTCTTCTTAATATTAACCCGTGAAGACTCGATTTTCTCC
>SNQJ01S0009034.1:4986-15064 GCA_010110895.2 Picea sitchensis
ACCTTGTTTAGAAGTGACTACTAGAGCCCTAAAGTGCTATCAATCTAGTAGCTTCAATCTAATTGCTTATTGCATAATATATTTTCTATAGTCTAAGGAAGGAAGGTTCATTAGGGCCTAAAATTGCTTACTCGCTAGTGAAATTTTCTTCAAGATTAGGATGTTTGAGGCGTTGAAGTGCCAACACCTCTTGCATCCACCTCTTTTCCTTTGGCAAGTATTATCATTGCTATTTTCTCCAAGTTTGATCCAGATTTATGAATGGAACGAAATAAATACCAGACTGAATACAATAACACAGAGATACATAGAACAACAACATATATCTAGTGAACAATAACTTGTACTGAATAAATGAAATAGGCCGAAACTATAAAACTGCAAAACTGAAAACAACTTGCTTGAATGGTGGTATCTATCTTTGAGAAGAGATGTGGTTGCTACACACATACGTCTAAGCATAATGATTACAATGAGGATCCATAGGCCTTTTTAACATTGAATTCTAAAACCTTACACATCCAAAAACCTAACCCTAGGAGATGAAACGCCAAAAGTTATGTGGGCCAAGATGGATAAGTTGGTACCTCAACTTCTCGGGGTCGTAACTTTTGCACACAACCTTTGTTTTAGGCATGTGATAGTCCGTTGGAAAGGTCTTTTCAAGAAATACACATTATGCTGTCAAACTCTAATTTTGTCTACAGTTTGACTGTGGCAAGCCAAAAAACATTGTTTAGGGCCCCAAAACGACCCTTGAAGTACAAAAAGATGTACTAACATGAAAACTTCCAAAATAAGCCAGTTGGATTAGGTGGGCAGCCACCAATCTCCACCTAGAAGCTATGTAGGGATTCAGACAACCTCGAAAGTGTAGAACCCACAATTACAAATAATTACAGAAGAACGTGTTGAACTAAAACAGTTAAAAGGAGCCAATTGGAATAGGTGAGTGCCCACCAATATCCACCTGGATCAGTCCTCCCCCCTTAGGAAGCAATGGTATCCATTGCGTTGAGTGCCCCCATCAGGTGAGGAAATTTCTGTTGAATTTGGCCCTTAGTGAGCCATTTTCCTTGGCACAAGAGTTGCCTTGCCTTGACAACTCGATAAAGTTGGATCCTTTGTTGGTGAGTGCCCTTGAATTGGGTGTCCACTATTTTATAAGTGGAAGCATGTTCCATGTAGTAAGAGTTGAGCTCTATTGGTGTCAATTGTTATGTGATCTCTGATGTGTCTAATAATGGTGGAAAATATGGTCGGAGGAGGTCCACATTGAACATTGGGTACAAACAAAGGAAGGGGGGAGTGGTGAGCTCAAAAGCGTTGTCTCCCATAGCCTTGGTGATAGTGTAAGGCCCATAGAGAAGTGGATAGAGCTTCTGATGGGGCTCCATAAGGTTTCTGCAAATGTAACCAGACCTTGTCTCCCACCTGAAACTTGTGTGATACAAGGTGTTGATCATGATGCTACGTGTATTTAGCATTGGCTTTCTACAAAATATCATGGACCTATTGGTGGATGTGTTGAATCCACCTAATGAATCTTGTGGCTTTGTCGACCTCAGACTAAACATGGAAATATTTTGTTTGTGTCGTTGCAAGAGGTAGTGCAACATCAATGGGACCCAAGGGTTGGAATCCTAGCCCCACCTGAAATGGGCTATGGTAGGTGGAGCTATGGAGAGATCTGTTGTAGTTGTGTTGAACATAGGGAAGACTCTCATCCCATGTATGAAAATTCTTAGAGTTATACATGCACAAGATGTGCATAATCATCTAATTGACGACCTTTTTCTGGCCATCAGTTTGAGGGTGGAAGACATTGGATTTAGTGAGCTTGGTGTCCAACAATGACCAGAGACTCGACCAAAATGTGATAAGGAACCTATTGTCCCGATCGGAGATGATGGTATGTGGTATCCCAAAATGGACCCACACTTGTTCAAAGAAGATATTGGCAGTATATGTCGCTATGACGGTCTTCTTGCAGGCTGTGAGAATGGCCATCTTTGAAAACTGATCAACCACCATAAATATGCAATCATTGCCTTACTTGGTGGAAGAAAGTGTAAGTTTTAAACCTGCGAAGTAAATCAATGCATATAGATTCTTAAGCAATACAGAAATTAATCAATCGCCCATACATAGAGTACACAGAGATTTTATACCGGAAACCCTCAACCGGGAAAACCTTTCTTATTTTCATTATATCGAATTTCACCATTCGACATACAATATATACAATGTTTTTAGGTATTCCGTAGATACCAAAACCCTAATCCCTTAATCCGAGATTAATTTACAAATCCGCTAAAAATAGCAAAAAAACCGCCCAAAAATATTTTTTTTCGGGGTGCTACCCCAGGCTACCGCCCAGTGTCGAATGCTGCGCGTAACCAGGGGGGGGGCATACCTGCCCCCCCCTAGGACCCCCCTAGGAAAGCACCCGGTGCACACGACAGAGCTCTAGGTGAAGGGATCGTCAGACGTAGTTGTCGTATCTGACGCACCCACACACACACACATGCAAAGAATATAACACATACCCAATAGAAAGGACATACATGTAATCCATCGATATGGATTCCCAAGGCCTCTCGGGAGTAGGAAGAGGGGTGTATAATCCTTTCTTCTTGTTGGTTAGCTTGGAAATAGCACAGGTAGTGCAAGATCTGATATACTTGTTGATGTCTTGTCGAAGTTTTGGCCAATAAAAATGTTTCTATAGAACGACCACAATTTTCTCCATGCCAAAATGTCTTGCCATCCGATTTTATTGAGCCTCCCAAATCAGCTTTTCACACTCGCTTGTAGGAACACAGAGGTGGCCTAGATGGCATAACAGTTTGTCCTGAATGTGAAAATAGGTGACATTTGCGCCTGTACCCAAGAGCTGATAGGTGGTAGCGAAGACATGATCTTGCTGATAAAGTTGGAGCCATTCAGATGCCTCATGCCCACATTAATGGAACATGGTGGTGAGTGAAGCCACGTGAGGTCGACTGAGGCAGTCAGTGACGTGATTTGTGCTCCTTGTCTTATACTTGATGTTAAGACGGAACTGTTGCAGATATGTTGACCACTTCTTATGGAGGTCGTTCTGCTACTTCCCCTGTGTTTGTATAAACTGCAAATGCTTGTGATCAGTGTGGATGACTGTCTCCTTTCCCAGAATGTAATGTTTCCATTGACAACAGGCTTGTACAATGGAATACATTTCCTTTTCATAGGTGGGGTATTTCCAGATAGTATCTGAGAGTGTCTCACTATGGTATGCTACCAGATGACCATGCTGAGTGACAAATATGCCTACAACATATTCAAATGCATTAGTCTCAATCTTGAACAGTTGTTACAGTTTGAGTAAGGAGAGTACTGGAGATGAGCATAAGTGATGCTTCAGATCATCAAATGCTCGTTGTTGTTCCTTCCCCCATGTGAACTTTGCCTTGCCATCGCCCTTGATCACTTGGTTGAGAGCCCATGCAATATGGGAGAATCCCAACACGAACCATTGTTAGAAGTTTGAAAGTACCAAGAAGCTTTGAAGCTTGGTTAGTGTGGTCGGGGCTGGAGAGTCACGGATGACTTGGATAATAGTTGGATCCACATGTACCCCATGTTCATCAACAATGTAGCCCAAGTATTGGACCTTGTTCATGCCAAAGGAGGATTTTTCTAAGTTGGCATATAGCTTGTGCTGTTGTAGAGTGCTCAAAACCTGTTGAATATGTTGCATGTGCTCCTCCCAAGTTCTGTTGAAGATGAGGATGTCATCCAGATATACCACCACAAGAGAGTTGGTGAAGGGTCTCAATACATCATCCATCAAGCCCATGAAATTTGTTGGTGCATTTGTCAGACCAAAGGGCATGACCAACCATTTGAAGAGACCTTCTTTAGATTTTAAAGTTTTCTTCCATACATCAGTCAGTTCGATGGGAACCTGGTGGTAGCTAGACTTTAGGTCAATCTTGCTGAAGAACTTGGCCCCATTGAGTTGGTCAAGAAGGTCATCATTCAGGGAATTGGGTACCGGTTCTTGACTGTGATTTTGTTTAATGCTTTGTAATTAATGCAGAGATGCCAAGTCCTGTATTTCTTCTCCACCATTACAGTCGGGCTTCCGCAAAGGGAGGATTTGGGTCTGATGTGCCCCTTTTGAAACAACTCTTGGATCAGATGCTTGATTTCATCATTTTCCATCAACGAGCAACGATAAACTGGTCCATTAGGAAGAGGTGCACCAGGGGTTAGATCAATTGGATGCTTGACTTGGGAGTGTGTTGGTACCCCAATGGGTGAGGAGAAGATGTCTTTGTACTCTTCCATGATTCTTTTTGATTGGTTTTGCTTCCACAAATATGGCTGCCTTAAAAGAACATCATAAATTTCAAGGGGAGAAATATCACACAATACATCATCTTTGAAGGGCTTGATGTCGTAGAGCAGACGACATTGTTGGTTGACGCGAAGATCTCTTCTCTGGCGAAGCCAACCGATGGTGTAGGGTTGTGGGTGTGTTGTCATCGATAGTTCCAATCGTTTGACGACCTCTGCTAATATCAGGTTCTTCTGACTGTTTCTATTGACAATGAAATGAAGCAGAGCCCCCTTTACCCACATCTGTGAGTGAAATAGGTGTTCCCCTTTCTCTCGTTCTTCTGGTTCGCTTGGCTATACTTTGGTGGTAGCAACAATGGCATTGGGTTCAACATTGATAATCCGATTCCCTCCTTCTGGATTTGATTCAGAGTCAGAATCTACCTCTGACTCATAAGTTTTCAGATCGACCACCAGTGACTACTTGGAGAGACAATATTCGGTGTTGTGCCAAGGGATTTTATGGTATTCACACCACTTTCCCGTGTCCTTATTCAACTTCTCATTACCCTTTTTGTTTTGTGGCTTGGACTGGTTG
Organism: Picea sitchensis; assembly: GCA_010110895.2. Taxonomy (NCBI): domain Eukaryota; kingdom Viridiplantae; phylum Streptophyta; class Pinopsida; order Pinales; family Pinaceae; genus Picea; species Picea sitchensis. The sequence continues at coordinate 9,911 of SNQJ01S0009034.1, forward strand.
TCCTGAGAGTGACCATATTTGCACTATCCCTTGTTTTGTGGTTTGGGGTTGCCTTTCCCCTACTTAAACTATGAGAAGTTTGTAGATCCAAAATCTCTCCTCTTCTGCTTAAATTTCTGCTCGATCTTGACAACATATCTATAAGTCATACCCAATGATGCGATGTTAAGAAACTCCATTTCTGTTTGAATGTATCTATGCAGACAACTGCAGTATTTGAGCACTATATGTCATTCAGAGTCTTTGATACCCAATTTGGTGTGCAGGGAATGGAAAATATTGGTGAAATTTGGTAATGTTTGGTTCCTTTCTTGACTGAGGATGGTCCATCTTGTGTACTGGTCCTCGTAGCTTCCAATAGGGTAGTATTGTTATTTAATGGCATCCCTAAAGGAATCCCATGTGGGGGCGACCACAAATATTGCAGATTCCTCTATGGCCCTTTGCTTAGAGTAAGTATCCCACTAGTCCTTAACATGGGGGACGACCTTGAGGAGTGAAAAAGTAATATTAATCTACAGCATCCACATCTATCAGTCCTTCAAATAATGGAATATCAAAATTTACTTGTACCTTGAAGGGGGTTGCATAGCTACTTGATGAAGATGCATCTCCTATGGATAGCCACCGAAGGATATGTACAAAGTTATCCATCATTTTGTTCATTTTTCAATTAAGGGCTTCCTCAAGCAACAATTTTAAATGATCTTATGCTCCATCATCTTTATTCTCGTCCCCCATGAGTTGTGGTCGAGCTCGGCGTGACCGATCTTGCAAAGGCTTGACTGGTTCGAGTCCCAACTTATTGTACCCAAATCTTGTCGAGGACATGCACAAAGAAAAATAAATTAAGATAAGACCGCTCTGATACCACTGATATGGATTTATGAGCACAACGAAATAAATAACAGACTAAATACAATAACACAGAGATAAAGAGAACAACAATAGATATCCAGTGAATAATAACTTCTATTGAATAAATAAAATACGCTGAAACTGTAAAATTGTAGAACTGAAACAATTTGCTCGAATGGTAGTAGCTATCTCTAAGAAGCGATGTGGGTGCTATGCACATCTGTTTGAGAAGAATGACTACAATGAGGCTCCATAGGCCTTTTTAACATTACTCATGAATTCCAAAACCCTATACATCCCAAAACCTAACCCTAGGAGATGAAACGTCAAAAGTTATGTGGGCCCTGATGGGTAAGTTGGTACCTCAACTTCCAGAGGTTGTAACTTTTGCATACGACCTCTGTTTTAGGCGCGTGATAGCCTATTCGAAAGGCCTTTTCTAGAACTACACATTCTGCCTTCAAACTTTGACTCTGTCTACAGTTTGACTGTGGCAATCCAAAAAAACATTGTTTAGGGCCCCAAACCGGCCATAGAAGTACAAAAAGATGTATTGACATGAAAACTTCCAAAATAAGCCAGTTGGATTAGGTGGGCGGCCACAAATATCCATATGGAAGCTGTGTAGGGCTTCAGATAGCACTGAAATTGTAGAACCCACAATTACAAAGAATTACAGAAGAATGTGTTGAACCAAAACTGTCAAAATGAGCCAGTTGGAATAGGTGGGTGGCCACCAATATCCACTTGGATCAAAGTTGTGTTGTTGTTATTATTGACTCCATAAGCCCAAAAAGACAATTGTCCACTTAAGGTACTTATCCACTTTCTCTAGCGAATGATTGATCAAACACTCGAGCTCTCTTCCTTGAATCTCTTGTTAACTTTTACTAACTCTAAACTAGACTAATTCACTAGTTAACTTGCTGATGTTGCAAATCACTGCTACAACCATACTAACCCGTACTAATTTGTTTCATACACCTACATAAATCACACTTAACTCACTCAAAAATTGCTTGTGATAGTTGCTAAACAATCTACTTGATAAATGTTAAGTTTTCATAGTGTTTTCTTGCAATTCTGAGCACTAATTTTTGTGGTTGTTACAAAATAATTATTGTTGTTGTAAATTGATAAATTGCTGCAAATTTACTTCAGCCACTTCATTTCTTAATTGTCTAACATATCTTAGTATTTTATTATCATTTGGTACTTGGAAATTATATATGCATGATATATTGTTCTTGTTCCAGGAAGGTACATTAACATCCTTCTTTTGCCTCAATTCCTCAGATGTAGACACCCTTAACTTTAGTGACCAGTGATAGGGGGGGTTTTCTTGTCATTATCCTTAGCTTACCCAACCCTTTATGCCACTAGGGACGCCTCCCTTGGGGTAGACCTCCTTCTACTCCTAAAACGTGGGGATCCCCTATTGAGCTAACAATGATAGGAAATCATGTTGTTACATCAATCTTCCTCACTTGCCTTGGGCTTTGAGAAAATACAGATTGTGTGATAACAGGTCGATGATCTCTTTTTAAATAATATGTTTGGTCATTTGTTGATGATCAATTGTGAGATATTCCTCTATACATTATTTTCCTTTTTCATTAAGATATTGCCTCAAGTAGCTGTGTGGGATTGGGTTGTAGATCGTTTTCCTCTTAGGGTTTTCACCATTTAATACATCAATGTATTGATCTTTGATATGTTTGTGTGAGTGAATGCCTTAAGGTGTTTAACCTATGTGGATATACCTTATTTATTGAACACAATATTTTTTTATTGTTTACTTGTAAAGAAACATGGGTACCATTCCATTAATGCCAACTAACACCTTGATTTGTGTATCAAAGTGTTTTTAATGCATGCAAATCCCTAACTCGCTTGTAGCATATCTAAACAATGCAACTAGAGCTAAGTGATTCTTTCAGCAACCACCTTTGTGACAAGTACAATATTTCTTTTAATGTGTATCCATGCACATGGGTCCAAGTTAACTTGACATTGTACTCATACTTGATCATCATGGTGTTAGATTAGATTTCAAATTAGTATATGATTCAAACATGTTACCTTATTAATATCTCTATCCAAATTAGTGAGATTTCATAACCTAGAGGATTGTGCACTTAATCAATCTCGTGATTAAAGTTAACCAAGTTAATTTAGGTTTTTCATTAATGATTAATTTATAACAAGTTAGTCCTTGTATTAATTGAATTGTTTTTAAGATTTAGGGGATCAATTGTTATTATTTGTTTTGTTCAACTAATTATTAGGGTTGTCTATTGTACAAAAATGTCTATAACCATTAAATAGGGTTAGGGTTTGTGACCTAGAATATTTTTGAAAGACCATACATGGTTAGATCCACGTGTTGTGAGTTGTGGGAGTGGATGTGGGTCACTTGGTACTAATATGTTAGTTTAATTTTTAGAGGTCATAATTATTTCATAGAGTTTGTTTTTTTGTCTATGATAGCCCATTTTAAGGCTATTGAGGTCTAATATCCCTTGGGGCCACTTGCTATGTTGATGATGTTATTTTTCATTTAAAATTCCAAAAGGTGTTTTTTTTAACCCTAGAGTGACAATTTTTTATTTCACCTTCCTTTATGGAATTTAGGATCAATATTGAAAATGGTCCTTATAAGTACATAACTCATTGTTCAGTGCCCCAAAACCAAAAATGTTGACAAATTATATACTGATAATGTTGGATTACTGAGAGGGGGGGTGAATCAGTAATAACGTAATTATAATCATTTTTCTTCAAATGTTATATCAATGTAGAATTATTATCCAATAATGAATAGTAATAAATAAACAGTCACACACATACACAGTACACTAGTGTTTTACGTGGAAACCCAAATCGGGAGAAAACCACGGAATGTTTTTTCTTATATGTCTTGAAGAATTATATTCATTGGAAGAACCAACTTCCTTTGTTTTCCAGCTGCAACTGGAAGGAGGCTCCAATCCCCTAGTTTCTCAGGCTACAACCTGAGGGAAGCTCCAACTCCCCAAATCTCTGACTACAACCAGAAGGAGGCTACAACCCCCAATGTTCTCCGACTACAACCAGAAGGTGACTACAACCACCTGTCCTTGCCCCATCCTGCCACCCTGAAGTAGAAGTAGAATGATGGAACCACTGTCACACTATCACTGTGAGATATACCGTTGTAAACTTGTACCAATAAATCTGAACCATGCATCAACCATGCATCAACATGTACCATAAACAAATGCATCAACCATGCACCAACCTGTAATCAACATGTACCACAAACAAGTACATCCAACCATGTGCCAAGAATGTACCAATCATGTGTCAACTACTCATCAACTATGACTCATCAATATGTACCAACATTATCAACTATACACCTCATGTGTGTGCGCCAACTCATCAACTATACTTGTCTCAACCATGTACTCAACATGTACCTCAACCAAAAGCCATCATCAATTTGATCATCCAAATCTGATTTGTAGCTCTGTAATAGACCTGGTGTNTACTTTTTATCAATCATGACAAAAAAATAATGAGTCATATTTACATCAAACAATATTGGATCCATTACCCAAACCTTTGTGCTACGGGTCTTTCTTCAAGGGTTGACATCAATGACAACCAACCTTAATCAACAAATAATACATTCCCATTTTGTGAAGCTTCTAGTCTTCAAAACTTTTCATTGAAGTAGATGATGAAAATTTCCCTCAACCTCCTGCTTGGAGTAACACTTGACCTTGCATTGATTTTTCCTTTGAACTCAACTTGTTAGGGTAAATGTGTTGAACCTGCATAGAATAGATCTAGCTAGAAAATACTACACACAATTGCAGAGAGAACTTAAAAAAGAAGAAGCAAAATAGAAAGAATAGAAAAATTCTCATTAACTGTATTCTACACTCAAAGAGTGAATAATTTACAATATATATAGAATAAATGAGTAACTAATAAGCTATATTGGTGGTCTAGATTGATCTGGACACACACCAACAGTTACAAGAATAAACTGCCACCTAGTCTAGTCTCTCAGGCAATTACGTGAGTGAACTGCCACCTAATCTAGTCTCTCAGACAGTGACGGGAGTGAACTGCCACCTAGCGGAGTTAACTAGTCAACTAGTTTTCAGTTAACTGATTGAACAAAGAGTAGTGATTTGGTGATGATCCCAATGTTGCATGGTGACAAAACCAATGCAACATCTAAACTCAACTCAACTAGTCAAACTGAAGTGTCAACTGAAAAAAAATATTCTCCAGGTGGAATAT
>SNQJ01S0009034.1:16004-31869 GCA_010110895.2 Picea sitchensis
TCTTTCTTCAAGGGTTGACATCAATGACAACCAACCTTAATCAACAAATAATACATTCCCATTTTGTGAAGCTTCTAGTCTTCAAAACTTTTCATTGAAGTAGATGATAAAAATTTCCCTCAACCTCCTGCTTGGAGTAACACTTGACCTTGCATTGATTTTTCCTTTGAACTCAACTTGTTAGGGTAAATGTGTTGAACCTGCATAGAATAGATCTAGCTAGAAAATACTACACACATTTGCAGAGAGAACTTAAAAAAGAAGAAGCAAGATAGAAAGAATAGAAAAATTCTCATTAACTGTATTCTACACTCAAAGAGTGAATAATTTACAATATATATAGAATAAATGAGTAACTAATAAGCTATATTGGTGGTCTAGATTGATCTGGACACACACCAACAGTTACAAGAATAAATTGCCACCTAGTCTAGTCTCTCAGGCAATTACGTGAGTGAACTGCCACCTAATCTAGTCTCTCAGACAGTGACGGGAGTGAACTGCCACCTAGCGGAGTTAACTAGTCAACTAGTTTTCAGTTAACTGATTGAACAAAGAGTAGTGATTTGGTGATGATCCCAATGTTGCATGGTGACAAAACCAATGCAACATCTAAACTCAACTCAACTAGTCAAACTTAAGTGTCAACTGAAAGAAAATATTCTCCAGGTGGAATATTCTCTCCTAAAATATAAAAGACTAGATAATGACTAATAAAAAAAAAATAACCTTAGGAAAAATAAATCTTAGGTGTGTGTGAAGTAACACCAACACCCCCCCTAAACATCACTATGGTGAAAATAAAGAATGGATCCCAGCTACGAGGCCATATTAAATACTCAAATACAAAAGATACATTGAACTAAACGAGAAAAGAGAAAAAACCTCATGAGAACAAAACCCTCCCTCAAATTGGTAAAGTTTAATTAATACATAGAGCACCAAAACCAAACCCGCTGTAAGCTAATCACTAACTAGCTCATCTCATTTGCAACATCATTTCAGGCAGGATTTAGTACACATCTGATAACTAAAATTGATAATAATTCCATACCTGTAACTTTTATCATCAAATCTTGCAATTGGATTTCAAGGGTTTATTCTGATCAAGATTTTAAAATTGCACCAGAAGAGATACTCAAAAACTCTAGCTATGTTAAAGGCTACTATAGATGAGATACTCAAAAAATCTAGTCGCTTTAAAGGCTAATGTGATTGACAACTTAGATGTCCACCAAGTTATAAGCAAATATTGTCCATCTGTTCTTCAAACTCACAAAAAAAAAATATCCAAAAAAATCCAACTATATTAAAAATCCAACCATATTAAAATTGGTTTAACTTACAACAACTTAGATGCCACCATAAACTAGTCCCACAGTCAACAGACAAAATAACTGCAACTTTTGTCAACTCAAAACTACCCTCTTACCCTGGTTATCAAATTATGAATTAATCCAGATTATCATAATTGCACAATCCTCCTTGTGAATTGATTCCGAACAACAGACTGGTTAGACTCAAATTTCTATTCACCAGACTACGACCAAACGAGCTGAAAATAGAGTGATTTAGTTAGTACATAGACAATTCCTCTATTGACCAACTGAATAAATCCCTACGAGCCTCAACTAAAACAATGCACTCGACATTTCGCAGTACTCGCCAGATTTAAAATTTCCCACAGATACGGAGGTGGTGTCTAGAGACACCATAAATAAGAGTGAGTAATGAATAATAGTCAGAGTGAGACTTCTCAGCCTCCGAAGCCGTATAGGGTTCGGCCCTGCCTTTTCAAAGAGTAGACGACATCCATGGCCGTCACGGTCTTTCTCCTGGCGTGCTCTGTATATGTCACGGCATCTCTGATGACATTCTCCAAGAAGATCTTGAGGACACCTCTGGTCTCTTCATAGATGAGCCCACTGATGCGTTTGACGCCTCCTCTCCTGGCGAGACGCCTGATGGCAGGTTTAGTGATGCCCTGAATGTTATCTCTGAGCACCTTCCTGTGCCTCTTGGCACCTCCCTTTCCCAAACCCTTGCCCCCCTTTCCACGCCCCGACATCGTTTCTCGCTGCCTACCGCTGCTTTCAACCAAAATGATAAAGTGAAGAATGGCTACGAACAGTACAGATGGGAGAGAAGAGAAAATATATATATATCCAGAGACTTCGCACACATCTCGCTGCTTCAATCCCAATGCCTCTCATCAACGGATCAGAGATCTCGATCCGTTGCACCTCGATCTCTTCCTTGAGAACCGTCGATGGGATTTCATCAATGGCTGCAATCAAACCGAGGAGGATTGAGGAATTCGTCGTCGAGTTTGAACAAAGGCGACAACACTCCATCACATGTTCGGTAATAAACAGTTTCTTCTCTTAGTGATGACAAACTCGCAAGAATTATTAGGGAAATACAAAATGAAGTTAGAAAGTTTTCAACTATGGAATATTACCATATCTTTTTTTTCCAATAGAAAAATTATCTCATTTATATTAAGAAAATATAAAAGGTTTACAACTCTATCTTCACAAGAATTTCAACAATTTAATATTCACCGGCAAACATTCCTTTCCCACGGAATAAGAGACCTACTTTTCATACTCGAGGAAAAGTAACAATCAAAGAAAAGACAGAAAAGTAAATACTAATACCCACAACTCTACCCAAGGCAAAGAACAAAAAGTAGATAGTTCCCACAACTATCATAAAAAAACTAAGGAGACAAAATAATAACCGATAAGGGCCCAGCCCTGTTACAAAATCCACATCACCACTGAAAACCAGAACATCAAAAAAGTGAAGACAAAAAAGACTAGTAGATGCTAATAATATGTTTCGTCCCTTCTCTGTTGTTCATCCAAGTGTGAAATAGAATACCTCCTTTCGGCTCGCTTGTTGCTTGTTTAGATAAGTAATCAGCTTCTGAGTTAAATTCTCTGTGAATATGGTCAAACCGAATATACTCAAAAGCCTTCCATATCTTAAGGAAACTTAACAAACATGTCAACATGGCCTCTCATTTGGATTGTGAAGTCTTAAGAACTAAAAGAAGGGTTACAACCCTCCTCATTCTTTAATTTTCAAATCATAGTTATGAATATGCTTTGCATGAAAGTCAAATGGCATGGGATTTTAAATATTGGAACATGGTATTCAAGGAGTATCACCCCGCAATACCCTCACACACTCAATCTTTAATGTTGAAGCATGCTAAACAATTGTGAAGGGACTTGGGTTCTTCTGGAAGTGGGATTATGGATTTGGCATATTATTTTGGAATGCAAGTAGAGGAGACTATGTGGTTTCTTGCTTTGTTCTAATCCAGCTCAAATTTGGGTTTTTCTTTCCTTCGATCTCGAGACATTATTTCTAGTTCTTTCTCGTGGGATTTTGGTTTGCTCAGAGGTCTCATTTGGTGGTTTGCTGGTTCTTGCGTTGGACACTTTCTTGACTAGTATGGGCGGCCTAACTTTGTGGCTCAATTCCTATTGTTTCTCAGGAAGGCCCATGTGCGCCTCTTGCTCTCTATGGAAAACAAAAGGTTAGTCTGCCAAATTTATGTGGAATAAACTATGATTTTGAAAGTCTCTTGCTTTGTTGTCACTTTTCTAAGGGAATGTTGGAAAAGGGTCTAGTTAATGGTTATGGTAGTCTAATAGTGGAATTTGTGAGAAGTGGAGCGGGAATTTGCAGGTGTTATGTGGTGTCTTAAGAATGGACAACTTGCATTCTAGGAGAAGTCTACTGTGTGAAACCACTGATATACATAGAGTTCTGAGAAGACAGGTAGATCTTATTACATACAATAAGAATTTGATTTTCCATATGAATGGTAGGATGCATGCTAAAAAAGAAACTAGAAATAATGAATATGCCTTCATTTTGGAAACCTTACACAATCAAAAGAGGCAAATAGAATCCCTTCAAGCTAAGAGTGTTTCTTTTTGTCAAATGGTTGTGAATCTAGTCAAAAGTCCCACTTCAACCACCTCAAATGCTAGACTATATATTGGGTCAGTAGTTGAGAAAATCAAGGAAGATGAGATTGTACAAAATCAACAAGACGATATGGAAATGACGAGTGTAGACCAGAACTCCTGGGCCATAACAGAGAACTAGGAGGAAGCTTACAATCAACATGCCTTTATCCAATGTTAGTGTTTAATGTTTTGCAAATTTCGTTTAATTTTAGGTGTTTTCTATAGAATTTATATCAGTAGTATCTTTTCAAAATCCTCTACGAAGGATTTCTACTTTTTTTAGATAGTAAGCTTCAAGCTTTGGACAAGTTTAAGAATTTCATTTTTAGACAGACTATATATTTCTATATCATTATGCTTACCAGTGTGGCTACAACAACTTTCTAATGCAAAATATATTCATTCTTATTTAAAAATATATATAGAATGATAACATCATAATAGGTTATGATAGGTTTTACCACCTTAAAAAAAAGAAATCAAGAAAAAACAAACAATCTTATGTTAAATTGATCAAACTCACTTAATCATAAAAACAATATGGTAAATAAAAAAATATCACAACTAAAGTATCAACCATAACTAAAATATCAACCATAATTAAATCAAGTTTCTTCACATATACATATATTTTCATAGTATATTATTGTTTAACAAATCTCATTATCGTCATCTACAAAGGTCTCTTTTTAGGCTTTAAGCATACATGTTTTAATTCATATCAAGCATGGGCTTTGACCCCTTTTATCCATTTCATTGATGAAAGCTAATAATCTTCATAAGGACTAACATTGCATTGTGGATTAAGTAGTATTCTCACATAGGTGTCGAGAGATCATTCTCTATCTAGAGGGAAATTGAAAAATTCTTTTTGAATAGGGCTTGGGTAGATTGTCAAATAATGAGGTAGGAGCATTGGCTCTTTTCAAGGGTTAAAGTTCGTCGATGTAATTGTATTATATTAAAAGCGCTTAATTGGTATTGGGTATTCGACATTAGTTATTAAATTGATGCATAGATTTTCTTCCCTTAGTGATGACAAACTCGCAAGAATTATTAGGGAAATACAAAATGAAGTTAGCAAGTTTGCAACTATCGAATATTACCATATCTTAAGGAAACTTAACAAACATGCCAACATGGCCTCTCATTTGGATTGTGAAGTCTTAAGAACTAAAAGAAGGGTTACAATCCTCCCCATTCTTTAATTTTCAAATCATAGTTGTGAATATGCTTTGCATGAAAGTCAAATGGCATGGGCTTTTAAATATTGGAACATGGTATTCAAGGAGTATCACCCGGCAATACCCTCACACACTTAATCTTTAATGTTGAAGCATGCTAAACAATTGTGAAGGGACTTGGGTTCTTCTGGAAGTGGGATTATGGATTTGGCATATTATTTTGGAATGCAAGTAGAGGAGACTATGTGGTTTCTTGCTTTGTTCTAATCTAGCTCAAATTTGGGTTTTTCTTTCCTTCGATCTTGAGACGTTGTTTCTAGTTCTTTCTTGTGGGATTATGGTTTGCTCAGAGGTCCCATTTGGTGGTTTGGTAGTTCTTGCATTGGACACTTTCTAGAATATTATGGGCGGCCTAACTTTGTGGCTCAATTCCTATTGTTTCTCAGGAAGGCCCATGTGCACCTCTTGCTCTCTATGGAAAACAAAAGGTTAGTCTGCCAAATTTATGTGGAATAAACTATGATTTTGAAAGTCTCTTGCTTTGTTGTCACTTCTCTAAGGGAATGTTGGAAAAGGGTCTAGTTAATGGTTATGGTAGTCTAATGGTGGAATTTGTGAGAAGTGGAAGGGGAAATTTGCAGGTGTTATGTGGTGTCTTCGGAATGGACAACTTGCATTCTAGGAGATGTCTAATGTGTGAAACCATTGATATACACATAGTTCTAAGAAGACGGGTAGATCTTATTACAGACAATAGGAATTTGATTTTCCATATGAATGGTAGGATGCACACTAAAAAAGAAACTAGAAATAATGAATATGCCTCCATTTTGGAAACCTTACATTGTCAAAAGAGGCAAATAGAATCCCTTCAAGCTAAGCATGTTTCCTTTTGTCAAATGGTTGTGAATCTGGTCAAAATTCCCACTTCAACCACCTCAAATGCTAGACTATATATTGGGTCAGTAGTTGAGAAAATCAAAGAAGATGAGATTGTACAACATCAACAAGACAATATGGAAATGACAGATGTAGACCAAAACTTATGGGGCATAACAGAGAACTAGGAGGAAGCTTACAATCATCATGCATTTATCCAGTGTTAGTGTTTAATGTTTTACAAATTTCGTTTAATTTTAGGTGCTTTCTATAGAATTTATATCAGTAGTATCTTTTCAAAATCCTCTACAAAGGATTTCTACTCTTTTTTAGATAGTAAGCTTCAAGCTTTGGACAAGTTTAAGAATTTCATTTTTAGACAAACTGTATATTTCTATATCATTATGCTCACCGGTGTGGCTACAACAACTTTCTAATGCAAAATATATCCATTCTTATCTAAAATTATATATAGAATGGTAACATTATAATAGGTTATGATATGTTTTACCACCTTCAAAAAGAAATCAAGAAAATAAAAAAACAATCTTATGTTAAATTGATCAAACTCACTTAATCATAAAAACACTATGGTCAATAAAAAAACTAAAGTATCAACCATAATTAGATCAAGTTTCTTCACATACACATATATTTTCATAGTATATTATCGTTTAACAAATCTCGTTATTGTTGCCTACAAAGGTCTATTTTTAGGCTTTGAGCATACATGTTTTAATTCACATCAAGCATGGGCTTTGACCCCATATCAAACCCCTTAATTTCACACTTAAACATTGTCAATTCCTCACTACTAACTACAATATTGTGTCAAATGTAGCTTGGCTTCACTAATCCTTCCTCAAACTCTTACTAATCGTCTAATTAACTCGTCATTGTTTGGGTGCACACTTGGGTCATATTTGAATTCTTTCTTCATCTATACTAAAGAGAACAAGTGTTGTGTGGTAGCTTAGTCCCTACCAAGTAGATTTGGAAATGGAGGTGATAGTTGGCACCTTATAATTATTGATGATGATGATTATTGGAAGATGGGGAGAGACGAGAAATATTGTTAAAAAAAACAAAAATTAACAGTATGGTAACTAAAGGGTAATTAGAATAGATCTTTAACAATAAGCAAATGAAAGTTGAAATATGTAAAATTAAATGACAAAAAAAAGAAAAAATATATATTTAAAAGTTATGTTCAATTGTTTGTTAGAAATGAAATGATAAAGAAATTGTAAATATTAAAACCTATGTTGAAATTACATTGAATACTTATGCCAATCCTTTCGAACCTGTGTGGTGAGTTGTCACTAATCAAAGCATAATTAATGTGCATTGGGAAGGTTGTGAAGGTGGCAGGGATGGAAGGGAGCGATAAATGCTTTGAAACCTTTTGTGATCCTGGGTAGAGTGAAGCATGCAAGTTCGAGGAGTGCGGGGTGGAATTGTAGATCACGAAAGTTTTAGGTGCAAGATGTATATCACGGAACACGGGGAATGAGAGTTTGATAGCGCCAACCTAGGGACTCGCAACCATAAAATTGGCTAAGTATGGAAAGGAACGACAGTCGGTCGGACTCCTATTCCTCGAGGTTTTCGCGTAAATAACGGTTTAATGTGTTTTAATGGGAGATGTCCTCGAGGTTTTAGCTTATTAATGCAATCAAATCATAATTAATGTGCATTGGGAAGGGCGTGAAGGTGGCGGGGATGGAAGGGAGCGATAAATGCAAAACTTTTTGTGAACTCGGGTAGAGTGAAGCTTGAAAGTTTGAGGAGTGCGGGGTGGAATTGTAGATCATGGAAGTTTTGGGTGCAAGATGTATATCACAGAACATGGGGAATGAGAGTTCGATAACGCCAATCCGGGAACCCGTGGCCATAAAATTGGCTAAGTATGGAAAGGAACGGCGGTAGGTCGGACTCCCGTAAATCGCGGTTTAATGTGTATTAATGGGAGATGTCCTCGAGGTTTTCGCTTATTAATGCCATTTTTTCGAACCTGTGTATTGAGTTCACTAGTAAAAGCATAATCAATGTGCATTGGGAAGGGCGCGAAGGTGGCAGGGATGGAAGGGAGTGAAAAATTCTTTGAAACTGATCCAATTGGATATCGGTGGCCACCCACCTTTTCCAACTAGCTCAAATCATGTATTATTGTATCTTTGTGTTTATGGTTGCATCTCTAATACGGTTATGTTATATTATTGGATATCCGTGATATCTCTTTATTATATCTCCGCTCTCATTTTGTGCCGAAAATAATCAAGATCATAAACTTTTGTGAACCTGGGTAGAGTGAAGCTTGCGAGCTCGAGGAATTATAGATCATGAAAGTTTTGGGTGCAAAATGTATATCATGAAATTGTAGATCACAGAATTTTTGGGTGCAAGATGTATATCACGTAACACAGGGATTGAGAGTTCGATAGCGCTAACCCGGGAACCGACGGCCATAAAATTGGCTAATATGGAATTGTAGATCACGGAAGTTTTGGGTGCAAGATGTATATCACGAAACATGGGGAATGAGATTTCGATAGCGCCAACCCGGGAACCAGCGGCCATAAAATTGGCTAAGTATGAAAAGCAACGACGGTCGTTCGGACTCACGTAAATGGCAGTTTAATGCGGTTTTCGCTTATTAATGTCAATCTTTTCGAACCTGTGTGTTGAGTTGTCACTAGTAAAAGCATAATTAATGTGCATTGGGAAGGGCGCGAAGTTGGTTGGGATGGAAGGGAGCGATAGATGCTTTGAAACTTTTGTGAACCAGGGTAGAGTGAAACTTGCGAGTTCGAGGAGTGTGGGGTGGAATTGTAGATCACAGAAGTTTTGGGTGCAAGATGTATATCACGGAACACGGGGCATGGGAGTTCGATAACGCCAACCCTGGAAACTACAACCATAAAATTGGCCAAGTATGGAAAGGAACGATGGTCGGTTAGACTCGTGATTTGAGGATATAGATGGAGATGAGGATCTGTTAGTCTGCCAACCTGGGAACTCGCGATCATAGAAATGTGACCAAGTATAGAACCAAAAAGGGATAATAGAGGGGAAGAAGAAAAGGGGAAAATGAGTAAGTATGTCACACAACAACATCTTCTATTCGTTTATCAATGCAAATATTTTCGAACCTGTGTGGTGAGTTGTCATTAGTAAAAGCATAATGAATGTGCATTGGGAAGGGCGGGGATGGAAGGGAGCGATAAATGGTTTGAAACTTTTGTGAACACGGGTATAGTGAAGCTTGCGAGTTCCAAGAATCTGGGGTCGAATTGTAAATCATAGAAGTTTTGGGGTTTGAAACTTTTGTGAACACGGGTATAGTGAAGCTTGCGAGTTCCAGGAATCTGGGGTCGAATTGTAAATCACAGAATTTTTGGGTGCAAGATGTATATCATGGAACACAGGGCATAAGAATTCGATAGCGCTAACTCGAGACCCCGCTAACCCGGGAACCCGCGATCATAGAAATGCGACTAAGCCAGGTTCAAGTTTAAAGAGAATTTGTTTATATTTATTTCAATAGTATTCATATTAATTTACGTTAGTAGATTATTTGTGGTCCAAATGTAAACCATGTTCCAATTTGAAGGGTGTTTTCGGCTCGCAAATTTTGGAGCTCAAGAAAGTCAGGTTCAAGTTTAAAGAGATTTTGTTTACATTTATTTCAATTGTATTCATATTAATGTATCTTAATAGATTATTTGTGGTCCAAATGTAAACCATGTTCCAATTTGAAGGGTATTTTTGGCTCACAATTTATTCTCAAACCCATAAGCAATAAACAAAAAAAAATATATGACTTAACATTTTTTATATGGAAGCATATTCTCAAATATGAGAAGTTGTAATATATGCACAATATTAAACAAGGACATGACGTCAACACCTGAGTTGCCATGCTGGAATAGCGTCATTCATTGATTGTATTTATGGGGGCCCGAAGAATGAAAGCATGAGGGGCCTACCCATTTCTTTCTCAAGTATAGGGTGGGCGCCACAAAACTATGTCCTATCACAAATTATTCTTCCATGTAAAAAACAATATTAAACATTGAAAAACACCATACAACAACCTCAAATATTTTATATTCAGATAAACTGGTTACAAAATACAGTTGAGATTATTTCCCAAAATAGTTGTCTTGGAATTTGTAAAAAAATATATAGTTCAATAGATATTCTCTGAAATTTAAATGTGTTTGCCATAATGACTAGGATTGGGGGTCCCGCGGGCCATGAAGCAAAGATGTACAAGAATCAAACTTGTAGAAAAAAGAAAGTCAGAGATGGAAGACAACAAGACCTGGCAAGAAGAAAGAGAAAATTGTCAGTCCTCGGTTAAAGCTTTGTCTTTAAACATGTAGAGTAATTGGATGAAGACGTTGACAAAGGGGAAAGAATGTGATCAGTATGAACTTACTATGATGGTATCCCATGCCTGGTCATTTGCTCGTTGATCTCCTTTTATGGCTTTCGTCGGTGGTTATGGGAACCATCTCAAGCATCCTTTTCCCTTCATTGGTAATCTTGTCGACAACCTTTTTGAACCACTCCTTGATGTAGCTCCTCATGGGCGCCCCGTTGATTTCATGCCGAATTTTTATATTGAAGAATTTAGTTTCCAAGTCCCTTAGATCAATAGAGAGGTTGTGCAATGTCTCTTGAATATCTTAGTTTTTAATCGAATAATCAACTAGCCATTTTTCCACGTCATCTTCACCATATTCAAGAATGTCATATAAATTTTCAAATGACAGTCTTTTATAGATCGCAACTTGATCATCAAATGATTGCTTGGTTAAAAACAATGAGTTGAATATCAATTTCGGGTCCTGGACTTCATTGGTGCTGCCAGCTATATCTATCTCAGTTAGCTTCTTGAATAGTTTGTCTCTTCTAGATATGGCCTGGCTACATGCTTGAACGATACAATTCAGGTTTTTTACCTTTTCTTTCCAGCATGTGTTTAGCTAGTTTATTCGATCCGGGGAAGGGAGATCCTCCTCTCTTCTTCTCAATTCTGTCATACCAGTAACTTTAACACCAAATGGAACAATTGCATCGAGGTAGAAACCTTACTCATTCTTGAGATCTGCTTGCAGATACTCATGAAAAGCATGGACTCTGGTTCCAAAAGAGACCATACTCTTTGACATCTCCCAAGCTTTTGTTATTAATTCCATTCTTCTCTTTATATTCTTTTCCACATAGCCTCGGGCTAATGTGAGAAGGCTTGTTGATCCTTTTAACTTTGTCACAGGTGTGGTGGGCTTGATCATTGCCAAAGGAGTAGCCAAAAGTGGAAGGCGCATTAGAGCTCCCTCCAATTATTTGATTCACTCCTTTAACATGACATTCTCCGCTTCAAGGCCGCTAATAGAGTTGTCTAGAGCATCTCCAGTTGCTCGATGTATATAGGAGATCTGGGAAGGGCGCATGTTCTGTAGGTTCATTTCTGAACGAGATTTCCCTTTCTTATTCTTTACATCTCTCTTTTCAATAACCAATTTTTTTGATTCGCTGTAAAAAAAAACGCTCTGAAATGCAAAAGACTCTTCTTCGTCGAAGGTATTGGTCCCAATTATTTCCATCTGAGGGTTATGGGGAGAAGTGCTCTCTAGCTAGTCGTTGTTGGGGAACATTTTTTCAATGACAATTTCTAGTTCCATATCTTCGAGGGAGATATTGTGGATATCAATTTCTCCCCTTGGTCCCTCTTGTTCTTGCACTATTGTTTTTCATTTTATGCTCGCGGGAAGTTTGTGAGAAATTTCAATTTTTCTGGAGGGAGGGTTCTTATCTCCTCCTCCGCCTAAAGAACTATGTGTGATTTTCTTGCTTGGGTAAGTCGTTGGAGCACTGCTCTGAGATGTTGTAGTGTTGGGTGTGGCGGTTGGGGATTGGGCACTTTTCTCACCCAAGCCTTTTCATTTCTGTTTGTATGACTCATTGGTGCCTTTTGTATTGCAAGATGACATAAATAATTTCTTCTGCCTTGTGTATTGCAATAACTAGGAAGAGATTTCAATGGAAATCAACTTGCCCCAATCGAAGATGGCTTGTTCCTTCACTGTAAGATATAAAATATACAGAATCATCCGAGAGATGCTGGTTGTACTTTCTTGTCCCATTATCCTCATGAAAATCCATTCAATTTCCCGGAAAGGGTTTTTAAATGCACTAACCTGTAATCTAGTCTTGTCCACGGGAACGATCGTTGGGTTCTCTAAGAACTCTGGTAAGAGGTCCAATCCATTATCATGCTTCTTTAAGAACTCTTTGCAATCCTCGTCCTTGAATGTAAGCATTGGGTCGAGAAGTCTTAACATCTTTTGAAATACTTGAGGCGATAGGGAGACTCGGGAATGGTCCTGCAACTGGATAATCCGCTAGTTCGGAATATAATTTTCAGCGCAGCATGTGACCAACTTATTACAGTAAAAAACTTCGGGGACATAACCTGCTCGTGCAATTCTAGACTTGCAGATAACTTCCTTCTGGGCAGAAGGGGACGAGTAGTAGTCATAAGCTCTTGATCACTGAAAACTCTAGTCCTCGCGCCCAAAAATATTCAAGGTATCTTGACAAAAATGTTGTCGAGCTGCAGCCATAAGGTGATGAGAACGTTCATTTGCTCCTGATAGTATTTAAAATGAATGCTGGAGCATGATAATATAATGTCTCCTAAATCTTGGTTTAATGTGTTTTAATGGGAGATGTCCTCGACCTTTTTGCATGGGAAGGTCGCGAAGGTCGCGAGGATGGACGCAAGCGAAAAATGCTTTGAAACTTTTGTGAACCTGGGATCCCGGGAACCCACGAATCTGTGACAGCGAGAGGTGAAGAATCAACTAAGTATGGAAAGGCGGGGCATAAACACAAAAAAAAATCAGATCCCATAATATTGACCTATGCCAATTTGATAATAGGGAGGTTGAGTTGGTAGATCAAAAATTGCTCAGTTTAGGGGACTGGGGTACCTGTGAAAAAATCTAATGCTTTGATGAAGATTTGTTTGTATTGCAACAAGTGACAGTAATTGTGTCCTGATAGTATTTAAAATGAACACTGGAGTATGATAATATAATCTCTCATAAATCTTGGTTTAATGCATTTTAATGGGAGATGTCCTCGATCTTTTCGCTCATTAATGCCAATCTTTTCGAACATGTGTGGTGAGTTGTCACTAATAAAAGTGTAATCAATTTGCATTAGGAAGTGTGTGAAGGTGGTGGGGATGGACGGGAGTTCGTGAACCCACGTATATGTGACAATAAGAGGTGAAGAATTGACACCCACGTATATGTGACAATAAGAGGTGAAGAATTGACTAAGTATGGAAAGGCAGGGTGGTCAGACGGACCTAAACAGACTCATCATAGGTAGAGTGAAGTTTGCAAGTCCGAGGAGTCCGGGGTCGAATTGTATATCATGAAAGTTTTGGGTGCAAGTTGTATATCATGAAACAAGGGGCATGAGAATTCGATAGCGCCAATCCAAGAAATGGCGGCCATAAACATTGACTATGGGAAAAACATTCTCAGCTATGTAATATACCTGGAGCTCGACAAACTCAGGTTCAAGTTTAAAGAGAATTTGTATATATTTACTTCAATACTATTCATACTATTTTATTTCATTAGTATTTTTTGTGGCCCAAATGTAAACCATGTTCCAATTTGAAGGGTGATTTCGGCTCGCAAATTTTTCTCAAACGCATACGCAATAGAGAAAATAAATGAGTTAACATTTTCACATGCAAACACATTCTCAAATATGGCAAGCTGTAATATATGCACAATATTAAAAAGGGACATCACATCAACACCTTTGTAGATGATAGTGGGCTAGCACAATATTGCATTCTTACTATGATGATGCCTTAAAGAAACTAAGACAAATAACAATTTTTTGCCAATTCAAGATTGACACAAAAATATTCATCAGATTCCATAATATTCTCCCATTAATGCGTTTTAATGGGAGATGTCCTCGAGCTTTATGCTTATTAATGCCAATATTTTTGAACCTGTGTGGTGATATGTCACTATTAAAAGCATAATTAATGTGCATTGGGAAGGGGTGAAGGTGGCGGGGATGGAGGGGAGCGAAAAATGCTTTGAAACTAATGTGAACCCGAGAGTTTGTGAACCCGCGAAACTTTGAAGAATCGACTAAGTATGGAAAGGAGGGACGGTCAGATAGAGTCATCGTAGGTAGAGTGAGGCTTGCGAGTTGGAGGAGTTCGGGGTCGAATTGTAGATCACCGAAGTTTTGGGTGCAAGATGTATACCCGAACATGGGGCATGGGAGTTCAATAGTGCCTACTCAGGAACCCGTGGCCATAAAATTGGCTAAGTATGGAAACAAACGGAGACCGATCGGACTCATGATGTGAAAATATATATGGATATATAATTTCTCAGTCCACCACCCCGGGAACCCGCAAGCATAGAAATGCGACTAAGTATAGAACCAGAAACAGATAATAGAGGGGAAGAAGAAAAGGAAAAAACGGGTAAGTATAGAAGAGGAAAAAGAAAGGGAGAAAAGAACTTTATGCCTCACACAACAACACTTAGTCTGATAATTATAAAGTGATAGAAACACATCAACTATGGGAAAAACATTCACATCCATGAAATATAGTTGGAGCTCAATAGACCCTGGTTCAAGTTTAAAGAGATGTTGTATATATGAGTTAACATTTTCATATGCAAGCATATTCTCAAATCTGGCAAGCTGTAATATATGCACAATATTAAAGAGGGACATTGCGTCAACACCTTTGTAGATTGCAGTGGGCTAGCACAATATTGCATTCTTACTATGATGATGCCTTAAAGAAATTAAAACAACCAACAATTGTTTTCCAATTGAAGATCGACACACAAAAAATTCATCAAATTCCATAATATTCTCCCATTAATGTGTTTTAATGGGAGATGTCCTCGAGCTTTCCGCTTATTAATGCCAATATTTTTGAACATGTGTGGTGAGTTGTCACAAGTAAAAGCATAATTAATGTGCATTGGTGATCCGTCAGGATTTTTCGAAATGACTATGGTTGAGTTTTATTTGCATGCATTTATTAACCATTGGAAAACTTAATGAAAGAGCGAGAAAAGCAAATTAATTATACAGCCATTAACAAAATTGCAAATCTGAAATGGAATGAAAACAGCAAACCATAATGCACAAGTTTGATAACGGAGTTCGGCAACTTTGCCTACGTCTCCGGGCCTTTTTCTCTGTGAGGGAGGCTTCTTGATTTCTTTTTGAAATTTTATTAGTACATCTTTATAATTGCCAATTGGCTCCTAGACTGATCTGATCTTGTTCGCCATGATCTCTAGAATCTTTCACAACTTACGGCATCTGAAATGGATATACCGAACTCTCAGAAATCGTCCGACAGCATCTCTACCTCAACAGCTTCCTTGCCTCAAACTGGCTTAGACCTGGCTTTGCCTCAGCATCTCTGCTCTCCAAAACCGTCAAAAATCTCTCAAAGCATCCAAAGATGACCAAATGGCCTCAACATGGCCTTGGTTAAATAGTTGGGAAAGTTGGTTTCAATCTCCAACTTCCTCCCAAGAATTAGGCTCTAAAAATGTCTAATAACCCTTAAAAATCATTAACAAGGGGTTAAAAATACATTTAATTAACAAAGTGGTTATAATACCCACTTATAACTATAATATATAGTTATTAAATCCAATTTTAAACCAATTTCTGAACTGAATTCGGGCTAGCCCCCTAGTCCTGGGCGCGGCCCCTTTCAAAATG
>SNQJ01S0009034.1:35698-54096 GCA_010110895.2 Picea sitchensis
TGAAACCAACTTTCCCAACTATTTAACCAAGGCCATGTTGAGGCCATTTGGTCATCTTTGGATGCTTTGAGAGCTTTTTGACGGTTTTGGAGAGCAGAGATGCTGAGGCAAAGCCAGGTCTAAGCCAGTTTGAGGCAAGGAAGCTGTTGAGGTAGAGATGTTGTCGGACGATTTCTGAGAGTCGGTATATCCGTTTCAGGTGCCGTAAGTTGTGCAAGATTCTAGAGATCATGGCGAACAAGACCAGATCAGTCTAGGAGCCAATCGGCAATTGTAAAGATGTACTAATAAACTTTCTAAAAGAAATCAAGAAGCCTCCCTCACAGAGAAAAGGCTCGGAGACGTAGGCAAGGTTGCCGAACTCCGTTATCAAACTTGTGCATTATGGTTTGCTGTTTTCGTTGTATTTCAGATTTTCAATTATGTTAATGGCTGTATAATTCATTTGTTTTTCCTCGTTCTTTCGTTAAGTTTCCCAATGGTGAATAAATGCATGCAAATAAAAACTCAACCATAGTCATTTCGAAAAATCCTGACGGATCAATTGGGAAGGGGCGAAGGTGGCGGGGATGGAGGGGAGTAAAAAATGCTTTGAAACTTTTGTGAACCTGGGAGTCCGTGAACCCACAAAACTTTGAAGAATCGACTAAGTATGGAAAGACGGAGCGGTCATACGGAGTCATCGTAGGAAGAGTGAGGCTTGCGAGTTCGAGGAGTTCGGGGTCAAATTGTAGATCACCAATTTTTTGGGTGCAAGATGTATACCCCAAACACGGAGCATGAGAGTTTGATAGCGCCTACCCGGGAACCTGCGGCCATAAAATTGGCTAGGTATGGAAACGAACGGCGGTCGGTCGGACTCGTGATGTGAAGCTATAGATGGATATAGAATTTCTCAGTCCACCACCCCAGGAACCCACGAGCATAGAAATGCGACTAAGTATAGAACCATAAACAGATAATAGAGGGGAAGAAGAAAAGGGAAAAACAGGTAAGTATAGAAGAGGAAAAAGAAAGGGAGCAAAGAAATTTATGCCTCACACAATAACAATTAGTCTGATAATTATCAAGCAATAGAAACACATCAAATATGGGAAAAACATTCTCAGCCATGAAATATAGCTGGAGCTCAACAGACGCTGGTTCAAGTTTAAAGAGATGTTGTATATATGAGTTAACATTTTCATATGCAAGCATATTCTCAAATATGACAAGCTGTAATATATGCACAATATTAAAGAGGGAGATCATGTCAACACCTTTGTAGATGACAGTGGGCTAGCACAATATTTCATTCTTACTATGATGATTCCTTAAAGAAACTAAAACAACCAACAATTTTTTGCCAATACAAGATCGACACAAAAAAATTCATCAGATTCCATAATATTCTCCCATTAATGAGTTTTAATGGGAGATGTCCTCGAGCTTTCCGCTTATTAATGCCAATCTTTTTGAACCTGTGTGGTGAGTTTTCACTAGTAAAATCATAATTAATGTGCATTGGGAAGGGGCGAAGGTGGTGGGGATGGAGGGGAGCGAAAAATGCTTTGAAACTTTTGTGAACCCGAGAGTCTGTGAATCCACGAAACTTTGAAGAATCGACTAAGTATGGAAAGGTGGGGTGGTCAGACGGAGTCATCACATGTAGAGTGAGCCTTGCGAGTTTGAAGAGTATGGGGTCGAATTGTAGATCACCTAAGTTTTGGGTGCAAGATGTATACCTCGAACACGGGGCATAAGAGTTCGATAGCGCCTACCCAGGAACCCACGACCATAAAATTGGCTAAGTATGGAAATGAACGACGGTCAATCAGACTCGTGATGTGAAGATATAGATGGATATAGAATTTCTCAGTCCACCACCCCGGGAACCCGCGAGCATAGAAATGTGACTAAGTATAGAACCAGAAACAGATAAAAGAGGGGAAGAAGAAAAGGGAAAAATGGGTAAGTATAGAAGAGTAAAAATAAAGGGAGCAAAGAACTTTATGCCTCACACAACAACACTTAGTATGATAATTATCAAGCGATAGAAACACACAAAATATGGGAAAAACATTCTCAACCATGAAATATAACTGGAGCTCAACAGACCCTATGACTTGGAATTCTTATATGCAAGCATATTCTAAAATATGACAAGCTTCAATATATGTACAAATTGGATAAAGTATGCATATTAGAGTTTTGTAACCATACCTCTTAGTCTCTGGACCTTGCACTATGATGAGGTTTCACTTCTACTTGTTGATAGTTCTTGTGAACTAAAAAACATGAGGTGTAAACGACATAAACATATTTACCATGGCATAGTAGAATAAATAACTGGGGATATTTGTTTCCCAAACATAGCAAGAGAATAATCTATGTATCCTTACCTTCGGCCTTGTCGTTGTGTTGATGTTTGTGATGATTCACTGCTCATGCCCATGTCACTTGTGAAATAATGGTTATGAACATGTGTATATTGTTCATAATTGATATGGATGTGCATTAGGCACATGCATTGTATTTGCTCTGGCACCAATGTTGGCATACCTTTTGGAAGATTGTACTCCAGCGTTCTCAATTGTGGCACATAAGGCTTCATCCTCATGTTCAATTACTCTGTTCTTTTTTCAATGCCGCAATACAGAGAACACAATGGACATGAAGGCAAATTGCTACGTAGAAACACATGAAAAAAACATGGAATACAATTTTATTTATTTCAAGGTAGCGGTACAGAAAATACAATTGACATGAAGATAAGTTAATATATAGGAAGATATGCAGTATCTAAGGAAAAAAAACAAAAGAGTTGCAAACCAGTATCATAAATATAGGCAGAGTAAATGAAAAACAATTGGATATGGAATACGGGTAGAAGTATGCACCTTTGTATGTCTTCTTCTACATTTCTGGTTAAGAGTTCTTTGCCTTGTCTAGTTTCCATGTTTGTTTCAATGAAGGAAAGTGCAAAACACAATGAACATGAACGTAAGTTGATATGTAAGGAAAAAACAACGAATATGTACATACAGTAAATAAATTAGAATCAAAGGAATAGAGTAACAGATAGTGTTAGAAGCATATACCGTTTTTTTTTTTCTTGATCCATGTCTGTGTATAAATAAAAAAACATTGTGTCCAAAAACAATTACAAACCAGAAAAAACTAAGAAGTTGGATAACTTGGTTTTGTGCAACAAGCTAGACAGATATGCTTTGAGACATAGAAATATGATTTTGCAATATGTTTGATGTATATTTCATAATTCAAGTACAATACTAATTGTATCGTGATCAAACCAGTATGTGTCTAAGATAAAGAGGTTGTATTGGGAAATGGGCACATTCGACCATACATGGTCAATAAGTGCATTTTGTACATGGTTGATCTTATCCAAAAGAAAGTGGAGACTGTATTTGCACATGTAGTTTTCCAATTCTTTTGTTCTGGCATTATTTTGTAGCATGTCAATATTGAATTCTCCTACAATGACAATGGTTTTGTTCATATGCAAATGGTCTAATGCATTTGACAGAACATTTAGTATGTTGGAGAATGTTGCATGCAGAGCAACATAGAGATTCATTATTGCAATTTCTGATTCATGGAAAATTACTTTTGCGAGCACCATCTCAACATTGTTTTCTTCGAAATGCATATGCTCCAAAATTGTTACATGTTTTTTCACTAATATCATCACCCCATGTGTAATGTAACTTGATATGCAATTGTGATTTGGAAATTGTTTGTTTTGCATGCATAATGTCATGTATGTTTCCTGCAAGCACAGAATATTGGATTGCATTGTGTCATAGTCATTGAGTATATTATCCATATGTGCATGTAGGTTGCGCGTATTAAGTGAGAGAATTGATGCAAATGACTTTGTTTGTATGGATTGGTAATCATATTGTAGATGCCATTTTGCGCTAGTCCTAAGGCATTGCATCTCAATATCAACCTTATGTTTGACTTTGAAGTTATCTTTTGTTAGAGCGCTTAGTAAATACAAGGATTCTATACTTCTGACATGGGACAGTGTTGTGTATACAAGTCCATGTATTCAAATTCCAGCAGGGTCAAATGCAACACTATCAAGTGTTAGCCCTTGTGATCTGTGGACTGTACATGCACATGCAAGTTTAATTGGAAATTGTTTTCGAATCTTCAGTCGACCTGTCTTTGTCGATGTCGATACTAGTTTTTATATTCTTAAAATAGGTGTCCAATCACACGCAGTGTTTGAATTATATAGATAATCCAACTTGTTTGCTTGTCGGTGGCCAATATGCATCTCATGGAACTTAATACAGAGGACATCGACTTTTTATGTTTTGGTATAAGATTTGAGTATTCCATCTGCACCATTTACCAAGCCATCCTGTGAATCATATTTGCAGGCATATATTTCAAATAACATGTCTAATTTTAGGACAAGTTGGAAAAGCAAAGTGGTTGTATGTTCATGACGTGGTACATTGTCATGGTTGTCTTCTTCGAGATCAATTGAATTGATGATGATATCATCGCCAGGCATGAGTGGTAGCATGTACCTGTTATGCATTGCAACATCTCTATTCTTGTAGAATAGGTAAGGGAAGGTTGGGTCTGTTGGTGCAGATCGCATGCACCTTGAATTGATATATGTTAAGTCATCATATGTTTGGTTGTTTGTCCGCATTCTATTCAGAATTGCAATAAATGTTTCATTTGTCTTCCACATTGTAGTATGCAATTCAAAGAATTTTATGTTGTCTTTCCAGAAGTCATGCGTCATTGTTTGCATATTGACCGTAGGTTGTTCAAATATCAAAGAATCTTAGATGGGTTGCACCTGGTAAAGATCCCCACAGAATATCATGTCAATGTTTCCAAAGTATTTGGTGTGCACATGTTTTATGTTTCTCAGTCGGTTGTCAATGGAATACAAGAAGCAACTTACAACCAAAGATGCCTCATCTATGAAGACAAGTTGTAGTTCATCATAAAGCTTATACAAGGTATCTAACATTTCCTTGCTGAGTGGAAGAAAATGTGACTTGTTAAAAGGCATAAAAAATGCAAATTCCATTGTTGTTCCACCTACATTATATGCAACTTTTCCTGTGTATGCAACTATTAGCCCCTTCGGTTTCATAGGGTCAGACGAATTGTTTGAATCATAGATTCGTATAAGCATTTGGAATAGTGTTTCGCTATGAATGTCTTACATGTTCCTGCCCTGCCTGTAAGGAACAAGTGTACACGAGTGTGCATGTTTAGGCATTTTTTAATTGCAATGTCCTTTATAATTGCTTGTTGTTCTCGATCCAATAGTCTTTTGACTCTGTAGTATTTGTTATTTTCAATAAAGAAAGGATATTTTGTGACTTGAAAGCCAAGATTGATACTTTTTTCAATGTCGGTTGCTCGAGGACGAGGAAAATCTGCTTGCAATTCATAGGAATCATAGAGAGTTCTAGTTGTTTTACGGTTTGTCAATGTCTCATCAATATTGTCAGGGTTTTCTAGTTCATGAACTGCACTTTCTAAATCACCCCATGTTGGATTAACATTGTATGTAAATCTAGATTCATTGGTTTGTATTGTAGTCTCATAAGCAATATATGTAGCTTCCCATGTAGGGAAGTTATGTTTTAATGAGTTTTCATTTTGATCAAATGGAACGTACAACAATAGTTTTTATCTACAATAGTTTTCATAGTCAGTATGTTTGTTGTATTCGACAAAGCGTATTACAGAGGTTTTTTTTTCTTTTTGATATGGGTGCACCATTTATTTTGTAATGCGATACAAACTCTGCTAAGAATTTATGCTTAATAGGAGATGGACGTTGTAGGTAATAATCAATAATAGAGTGACATAATATGTCCTCTGAATTATCAGGCTCTTTCTCTAGAAAAGACAATGGTTTAAGCACAAATGTGTATTTCTCAAGTGGAGATGTGTTTATGAAGACACATTTCCTTGTGTTGGTGTCAGAAGTCACTCCTGGATTGCGACAAGAGTAAGCCTGAGGCCCATCAGTTTATGTCACGATTTGTTTATAAAGGGGGGTGATCGAATGGAAGTAAACTCAGAACAATATCGTTCACTCAGAAAACTGGGTTGGAACAGCAAGGACATGTGAGGTCTTGATTTAACTTGAGCCAGTAAATTTGCATAGTGGTGAGTAAGTGGAGGGAAAGAAGGGGAAAAGTCTCAGATGTGAGATCCTCTCAGACCAGAGAAACTTCAAAGTAAACCTCAAACGTTGCAGAACTAATACAATCAAACATACATCATATAGTTACAGCAACACCCGACTGGATCATCCATGCCCGGGCTTTCAGATTCAGAGGAACAAGGAAAGGAGGAGGCTGGCCACCATTAAACAAGAAATCTCAAAATATCATCGTATAACTAGAGAACCAGAGGCTTTGTTAAAGCTTTATAGTCGGGAGCTTAGCTCTACCATCGATCCCTACAAAAAGACAAAAACTGAGTATATATACTCAGAGCAATTCGCTCTCTTGGCAACAAGAGGGTAGATGAGACATTAAAGTCTAACTTAGCGTGCGCGGGTTCTTCTGATCAGTCAAGGACATCAGATCGACATGGCTCTTTTGAGAAAACCTGCACACAGGACGATCTTGGGCAGACTGTCTGTCGGCACCTCCATGCCCTGCATTCATGGCTTGAACTGAGGTCTCAACCACCTGCTCAATATTCATTAACTGCCTTTTCCATGGAGGGTGGCCGAGACTGAAAACATAAAGGAGTGACCCCTTTGTCCTTTGAAGTCCTGGTAGCTGAAATGTCGAAATGGCTTCCGGGCGCTTTTTCATTTCGTGTTTCGGGTTTCGGGGATTCCCGATGTAGTGGAGGAATGACTCCCTTGTCCCTTGAACTCCCGGTAGTTGGAATGTCGAAATGGATTTTGGGCGCTTTTACATTTCGCACTTCAGGGTTTCGAAATGTAATGGAAGAAAGTACCCCTTTGTCTCTTTGAAGTCTAGGTAGCCGAAAACGTGAAAGGGCTAATCATTTTGCGACTTTGGTGATAAGAAATGAGCCCATGCGCTATACCTCATGCAATTTCGTGACTCAAGCTTTACCCGAGGACCGTCGATCTGCTCCAATGGTGGATTCTCGTCGTTGTCAACAAAATGCCCACTCACTTGATTTTAGACCCGAAATGGACCTTTTCTGTGTGCTGCACTCGGTGCTCATGACTTACGAGAATTCATGTTAACACCTTGAACTACAGTTAAGGGGTAGGGAAGGTGCAATGTGGACTGCTTGTTGAGCATACATTTGTTGAAGATTAAGTAATGTGTTTCCAAGCATATGTATCATTTGCATAGCATCAATATGACTTCTTTCATGTTTTTTGTGTATTCTTCTGAATGTACAATATGATGCTGCAACATATGCATTGAGGACATACTGTGCATCTGTATTTGCATTCCACATAACTGGAATGTCCTTGGAGAAACTGTTGTTCCAAATACGAGAAAGTTTTCGTTTAAGGAAAACTATTGGTTGTTTAATTGTAGATTGTATGGCTTGGATGTACTCATCTTCTGTTAGATTTAGCTCTGCCAATAAGTCTTTGAAGCTCATTAATTCATCAAAGTCTCGTTGTTCTAGAAATGTGAACAAAGATCTAGATCTCTCAATGAGAAAATTTTCCTTTAAACTAATTGGCTCTATGATTCTTGTTGTTCTCATTGGTGGCACGGGGAAGTTGTATCTGCAATGTCATTTTTTTCATTTTTTACAACTTCTTGTATGATAATGTCTATGAACTTTGGCAAGTTCTGGATCCAAATGATATGTGTTTCATGTTCTGTATTTGTCCACAAATTGCTCAATCTGTGAGTTGTTGTCATTTCCATAGACCGGTGCACCCTCTATCCACAATAGTGCGTGGTCATGCTCACTCCATCTATTATGGAATTCAGTCACAAAATAGTAGTTCGATATTTTTCCGAAGAATGTTTCATCATGACATATCAATTGCCTCAAAGCATTTATTCTATGCCTATAGTAGCGAGTACATGTCACTGGATCTTTTCTTATGAAGTAGTCAATGTCATCAGTTTCTAATATATCAGTTTGTTTTTTCCTTTTCTTGTTCCTATACAATGTAGACACCATAGCCACCAATGGATCCCAGCGATGCTCTACACTTGTAAATGTGATGAAAAATGTTGGCGGTCCCAATTGTTGGTTCATTGAAAAAATAGTTTTCTTGTTTTGTTGCAAATAGTTAGGAGAGATGTGAATATTTTTGAAATCTATGTATCCAATATTAGATTTAAGGATTTTTTCTAGGTTTGCCTTGTACTTGACATCTTTGGCCAATAACTTTCTTCCTTGTAGCTAGCATTTTCTTATTCACACCCACATGCAAGAGAGAACTTGCTCAATTATTATGTGCATTGTTTTGAAAAACAAATTTGTTATGTGACAGGGGAAGTCACCGCTTGAATGTTGCAGTTCCCATCGAACTATTTTTTGGTAGTTGAATCGTTCTATGATGTCACTAGGACGTGGATCTCCATAGAACAGTGTTGGGAAGTTCATTTCCTCAACAAATTTGTCCTTGAATATTCCAAGTGGGCGTTTCCCTTCAACAGGTGCAATTTTGACAATCTTGTCTTGCAAGCCACGAATGCGCTGTGAGTCAGTGGATCCATGTATCAATGTTTCAACAGATCTTTCATTCTCCAATTCATCGCTTGTATCAAATTCACTAGCAGTTTCGAAAGACTGTGTAGAGCTGTCATCTCCTTCTTCAAGAACATTGTTCTAGTTATCATTTATACAGATGTTTTGTGCTTTGTACAAGGCCCTAAAACATAATTCTTTTAATTTTTTCATGACAACATGCACATGCACTTTACCTGTCTGGTATGCATTCTTGTATTGCAAACGTCTTTTGAGAGCTACAACAATTGTCATTGTATCGCTAATGATTTTTGGAAAGGATTTTTGTACAACATCTACTTGGACAGAGACATTAATAATTGATCTTGCTAAGCCCATTTTGGGTCGTTTTTAGTCCCAGGGTCTGATTTGTGCAAATGCAATTCGCAGAGACACAAGTCTCTCTTCAAGTTCTGTAAGTGTACTTACATCTGGTAGTGGTGTATTACATCTTATTTGGTCAGGCATTGCAAAGTGTGGAAGATTTCCATTTTCAAGTGATCGTTTGCATGGAAGACAAATATTGCCACTGGAAAATGTTTTATCATTTAGTGTCAAGCCGAGGTATTCTGTTTGCAAATCAGGGATGAAAGACTTAGTGTTTTTTGCGAAATTTAATTGATCGCAAACCGCACATGCAATGGAATGAGTGTCTTTAATTTGTTTCATATAGATATGTTTTGCATCTCTCTTCCCTAGACAAGCACACGTCGTAATTGTTTGTCGGTTTTCATTGCTAGTAGTGCATGGTATTGGCTCTAGGCCACGATATGTGATTTTTTCCTCTCGGTTAGTACCATGACCATTTTGGGATATGTGGTTGCACCTGTTTCTCTCATGCATCTGTTTTTTCAACATGTGGTAGGTTAACTTATGGTTGCCACTGGGAACTAGTTTCATTTGTTGACAAGCCATGTTGAAGGTGGAATCGACATTTGTTATGAGCATTGCATCCTCACCATATGGATGGTGCAAACAATGATGTTCTTTGTCATTGGACATGTGATGTTTGTGTTTGGCAGAAAGTGTGAAACTATGATTGTGTTGTGCACGAACAATTTTTTTTAGGTTTGTATATGTGATTTTCTGTCTAGAAGGAAGCATACCCATGTATTTTTTCTCTCACGTATGACCTTTTTCAAGTTGTGATAAGTTAGTCTACATTTTTTGTTTAAGCTTTGTATGACCTCATCACAACTGGGATGAGTTTCATTCTGATTAAATACCATGTGACGCTTATGCAGATTCGATGTGGTTTGGGTGGCATGGACAATGGATCCTGAACTGGTAGTATTTCTTATCAAAGGTTGATAATGGATGTGTGGCGTATATGTTTTCAACAACATGATATTTACTCTAGATATTTACTATGAATATGATAGATAGCCATTACAAATAGAATCTGCCACCCTCTACATTTCCTTTCTCATATGGCATTACCATGTTTACAAGGTATTGTTGCCAACTTCCAATTATCAACATACTTTCTAGGAGATATGGTAAAAGGTGATGATGCAAGCAGTTAAAAGCCTGTTAACTACCACCTATAATTGCATTTCAAAAGGATTGCACAACGAGTGCACATCGAACTCTGTTGCTACCAAATAGCAAATTGCATTGAACAAACTATCTCCACATCTAGATGCAATAGTTGTCGCTATGTGCAATCCATGGGAGTGTATATGATGCATAATTTGTTTTCAATGCGATTGAAGGTCTGTGAAAATGAGGGACAAGTAAATATGAGGTCCTCCAAGATTGCATATGGATAATTTTCTATAGAGTAGTGGTTCATAATGACCACTGACAGGATTGGCATCATGGAACAAGATGCAATATGGATCCCTAGATGTAGTTCTGTTGAATAGTAGATATCTTGTTTTTCTTGTTAATGACCATATTCCAATTGGTATATTCAGCCACTTGGACACCCACTGTATGCAAAATGTATCTCCCCAAAGTCCCCTCTCATGTGCAGGCAGAGTTGTCGATGTAGACAACCACATCTTTGAAAAATACGTAGTGACATCATGTATTCCATGCAACTAGCAAAGAAAATCATATGCCAATTTGTATTGATACGACTCCAATGCCTCAACGTCACCACTTTCTAAACAGGCCAAGAAATGATCTATCAATCCATTGCGCAGGTTGGTCGAGGAATAACGTAAATGCAATAGAACTTGAAATGCATCGAAGAGGCAATCTCCCACAATATACGAGAATGCATCTAATCTAAAAAGCCCAATGTTATGCAATACCTGGTCGATTTGTCATGTACAAAAGAGTTTGTACCTATTTCATAGCACTCAACATCTATTACTTGCTTCATCTTTTAAGTTGTGATTTTCAAGATGTTTCTTAGCTATATTTAGATAATATGCAAATAGGAAAAAAAAAGAAAAATGAAAACTATAAGTCTGGAACTGAATACCAATTCCTCTATGTATCCTTCAACCTTCCTTGTGTCAAATTCAATGCCCCGTGGTCGCTATAGAATACGACAAACAAACAAATTTATAGTGAACAATGAACCATACAAAAGAGACAATGCAAATGAAATAACACTATAAATTTGCTCAACACAAAGATCGAGTATTTAAGGCATATCATTTTTTGAACTTATTCTACGCGTGCATCCTATAAGCGTTTCGGTAGACATTGTACATAGTTTTACAGTCCTATTCACCATTTATTTTCATCCCCACTCTTCACAAATCAACACCAAAACATATCTGAAATGACTTATTGATGCCCTCCACTGAGAAAATCCATATAGATGGTCTGTCGGATAAACAAAAGCAGAATAACTAGGCATTACAAACTTTTACCACATGAACGGGACCAACACACAACACAACTTCCTAAGGTTTAAATTATCTTACAACACGAAGAAGATATTCTAAGATGTTTCAATTATCTTACAACATGAAATCTAGTCTGATACAGATCAGTGAACAACCTGGAAAGAATGCACCAAACGTGTGGTTTTCGGGACCGGAAAATATGAGGAGAAAATTCGATTTCCTTTTTTATATGTCACTATGGTTGCGACAGAGGTGGGTTTTGTGTCGAACATTGACGTTCAAGAATAAGAACAAGACAACAAAACACCCATGTTTATCTGGTCATAGTAGTCACACACAAAGGTGTTTTGCGAGAGGAGTTTGACTCAGGCATTCCTAGTGTTCTGAAGGGCCTCGCGCAGTGTAAACATTTAAGAAAGAATGCAATGTGGCAGGCATGTTTACATACGTAATAATGAAAATGCCTCTGTAAGTACATAATAATAACAAATAATAATAATAATAATAATAACAATAGTTCGAACAATAGAGACTATGAAAAAAAAATTAGTCAAAGAACAAACTAATATGAAGTCAACTTATAAAAAATTGACTCTCCATGCTCAAAACTTTGGATATCTAAACATTTCAATAAAAATAGTAAAAATTCAAAAAGATCATAGATGATAAAAAACTTTGGATATGCTAACATATAAAACATTGGGAATAGCGAACCTGGCAATAAGACCTCAAATCTATTATCCAATGAGATCATGACATATAAGGCTTTTTATTATTATATAAAAAATAATGTTTTTAGTTCTTTAGTTGGAACAATAGAGATTATGCAAAAAAAATTAGTCAAACGACAAACTAATATGTAGTCAACAAATTATCGATCGCTATAGTCCCTATACGCCGTCGGTAGGGACTACTAAAGTATTCTTTGTCAAGTTTCAATGGAATTTACATCAATTACAAGGTTTTTTTAACTCTTAAGTCTTAAAGACTTGTTGACTTTGATTTTAGATTAGAAATTTTAAATCTTATTTAAAAGCATTATACATTAGTATCTAAGATGCGTTATTGATTAGTGTTGAATCTTTTTCTTAATGTTGAATGGTAATTTTGTTGTAAAATACATATCAGGTTTCCTAGGTCACATCTTGTGTTCATTTGTGTGAATGGTGTGTTCATTGGCTTGTTCTTTCATTTCCATATTTTAGTTGTTTCCATAAATTTGAGCACTAATCTAGTAATTAATAAATCTAAGATCTAAGGAAATCTATTGTGATGAACTGCTCTTGTGGAATATCCACGACAGTTCACAGATCACCCTACCTATGTTATATTAAGATGTAAGTAATTGAACATATTCAAGGATTGCATAGTATAAAGTAAACATAAAAGTGTGAATAAGACTTCTAGGAACTTTATATACAAAATGGGTTTGAATAGGACTACATGATAAAAAAAATATGCATGGGATTTTCACAAGACAAAAGTCATAAAAACTATGTAATCCTCGGTAGCCTTCTTGGGGAGATAATCAAAACATAAACAATATCCCAATTTGAATCATTTAAATAGTGTGTTAGTTGCTAAATCACATGCTCCTTCTCCATTTCTTTAGGCATGCATTCAATCACATGCTCCTCCATCTCTTTTATCGCAATCGATCACAACCTCTTCTTGCTTATAGTTCTCATTCTCCAAATATTCTTGGTGATATTTCATCGATTCTTTAGAGTTAAATTTAACTTTAGGGACATAAACTTAGTTAGGTTATTAGATCTAGATCCAATGCCTGACTTGAAACTGGTTGTATGGGAATGAGAGAAGAAAATTATGCCACAAACACATGCCATAGGAGGCTAACCCTTTGAGGCTCCATTAAAATAAGCCCATCGTTTTTATTTGTCTATGAATTCTTCTCTAACTTGACAAAGGGAATTTGGAACCTTCACTTGCCCAATAAAAGATCAAATATTCCACCATTGTATGGTACACTATACTAGAGGAATAACCTTGTTGTCAAATATTATGGCATTTTTGGCAAACCAGATGCCTGACGCAATGATCAGAGGTAATGCACTAAATTTTGTTTTTGCAAAGTTTCCACACCAACTTTTGAGCCCCTCTTCAATAGAATCTTCAACCTAAGAATCCTTGAACCCTATGAAACCCTCTAGTTCCTTCCAAACCTATTTAACAAAATTGTAGGACATTATTAAATGGTAATTTGTTTTATCACTTTCCATGCATATACTACACCAACCAAGTCCTTAGAATTTCCTCCTATGTAATATGACCCAAGTTAATATTGTATTGTTTAAAAGCAACCACATAAAACTACAAGATATAGTAGGGCATTTGAAACACCAAAAAAAATTCTACCACCATCTTTGAGGTCCCTGATTACCTTGTGAATCAATTCTTTATAACCCTCCCTAGGTGTATAAGCCCCTGAAGGGTTCAAATTCCATACCAAAGAATTATGCACATCTTTAATTATGACATAGATTAATCTGAGCTTTACTACATAAGCATCCCACATGGGTTCATATTCCTCCTTTGATCCTAAATCCCTTGCCAACAACCACTCTTGATGACAGATTGTAGTCATATTCAAGTCTGCAATTCGATGTAAGTTGTATATTCCTCTACTCCTTAAATTGTGTATATTGTGCACTAGAATTTTGCAATCTCCATCAAGGTATATCTAAGGATCCCCCCCCCCCCTCCGACTTGGACCTTTATTCGTCTTCCCACCCCCCAAGCAAGCTAGTTCCCTATCAAAAGAGAATGTAAGTAAAACAACCTATCAAATGATAGAAATGTTGTGAGATTTCTTGCCAGGTTTCATTCTCCAATCCTCAATATAATTAGGATGTATATATTTCTCATTACAAACCAAAAACATTTCCCTTGAACCAACCTCCAAGCACTTTTGGTTGCCAAGGCTTGAGAAAAGTGAAAAAAAAATTTCAAGCCCTAGCCTCCCATTGCTTTTGGAATCACTAGTTTTCTTCACTTAACTAAATAAATTCCTTTCTTTTCTCTACTACCAAACCAAATGAACCTATAACTCAATCTCCTAATCCTTTTCAATACACCCTTTGTGATCCAACACAATGAAGACCAATAAATAGGGATGGCCTCAATTACTAATGCAACTATCACCAATCTACCTCTATGGGACAACCATTGATTGCACCATCGGTTAAATCTATTTTCAACCTTTGA
Source organism: Picea sitchensis (assembly GCA_010110895.2). NCBI lineage: Eukaryota > Viridiplantae > Streptophyta > Pinopsida > Pinales > Pinaceae > Picea > Picea sitchensis. The sequence goes on from SNQJ01S0009034.1 coordinate 50,419, forward strand.
TACTAGCCTCTACCAATTATTTATGTGGTAATCATTTGGTTTAAGGAAAAACTCTAGGTACTTTAAGCCATTTTCCATCTCTAATAAATTAAAAGGAAAGGGAGTAGAAATACATGCTTGGTCTTCTTCAAATATACCATTGTAGGAATGGTTGAGTTCTCCAAATTTACCTGCATACTTGCAGCAAGACAATACATATCCATAATCTCCTTTAGATTTGTTGCAACCCTCCTAGAGCCATCACAGAAAACCAGTATATTTTCCACAAAAATTAAGCGAGTCAAGGTACATGCATTCCCAACTTTGATACCAGAAACCGGTAAAAATAAATAAGGAGAGAGTGGATAGCCCTACCTAGTTCCACATTGATTCCTACAAAACGATGTTTTTGATTCATTTATGAGTATCGAAAAGGACATTGAAGTGATGCAATTCATTACCCAAGTAACAAAAGATGCATAGAAACCCATGTGTATAAGCAATAATCTCAAACAAAGACAAGTCACTCTATCATAAGCCTTAAAAATGTCAACCTTAACCACCATTCCCTTTAGTTTTTTTACCTTTATGGAGTGAAGTCCCTCATGTGCTACCCCAATTGCCTCACGTATTTTCCTTCCCTCCAAAAACCCAAATTGCTCCTCATATGTGTTTTTGGACAAGATGTACTTGACTCTTTTTGCTATAATTTTTGTTATGATTTTATAAATACAATTATAGAGGGATATCAACCTAAAATTATGATATGAAGTGGGGTTATCAAATTTGGGAATAAAATTAAAAAAATGGAATTGAAATTTGCCATCTTACCTGAAGCCTAGTATTCCTCTATAAATCTTGTTAAATCCTCTTCAATGAAATCAAGACATCCCAAAAATAATTCAACATGAAACCCATTGGACCCTGGGCTTTTATCTTTCTAGAAGCTTTGAAGCACATATAATAAGTCCTCTCTCCGTACCTCCTCCATTAGAGATTGATTATCATCCTGATCTATAAAGTTGGGAGAGTATGATGACATTTGGAAGACTTTTTCTAATTAAACTCTCCTTTTATCCTTATAAATTTTTCCAAAGTACTACAACCCTTCTCCAACAATCTCCCTGAAACTAGTTTCCCAAGTGCCATCCTCTTTCTGAATTTTCCAAACTGAATTTATATTTTTCCCAAATTTTTCAAAGTGATGGAAATACCTAGTGTTTCATCACCAACTTGAAGCCAGAGGGTGTGACTTCAACATCAACTACAACAACATCGTTTTCCATCTCTCTTGGAAGCATTGGAGGCCAATGCTTCTCTTGTTGGGAGAAATGATAGGGATTATAGTCCTTAGTATTAGCATAAATATATTAAGCGTATGTATATCACATTAGTATTTGTATTAGGATATTATTATTGTGGACTTTTGTGACGAATCCTTTTTGGTTTCCTAGTCTCATCAAGTAGTAGAGAGCATTTCTCCAACTATCTCTTTTATTGAGATTTGTTGCTAGTTCTTAGGATATAGTGAGTAATTATCTCCTAGATTGTTGAGGTCATTCTCTTCATGTAAAGCTATATAATATTATGACTTGTTAAATAAAATGGAGTCAAATATTGTTATTTCGCACTTTGGTGTAGAACTTTGTTGTGGGATTTTTCCTCATCAATCCACCACTTGAGTATATAGTTTCTAATTTATCATCCACCTCCCAAAGAAAATGATCATCAATTGTCTTTTTCAAAAGTGACCATTTACTATATACTTTTGTTTCCCAATTAATTATCTTCAAATTGAAGTGTTTGTGATTCCCATAATGTTTCATCAAATGGAACCCGAGACTCTCTTATCCTCTATTTGTAATCATCATCTTCCAACCATTCCAGATTGTTTTTTATTGGAGTTGTTGGCCTTCTCTATGTTGGAATCAATTCAAATAGTATAGGAGAGTGATCCCCCCACTGGACGTCCACTATCTAAATCTTATGGATTCATCCAACCATGGCTCAGATATGAGAAACCAATCAAGCCTTTTGTAATTTGATTGTCCCATGTTCTCATATTCTTCCAAGTGGGAGAGATTTTTGCTGAAATTATATCAAGCAGCCCAGAATCTTCAAGTTTTTAGATAAAATATTCAAAAAGGGTGTCAACCTACACTATTGGCCCCCATATCTTAGGTGATACCAAGTGTTAGCACTCATATTTCTAACATCAAACTTATGTAACATTTTACCATTTTTAATGAGTTTCACAGCAGAAGTTTGAGAGCAGCTCAAATGCTTCCAACATGATTAAAATTTTGGTTTATGGCTTTAAAAGCTCTCGGGCTATATGTAGGCTTTACATTTTTATAAAATATTTGGGCCTTTAAGGCCATTTTCCAATTTGAATATAAGTCAAAGTATCCAAGGTTCAAATCTACATCATATGCCAGGTTATGAAGCAACATTGATTTCATGTCATATATCAAGCGCTCGAGTGCTAAGGCTAGTACTGAAAGAGTTTTTGTTCACTTTCTAAAAATATTGGCTCCTACCATCTCAATATTTAAGTCCACGTCACCATAGTCAAACCAGTGCACCAAACATATGCTAATGGACAACATTTAACGCTCGACGCATAAGTGCCCAAAGACCAAGCACCAGGCACCAAGGAGGAAGCCCACGAAGGAGCAGGTTTGTGCACAACGCGTCAGATGGTGTTCTGGGTGCTCAATTATATAAACACTTGGTGAATTTTTTATCCAGGTAGATATCGATGGCCACCCACCTCTTCCAACTAGCTCAAAACAGTTTTCTGACAATTTTGGCAATTTACTATTTTTAGCAGTTTTCACTTCCGGGGCCATTTTGAGGGCCTAAATGAAGGTTTTTCAGGATAAAGATTCTCAATTATATCCAAAGGTATGATTGATCCCCCGAAATGAATATCCTCGACGATACCTTTCTAACGGGCTATCATACGCCTAAAACGTAGATCGTATGCAAAATTTACAACCCCGGGAAGTTGATGTACTAACTTACCCAAACGGGGCCAACATGAATTTTGGCGTTTCATCTCCTAGGGTTAGGTTTTTGGATGTATAGGGTTTTTGGCATTCCTGTTTATTGTAAAAAGGCCTTCGGAGCCTCATTGTAATCATCTTCTTGCGAATGAGTGCAACCGTCACACCTCTTCTCAAAGATAACCCGCCACCATTCCAGCAAGCTTGTTTCCGTTGCATTTTACAGTTTCAACTTATTTCCTTATTGAATAGAAAACCAGTTTTACTGTATCTCTGTTATTTTTTGTTAAGAACATGTTAATAATCTGTAGTCATTGTTATCCCTGATATCTAGGGATAACTAAGAGATCATGTCTCGAGGCCCACATGGTCCCAGACATGGAGTACCGAGAGTGGGATTGACTTGAGCATGGCCCTGGAGGGCCCATCTCTCTTCTTCTTCGTCAGATTTGTCCTGTCAGCAGTAACAGTTTCCATCACCACCGGCCTGGGCCTGCATTGGAGAGGACTCTTTCTCCATGAGGTAATTGGTCCGAGGTATCATGGTATGTGTCGTATTTGATTGTTATAACCTTCTTATATATGCATTAGGTTCCTTTCATTTCTGATGACTGCTTGGATCTTACACTAATCCACTTGACCATTGTTGGGGTGATTGATTGGGTGACTTAGCAAGCTGATATTCATGGGT
>SNQJ01S0009034.1:64633-95363 GCA_010110895.2 Picea sitchensis
ATGCAAAAGTTACGACCCCGGGAAGTTGATGTACTAACTTACCCAAACGGGGCCCACATGACTTTTGGTGCTTCATCTCCTAGGGTTAGGTTTTTGGATGTCTAGGGTTTTTGGAATTCCTGTTTATTGTAAAAATGCCTTCAAATCCTCATTGTAATCATCTCCTTGCGAATGAGCGCAGCCATCACATCTCTTCTTAGAGATAAGCCGCCACCATTCCAGCAAGCTTGTTTCCGCTGCATTTTACAGTTTCAGCTTATTTCCTTATTGAATAGAAAACCATTTTTACTATATCTCTGTTATTTTTTGTTAAACACCTATTAATAATCTATAGTCATTTCGTTCTTCTCATAAAATCCAGATCAATTTTATACTCATTTCATGAGGGATTATTCCTACAATGTGAAAATAAAAACGCAACTAAAAATAGTATCAAACCCACTTGCTAATGCTAAGTGGCAGATATTGAGTCAAGGTATCAAGTTGTGTTTGCAGGTGAGAATAGATCATGCACCAAATATCCAACACTCTAGCTTCCAAGTGACAAATAAAACAAATTCTCGAGAGACAACGATGGAAGATTCCAAATGTCATCAAGTGTCAATGCTTCACCAAGTGTCAAGCACTGAATTGCATTCATCTAAGTGTGCCACCAAGCAGTTATCAAGCCGAAGGAGCCAAGTCATCAATTAAATTTTTATCGAGTATTACTATGTGCAGCTGTGAGGCACTAAAGATCGATTGATTCAGTACTGCTAGGAAGGAAAATTTTGTCATTTAAGTTGTTGAAGATATTACTTGAAATGCGGGATCATTTTTCAAATAAGCCAGAAGTCTCTTGGGGGAATCAACAACACCCTTTTCTCTCTTCTGGAGAATAGTTCGTTGTCAATGAAAAGTATTGTACAACTTTCCTACTCCATTTCTATAAGTTTGGTATCAAAATTTAGATTTGGATTACAAGTTGAGATTGGAGTTTTTGTCACTCAATTAAACATTCAACAGAAGTGGATAGTTCTTTTTCTCTTTTTGGATAAACTAGTTGACATTTTTGTCAATTATGACCTTGATGTATAAAACTAGGGCTCCAAAGTTCTCTTCCTTTAATGATGAAGGAAGGAACTGGGTTTCAATTCCTGCCATGTTGTCACTCTCTTACATAGAAAGCAAATGCAAATGTTGGCATCGATCCAGATTTCTATGTGCAAAAGTTTTATGCTGAAAATGATTCTCTCCTTCTGGATTGTGGTGTAAAAAAACCAAAGGATATTTATGTTGTTCCTAGCTGTGAATTAATGGGAATATATTTTATTATGGATTTCCTTCATGCAAATATTAAGAGTTTATTGCAATGCATGTGGTGGCATTGATTCTCTTGTAAATTTGTGGCATCATTTCACTCCTACAGATGAGGAGGAAGCTCTTCTCAAAGAGGAGGAAGCATCATTGAAAGACCAAGAATTAGTAAATGCTCTTGCAGATATTGACTATGTGAAATCAATTCAACTTGCATTTGAATTAAAAAGACCTTATAAGTTCCTTGATGTCTTCACTGAACTGTACAATGAATGACATGCCAAAGATTAGATACACAAAGTGATACATGAAACTATTTTCAAGGGAATCACACAAAGACCTCAAGTAATATTACCATTGAAATACAGTTTGAACAATTTTGTAGCGACAACAATCAAAAACAGAGATTTCGCAGCGAAGGAGTTCATGCTACAAAAGTGCTAGAAATGAAGTTTTTGCAGTGAGTGGTCAAGGTCGTTGCGAAAGTGCACAGTCAGATCATATTCGAGTTTGTTTCAACTTCCAGTTGGATGGATCGTGACAAAACACCATGAAGACTCAAAGGATCATATATTTTTCTATTGAATCATATAGATTTGATAGGATTCAAATGCATTAATTGGTCAAGAAACCAAACTCTAGAAACTAGGAGTTAGTTATGTTTTATGTTGTTATCTTTTGTAACAAACCCCTAAGTAAGGGGAATCCTATGTAACTACTTTCTATCGAATTCCTTAGAGTAGGGATGAAGGATAGAATATATATCAAATTTATTTTGATGAAGTGGAGTCCGAGGGAGTTCAATACTTGAAGTTCAGTCCGAGGGACTGAGATAATTTTTAGGAGGAAAAAAATTGTATGAGTCCGATTGTGAGACTGATGGTTTTTTATCATGTAAAGATTCCTAGAATTCAATATTCCTTAGATTTGTTATATCATATTGTGTTTTATTTGTTGTTCATTTGTATTTCCATCTTGCTTGAATAAATTGTAGCTTTTGAGGATCAATGGTTGTCTTTGATTTATAGACTCTTAAGCAGTAAAGGGTTTGTTGTGATTGCCTATAACTCATTGTTTTTATTCAAGTATCTTTTCAATTCGTTTTGCAGAGAGGATCTTTGTTCAATGGATGATCTACTTTATGTCAATTTATCTTTTGTTCCATATGCCATCATATAAGCCATTTTTATGATATGTTTTTCAATTGCCTTCTAACTTCAGGGTGTTTATAATGTGACCCCATGCCCAATGGTACATAATTGATATGCAGTCACTTTGTTGCCCTCTTTCTTTCTCATTCTCGTTGATCCACCTTTTAAACTTAAACATAATTATTCTAAACTCAAATGGTTACTGGGCTTATCCTTAATGCAATATAAGGGTAACTTCTAGTGCTAATATTTTTGGCGTCATTGTCGAGGATGAAGTTGAAGATTTTCCTTGGGAAAAACGACAAATCTTAGATCCAATCTTTGATGGTGAACAAGGGTTGGGCATCATTCACCTGGTGGCTTTATGTTGAAAATTTTACTAGTGAATCCACCATTGATTCCTCTTGCTCTAAATGGCAGACTCAGTGGCCGTTGCAGTTGCTTCAAGAATGGAAAGCTCAGTTACTGGTTCGATTGATTCATTTGCGGAGACAACAGAATTTGTGGCAGATTTTGTTTTTCTTCAAAGTTTGCAAGAATTGAAAGGTATGACATCTGATGATGATTGGGATGAGGCTTTTTCTTCAATTCTATATTGTTATTTTGCTTCTTACAACATCATTAGTGTTGAAGAGCAAATCAATTGTTTAAAGAGGGTTCTTGAGGAGCTTGCGATGGAATATGACTGTTTGTTAGCATATAAAACATCTCAATTTTCCTATTATCAGGATGTTACTTTTGAAACTCTGAACTCTCAACAAAATATTGTGTCTTCATTGACTACCAATGAATATGATCTAGACTATAATGCACAGACTTATGATCATTTCCTTGGAAATTATGAGGAGGATATTGAGAACAATTCTCAAATCATAATTTACAATAATCCTCCTTTATCTAATGATGATGAAGAAAGCAATATTGAAGGCGAAAAAACAATAGTCCTCCTCTTTTCTGGAAATTGTCAGTGGCAGTTTCATGATATTGTCAAGCTAGCATATGAAAGAAATGAATTAGAACCAGTCAAATACAATTTTGTTGATGGAACAGATTTAATACAACAATCTTGTTTTTCAGATCTTGTGAAGTTTTGTCATGATTTTCAGGATTGTATTGCTATCTATATGGAGCCATCATTCTCAAAAATTTCTAGAGATATTGTAGCATTCGAAGTGCGAGCGAGTAACAATAGTAAATGTGAGCTACAAATTAATTTTCTGCTACAACAATTTCAGAATTCATGCATTTATTCATTTAGTTGTTGCAAAGAATATGATTATGTTGTAAATAAAATGATTGTGTGGCTTTTATGGAAGTTTGTCTATACTTAAGCAAATCAACTCATCTGGGTAGACTAGTGTAGGAATGTATATAAATAATATTTCCATGCAAGAATTTGGTTTGCAGTTAGAAGTCAGATTGTTTTCAATAATGAGCAGATATGCTCTCAGTGCATCATGGAAAAATCTCAACTTGCAGGTTTTGTGGATAGAGGTGATGAAGAATGAAGGAACAATGGTCTGCAGAGTTCTTAGCAGCTCGAGGGAGCATGTCATCCCCAGTTGGAGCCAATTTTAGCACTCATATTTCTAGCATCAAACTTACGTAACATTTTACCATTTTTAATGAGTTTCACTGCAGAAGTTTGATAGCAGCTCCAATGGTTCCAATATGATTAAAATTTTGGTTTATGGATTTAAAATCTCTCAGGCTATATGTGGTCTTTACATTTTTATAAAATATTTGGGCCTTTAAGGCCATTTTCCAATTTGAATATAATTCAAAGTAGCCAAGGGTCAAAGCTACATCATATGTCGGGTTATGAAGCAACATTGATTTCAAGTCATGTATCAAGCGCCCGAGTGTTAAGGCTAGTATTGAAGGAGTTTATGTTCTCTTTCTAAAAATATTGGGTCCTACCATCCCAATATTTAAGTCCACATCACCACAGTCAAAGAAATGCACCAAACATATGCTAGTGGAAAACAATCAGCGCTCAACACATAAGCACCCAAAGATCAAGCACCAGCCACCAAGGTGGAATCCCATGAGGGAGAAGGTTTGTGCATAACGCGTTAGATGGTGTTGTGGGCACTCGATTATATAAACACTTGGCAAATTTTATACTCATTTCATGAGGGATTATTCCTACAATGTGAAAATAAAATCGCAGCTAAAAATAGTATCAAACCCACCTTATAATGCCAAGTTCCAGATATCATTTTTTGTTTGCAGGTGAGAATAGATCATGTGCCAAATATCCAACACTCTAGCTTCCAAGTGTCAAAGAAAACAAATGCTCAAGAGCCAGTGATGGAAGAGTCCAAATTTCATCAAGTGTCAATGCTTCACCAAGTGTCAAGCACTGAATTACATTCATCTAAGTGCGCCACTAAGAAATTATCAAGCCTAAGGATCCAAGTCATCGATAGCATTTCCATCGAGTGTTTATATGTGCCGCTTGGCACTAAAGTTCGATTGATTCAATATTGTTGCAAGGGAGACTTTTGTCATTTAAGTTGATGAAGGTATTACTTGAAATGCAGGATCAGTTTTCAAATAATACAGAAGTCTCTTGGGGGAATCAAACAACACCCTTGTCTATCTCTTCTGAAAAATAGTTTGTTGTCAATGACAAACATTGTACAACTGTCCTACTCCATTTCTATAAGTTTGGTATCGAAATTTAGAGTTGGATTACAGGTGAGATTGGATTTTTTGTGACTCAAAGAAAAACATTCAGCGGAAGTGGATAATTATTTTTCTCTTTTTGGATAAACTAGTTGACATTTTTGTCCATTATGACTGTGATGTCTAAAACTAGGGCTCCAAATTTATATTCCTTTAATGTTGAAGGAAGGAACTGGGTTTCGATTCCTTCCATGTTGTCACTCTCTTACATAGAAATCAAATGCAAATGTTGGTGTCGATCCAGATTTCTTCGTGCAAAATTTTTATGTTGAAAATGATGCTCTCCTTCTGGCTCGTGGTGTAACAAAACCAAAGGATTTTTTTGTTGTGCCTAGCTCGTGAATTAATGGGAATATATTTTATTATGGATTTCCTTCATGGAGATAATAAGAGTTTATTTCAATGCATGTGGTGGCAATGGTTCTCTTGTAAATTTGTGGCATAATTGCACTACTACAAATGAGGAGGAAGCTCTTCTCAAAGAGGAGGAAGCAGCATTGAAAGACCAAGAATTAGTAAATGCTCTTGCAGATAATGACTATGTGAAAGAAATTTTAACTTGCATCTGAATTAAGAAGACCTTATAAGTTCATTAACGTCTTCACTGAACTATACAACAAAGGACATCCCAAAGATTAGATACACAAAGTGATACATGAAACTGTTTTCAAGGGAAGCACGCAGAGACCTCAAGTAATATTACCCATTGAAAAACAGTTTGAACAATTTTGCAGTGGCAACAATAAAAAACAGAGACTTCGCAGCAAAGGAGTTCACATTGTGAAAGTGCTAGAAATGAAGTTTTTGCAACGAGTGATCACCAGGTCGTTGCGCAAGTGCACATTCATCTCATATTCGTGTTTGTTTCAACTACCAGCTTGATGGATTGTGCCAGAACACCATGAAGACTCGAAGGATCAAATATTTTTCTATTGAATCATGTAGATTTGATAGGATTCAAATGCATTAATTGGTCATGAAACCAAACTCTAGAAAGTAGGAGTTAGTTATGTTTTATGTTGTTATCTTTTGTAACAAATTCCTAAGTAAGGGGAATCATATGTAACTACTTGTTATCGAATTCCTTAGAGTATGGATGAAGGATAGAATATATATCAGAGTTTTTTTTATGAAGTGGAGTCTAAGGGAGTTCGAGACTTGAAGTTTATTCCGACGGACTGAGATAAAGTTTTAGGAGGAAAGAATATGTATGAGTCTGATTATGAGCCTGAGGGTTTTTTGTCATGTAAACATTCCTGGCATTGAGGATTCATGATATTTGTTATATAAATTGTGTTTTCTTTATTGTTCATTTTCATTTCCATCTTGCTTGAATAAATTGTAGCTTTTGAGGATCAATGGTTGTCCTTGATTTATAGAATATTGAGCAGTAAAGGATTTGTTGTGATTGCCTATAACTCATTATTTTTATTCAATTATCTTTTCAATTCGTTTTGCAGAGAGGATCTTTGTTCAATGGATGATCCACTTTATGTCAATTTATCTTTTCTTCCATCTTGCATCATATAAGCCATTATTCTGATATGCTTTTCAACTGCCTTCTAACTTATGGGTGTTTATGTGACCCCATTCCCAATGGTACATAATTGATCTACAGTCATTTTGATTCCCTCTTTCTTTCACATTCTCATTCATCCACCTTCTAAAATTAAACATAATTATTCTAAACTCAAATGGGTACTGGGCTTATCCTTAATGCAGTCTAAGGGTAACTTCTAGTGCTAACACCAAGGAGAAGTTTAAATCCCCTCAAATGATTTTTAAACCATGATTGACCCAATCCCAACTAAATATATTGTTCCAAAATGAAACTATGTCACTGTATAGCCCATAAATATTTAGCATGTTGAACTCTTTACCTAGATATTTTGAATATAGAGCGATCCCTATTCTTGAGGAGAAATACTAGGAATTAGAGAAGAATAGGGATTGCTTTCACCACCCCGAAATAAGCCTCACGAATCTAACCCCTTAAATCCACATAAACAAAATCCTAATCACCAAAAAAATTCCTTAATTCTAAGACAAATTTTCCACCTTCAGACATAGTCTCTTGGAATAAAATTATATCAGGGTTATGTGTTAATGTGACCCTTTTTATGGCTAGAAGTTTTTGTCATTTTTTCTTTAATGTCTTCATCAAAATCAAAAGAACATAAAACTCAACTCTACTTTTTGTACATATCCTACAACATACTTCAAAATAAAATAATGATAAGAATTAATATCTAAAATAACATATACCCCATAAGTGGATGCAAACTACATACAACTAGCTCTGACTTTTAGTTGGTCGGCCATTGTCGAAATCTTAGTACTTGATTTATCATTTCATAATTCAGCGAGGTGGGAACTAGTTAGTGTTGTAGCCGGTGGTGCTCATGAGAATTTTGGTCCAAAAGGGAAAGAGGATGTGTTAGCACATATTGCTCTTCCAAATTTGAATTCCTTGCATAATTGCATAACATCTCATTATATTTCGTCCCTTATGCATATTAGTGTAGTTGAGGAACCCCGAACAACTCTGGCTAAGGGTTCTAAATCTCTTCAAGACTATTTGAAGAGGAAGAATAAGGGTGATTTAAAGAGGTCAGGTTCCAATCCTAGGTTGGGTGTAGTTTAGGGTTTAAGTTCATCTCCACAATATCTATCTTTAGACTCAAAGGGATCCTCTTCAGTCGAATCAGACAGGGAAGACTTCAGTTTGTGTGGGAACCTACTAAATGGAGAAGACACGAGGAAAGGTCATTATGATCTTCGACCAAAGAAACATGATTTTGATGGGAAAGCAATTGGTGGGTTGGGAATTGATCATTACAAGGACTCTAGTCCCACACACATTACTAGGAAATATCTTTTATCACAAGCACATGCAAAGGCCATTAAAGAAATTAAACAAGGTCGGTAGTGATCTTCGACAACACAGGTATTCCAACAGAGGAAGAACACCTTCAGTAACCACTCACACAACCAGAGAAAATATCAACACACTAGTGTTTTGACGTGGTAAAACCCCTACGGGAAAACATCCATGGCCCCAACCAACCTGGCCACTTGGAGCAGTTTATTAATGCAAAAGAAAAATATTACAGAGAGATTTTGCAAGAGAGTTTCTCACAATCGATCATCGGTAAATGACCCTCCATTCTCTTTAAATAGAAATCATGGACCAATCGGGTGTTAAGCCACAGATCAATGGTCGTTAATATTGAGGAGAATATGAATCATCAGATCACTCTATGTTGGGAACATATCGTGACCGTCGGATTTCATAACTACAAATGCATACTAATGCATACAAAAGAAACACACTAATAAACACACTTTTACCTAATGACACATTAGACCAAGTAGATCTTAACTAACTCCTAAGTGTCTAAATATCCTAACAACCGCCCTTAAGAACAACTTGGGATAGGATTGAAGGATTTACAATAGTGACACAATAGGAGAAGGAAGGAGGCATTAGAGCCTATCCCCACTTAATGACAACTTCATGAACTCCTAACATAGATTGAAGTTTGGAAAACTTCGCTTCTGTAAGAGACTTTCTGAAAATGTCTGCAACTTGATCTTCTGTAGGGAAAAAGAGCACTTCAATAACTTGATCATGAATGAACTTTTCGATGAAGTGCATGTGTAGCTCAATGCGCTTGTTGTGCTGATGTTGAACTGGGTCTTTGGCGAGATTTATGGCACTTTGATTATCGCACCAAAGGTTGGTCAGATGTTGCTGCTGAAATCCAAACTCTAAAAGGATCTGTCGAAGCCACAAGGCTTCCTAACTTGCATTTACCGTTGCTCGGTACTCTGCTTCTGCTGAAGAAAGTGCAATAGTTTGTTGGTTCTTACAGGCCCAAGTGATAGGTCTTGAACCAAGGCTGAAAACATAACCTGCAGTAGACTTCTGATCATCAAGGTCACCGGCCCAATCTGAATCAGTGAAACCGACCAATAAAGGAGCCCCCCCTGAATTGAAATGTATCTCGAACTGAATTGTACCACGAACATAGCGAAGTATCCTTTTAGTTGTTTTCTAATGGCTTTCATGGGGTGTTTGCATATACCAGGCAACAAGACCATCAACAAAGGAAAAATCGGGAAATGTATGAGTCAAGTATAAGAGGCTACCAACTAACTGACGGTACATGGTGACATCAACTTCAGGAGAAGTACATGTGGCAGTAAGCTTGACTCCAGACTGGAAGGGAGAAGGGGTCGGTTTACAATCATCCATGTGAAAGCGACGAAGAAGGTCACAAGTATACTTAGACTGGGAAAGAAAAATTCCTTCATTGCTTTGCAAAACTTGGAATCCAAGGAAATAGTGCAAAAATCCTAAGTCTGTCATTTCAAATTTCTTCTTAAGGATGGTTTTCACATGGTTTAAAATTTTTGAGTCACTACCAGTAAGGATATGGTCATCAACATAAATGAAAAGTATTATGAGATGGCTTCCTACTTTCTTGGTATAAACATTAGGATAAGAATGACATCTAGAGAATTCGGTGTCAATAAGAAAGTTGTCCATTTTTTCATACCAAGCTCGGGGAGCTTGATTAAGAGCATAAAGAGATTTCTTAAGGCGGAAAACAAGGCTAGAGTCATTCTGGACATAGCCAGGAGGTTTTTCCATGTAGATTTATTCTTGCAAATATCTGTGCAAGAAGGCGAATTTAACATCCATCTGATGGACCTCCCATTTATGTGAGGCAACAAAGGGAAGAATAAGGCGGATGGAATTCATTTTGGCTACATGGGAAAATGTTTCATTATAGTCAATTCCTTCAACTTGGGAAAATCCTTTGGCAACTAACCGAGCCTTGTGTCTTTCAACACTTCCATCTGATGCATACTTAGTTCTGTATACCCATTTACATCCGACAAGTTTTCTTCCTTTTGGAAAAGGTACAAGATCCCAAGTATCGTTTTTCATTAAAGAACGATACTCTAGATTCATTGTTGTATCCCAATCTAGATGACCTGAAGCTTCTACAAATGTCTCTGGATCATGGGTCTCAAAAACTAGAGACAAAAGAGAATAGGCTCGTTGGAACTATGAACATGTTCAACGTTGATATGAAGGATCACCGACAAGACCACCAGATTCTTCTCATGTTGAATGGACCCATCTAGGAAGTGGTGGAACTGGAGCTAGTTCAGGTTCAAAGGACTCATATGAAGGAAGGTGAGCAAGCAGAGGTGGATTTTCATCTTTATTGTCATCATCTGAAGAAGAAACCAGAATAGGAACAGAAGAAGGCACAAACGTCAAAGATGGCTCGTAGGCCGAAGAAGGCACAATCGTCAAATTAGGCTTGGAGGCCAAGAGATTTTCATCAAATTTAACATCTCTTCTAATAATAATTTCATTACAATGTGGTTGAATAAATCTATAACCTTTGACATATTCAAAATAACCAACAAATATACACTTCTCACTTTTAGGTTGCAATGCTTTCATTTTCTCATCAGGAATGTGAGCCCATGCTATACTGCCAAATACACGGAAGTGACTTACATCTGGTTTAATTTTAGTCCAAGCTTCTTCTGGTGTTATATTTTTAAGATCCTTTGTGGGAGTGTGATTTAATATGTAATTGGCACGGTTGATTGCTTCCGCCTAATACTTTAGACTTAATCTCTTAGATTGGATCATACAATTAGCCATTTCTTTTAATCTGTACTTCTTTCTCTCAGCAACACCATTTTGTTGTGGTGTATATGGATCAGTGTGTTGCATTTGGATGACATGTGTAGTGCAGTGACTTGTAAAATTATTGTTCAAATATTCGCCTCCATTATCTGTTCTTAACTTTGTACAGATTGTTTTTCTGCAAGGGCCTTGTAGGCCAAAATCTTGTCAAAAACTTTGCTCTTAAGTTTTAAGAAGAAAAGTCAAGTACATCTCGAAAAATCATCAATTAAAGTTAATAAATACTTGCACCCAGAAAAAGAAGGATTAGAAAGTGGACCACACAAATCACTGTGAACAAGCTTAAAAGGGCCTGAGGTGTGCCAAGAGGCACGTTTGTTAAAATTGTCCCGATGATGTTTGTTGAGAACACAACCGGCACAAACACCATATCTACATGAAACAAGAGGAAGACCAGTGACCATCTATTGATTATATAGTTGTTGCAATGAGTGATAGTTTAGATGACCAAACCGTTCATGCCAAAGTTTTCTCAAGTCATCGCTATGAGCAACAAAAACTGATGAAAAATATGATGACCCAAAGTTGTCAAACTTGTACAACCTGGTAATATCATCAACAATTCCAGTTGCAAGAAAATGCTTAGGATATTTTAGATCCTTGATTACAACTTGGTGAGATGAAAACTCTACAGTTTTACCTTCACTTGAATGAGTGATTTGATATACTGATAGAAGGTTACAAGAAAGACTTGGAACACATAATACATCATTGAAATGACCATTATCTACTTGAATTGTTCCAGATCCTACAACACTAAGAGATCTATCATCAACAACAAATATTTTCTTGGTGTTACATTCATTTAAAGCATAAAATATGTCTTTATCCTTAGCCATATGATAAGATGCTCCAGAATCAATAAGCCACTCATCAGGAGAAGAAGTAGAAGTTTTATTGAAGGAGAAACCAGAAGCAGAAAGTGCATGTCTATGAGAAGAAGAAGAAGAAGAAGAAGTAGAATCAATACTGATGTTGTGCTTATTCACCACTACTTCTAAAGTTGTCATCTTTTTTAAACATTTGGACTCATCGTGACCATCTTTATCACAAAAGTTGCAATGTATGTCAGTCTTCTTATTTTTATATTTTTCTCCTTTGTCACCATTAGCAGATAAAGTTGTCTGAGCGGGTTTGGGACCTTTATGTTGCTTGTTGTTGTAGCGAGGATGTTGCTTCTTGGGATACTTGGGTTTATCTTTCTGCTGGGAAACTAAGGCTTTGTTGGAGGTACCTGCAGTGTTGATCACTCCAAGTTGTACAAGCTTATCTTCCTCTCTAATCAAAGCAGCACAAAAAGACTCAAGAGTGGGTTTTTGATAAGCTTTTCCTAGAGCCTCTCTCATGGCATAAAAGGTAGATACAAACACAAAATATGCACTACCTAGCTTAGAAAGAATAAGATAGATGCAATGTTCTTGCTCCATTTTTATCTCACATTCTTCACATAAAATTCTGAGTGTTTAAACTTAAATAGGTAGTCTCCAAGGCAAGAAAAATCATATGGACTTAAGGTCGGTATTTGATTTCTAACTGTTGTGCTCGAATAATATTGAGTTTACCAAACACAGATTCGATCTTTTCCCAAGATTCATCGAGGTCATCAATTTATTTAAGGTGGAACCTTAAATCAAGAGAGTTGGACATTTTGATTAGTCCACGTGCTTCGTCACTCCTATTAGCCCACTTAACTTTTTTATCAGCATCAATGGATTATTTTTTCTTTCCCAAGGTAATCCAGAACAAGCCTTTACTTCTTAATAAATCCTCCATATGAGATTTCCATTGGAAGTAGTTGGTGCTAGTAAGAAAAAGATTACTGGAAGAATCCATATTAAATATGTAGATAATATGGATTTAAAAATTGAAACTGATGATCTGGATGGAAAGATCTCGAAAAATTATGCGGTTTTAAAAAAACGGCACTAAAAATGGACTTCGGATGTGAAAGTCATGCCCTTTTTAAAAAATGCATAAATGGTAATGAAAGGACCGTGTGGTGGTGTAGGTTATTTTTTGAAGTAACTTACTTTTATAAAGAGAAGTGGGGATCACTTTTACAATGAAGTTACTTTATAAAAGAAAAGTTGCATGCAAAATAAATAACTCTAAAATAAAATATTAAAACTACTTATAGTGATTCACTTTTATACTTGAAATGAAATGCACTTTACAATTTGAGCATGAACTTTTTCAAAAAAAGTAACCAAAAAATATACTTGAACTCAAGACCTCTTACTTAATAAAGAAACTTTTAACCAAATGGTCTAGCAAAACATAGTGTATTGTTTAGCAAGAGTTTCTCACAATCGATCTTCGGCAAATGACCCTCCATGCTCTTTAAATAGATATCGTGGACCAATCGGGTGTTAAGCCACAGATCAATGGTTGTTAAGATCGAGGAGAATATGACCTGTCGGATCACTCTATGTCCAGAACATATCATGACCATCGTATTTCCTAACTACAAATGCATACTAATGCATACAAAAAAAAACACACTAAGAAACACACTTTTACCTAACGACACATTAGACCAAGTAGATCTTAACTAACTCCTAAGTGTCTAAATATCCTAACAAGTGACCCATCACTGGTATACTTAAATATAGATAGACCCCTAAGGGTGTTTTGACTATTCTTTCTACTAAGATTAGGGGTTTGAGAAGGCATCCTAAAAAACTAGCCCTAACTAGATTAGAAGAAGTCGAAGAACCAGATATAATTTTTCTCTAGGAAATTGTGAGTAGTCGGTCTGCCATTGTGGAAGGCCCAAAAAGGAGATTCAAGGATTGGAAACTTTCCTCCATTGATTCATGTGGACTCTCTAGGGACTTGTTACAGGTTGGAACCATAATTTATGTCTAACAAACTCTTTCATTGTTATTCCAGGTTTATGCACAGAGTTGTATAGTAAAAGTTTGGACCAATATTTTACTATATTAAATGTATATGGAGCTTATAAGGACAAGTAGAATTCATGGATAGGATTTTTAATCTTCAAGTGGTGGATGCAGAGTGATTGATTATTGGTGGGGATTTAAATTTTACTGTAAATATATCAAAAGTGTGAGGTGACACTACCAAAGTGGATAAGTTGGCAAAATTATTTTTACATCAAATAGAAAGGGTTGGCTTAATTGACGTAGATCCAATCACTCTTAAACCAACCTGGTGCAATAATAGGGTAGGGAGAGAAGCAATGTCAAAACGACTTGATGGGTTCTTGGTATCAATTCCATTTGCAACAAGTGAACAGGTACATGTCATGGATTGGGGATGGTAGGTATTCAGACCATTCCCCAGTTTTCTCACAATTGGAAAATGGTATCCAAAAACTAGGGAGTCCTTTCAAATTCAATTCAAATTGGTTACATGAGGAAGAATTCCAAGAGATTGGGAGGCAAGATTGGAGGTGTTACAACCAAAACTGTAGAAGTTTTGCAAGTGAACAATTTGTTGTTTTTCTAAAATATGTAGAAGAGAAGGTTGTTGCTTGGGCGGGTGAAAGACACATGAAAAGAGACAAAAATATAAAGGAGATTGAACTTGAGATAGGTGATATTTTTAGGAATAACACAACTGGAATTTTTGGGGATGCTGACTTGGCTAGATTGAAACATTTAGAATACAAGAAAATGAAATTTTTGGAAGACAAAGAAGCTAAATAGAGATTGAAAAGTAGGGATACCAAGTTGGAATAGGGGAGGAAAATACAAAATGTTTTCATACATTTTCTAACCATCCGAAAAACGATAATACCATTTGGGAGATGATAAACGGGGAAGGGGTTGTCGTTAGAATTTTAAGGACTTGGAAGATTTAGGTGTGAAACATCTTGGTAATATCTACAAAGAGCTACCAAGAGTCAACATTGCAGAGATTAATAAATTGGATTCATACTTTCTTTGATTGGTGAATAAAGAGGAAAACAATGATATATATGAGGTGATATCTAAGAATGAGTTATTGCTTTTCCTTTCCACATTTAAGAAGGACAAATTTCTTGGCCTAATGGTTGGACAGTTGAATTCTATTTGGGCTTCTTTGAATTATTAGTTGATGAATTATTAAGGGTCGTGGAGGAGGTCAGGGCTTCTGGAAAGATTCTAGGATCATTCAACTCAACATTTGTTGCCTTGATTCCAAAGGTTGATAAGCTTGCAACATTTGATGACTTTAGACCTATCTCGCTCTGTAAGTGCATTTATAAGATCATTTCGAAGGTGTTGGCTATTAGACTGAAGAAGATTCTCTTTGATACAATTTCCCCATAACAATTTAGTTTTCTGGAAGGGAGACGGATCCATGAAGCTATTGGATTTGCACAAGAAGGTCTTCACTCTATTAGATAAAAAAAGTTGTATTTCATGGTTTTAAAACTAGATCTTTCCAAGACATATGATAGGTCATGTTGGTTATACTTAAGGCTTTTGTTGATACAAATTGGTTTTCAAACTAGATGTTGTCGATTGGATAATGGATTGTGTTTCCATTTTTTCATTTGTTGTACTTATTAATAGGTCTGCCTCTTCCTTCTTCACTCTGACAAGAGGACTAAGGTAACGATGCCCTTTGTTTCCCTGTTTATTCTTACTAGAGGCAGAGGGACTTAGTAGAGACATTCAAGAAGACAAAATAAAATTATAGAGTTATTAAAGGGACTAGGATTGGAGGGGAAGAACACCTTACTCATATTTTATTTGTAGATGATGTATTACTTTTTACTAATGGCTCTATGATTGAAGGGAAAAGTTGTAGGAGATGCTTCATTTGTATTGCAAGGCTACAAGAATGGAAATTAATTTCAATAATATAAATGAAGAGATACAAGGTTTTGTGAGACATTTGTTCTCATACACAAATTTGGATTTGGATGCTCGCTTTAAATACTTGGGCTTCATTTTGAAACCAAATGGCTATAACAACCATGGTTGGGATTGGCTTATTACAAAATTGAGAGAAAAATACATTTTTGATGTAATAGGCGGTTGTCTCAGGGTGCGATATTGACTCCAGTTAAAGTTGTTTTGCAGACAATTATTGTGTACTGGCACTCCTTAGTGCACATTCCCAAAGGGGTTCTTGAGAAGATAAGGAAAACTTGTTTTAATTTCCTTTGGAAAAGGAACTTGAATCAAGAAGGTTATCATCTTGTTAAAGGGAAAACCCTTACTCAAGCAAGGAGTGAAGGTGGTTGGGCCCTCAAACATATTCATCTATTTGGAAATTCTCTCACTCAAAAATGTCTTTGGAATCTTATCAATAGAGAAAGTTTGAGGAAAAGATTAATTGTGTAGAAATACAGCATTCCAGGATCACTCTTGCACTGGATTAGGAGTGATAAAAATATTACCAAAAATATCTCGAATAATTGGAAAGCCATGGTTTTATCCTTCCCCATTATTAGTCAAATTCTAGCTCGGAAGGTCAAAAATGGAATACTTATTCGTATTGGATTTGATGCCATATTAGGTTGTGGGAATGGTATATTTCTTCCAAAAGAGATGGTTCAAATTTTACATTATCAAGCTCTGTTTACCTTAAATCAAATAGTTGATTATGATTTTGCAAATATGTGGCATCGAAGATAGTTATCATTGGGTACATTGGGCCTTCAAGGACATTTTTAAAATTTATGGAATTCATGTTTGGAGGAGTTGAAAAGGGGCCATATCTATATTAAGGAGGAAGTGCATTGTTTGGACTCGTCAATCAATAAGGTTGGGGGAAACTATACAATTACACTAGGTTATATTGTTTTTTCTTTCTACGGAAAGGCTGGACTCAAAGTGGTGGTGGTGAACTATGGAAGATAAGAGCTTGCAAAAAAACTATCATACACATGTGGCTAGCTTTAAGTAATAGAGTACTAACTTGGGAACTACATCAAAAGAGATAGTGATAGGGGCCTAGTTATTGCATTTTATGTAAATGTTTTGAAAAACCCATCCTACATTTGGCTATATTTTGTTCTTTTACTTGATAGGTATGGATAAATGTTAACAAGATGGTTTTGCAAATGTTCAAAGGAGAGAGATCAAGGAGCTCAATGCCATTCTAGTACTTGTAATTTGGGGTATATGGCTAGCTCGTAATGCACTTTTGTTTGAAAATAGAATCACCCCTTTATTTCAGGGTTTTGTTCAAGTGTTATGTTTCAAGTTCTAAAAAAGGATTGTAAAAGTCATATTACTCGACAGTGGGGAGTCTTTCAAGTCAATAAGTCATTTATACCCCAGGGTTTCTTTGATGGGGTCTGTTCAAAGAAATTATCATAAAAGTAATATGGGGGGACTTTTATTTTTGGAGGAGAGGCACTACTATAAGTTTAAGATATATTTGGGCATTGGATCTAATAATTATATTGAGCTTATGGATTTTAGATCATTAACAATGTTGGCAAGTGAAAAACAGCTCAATAGGTTAAACATTTATGGTGATTTGATGCTCGTGATTAAGTGGATGAATGAGGATCAGTGGATTCAAGATATCACTCTTCAATGTCTAGTCATACAATTAAAAAAGAATAAATCATGATTGAACTAATCACTTTTACTCACATATATAGAGAACATAACATTGCAATTGACCCATTATATAAACAAGGTCTACTATAGGCATAGCCACCTGGTTCATGTTTGAATTCGACAACAATGAAATAAAATAAAAAATTGTGAGCTTAAACATCTCCGATAAAATTCACCATTAAATTCAAATCATATACAATTTTTAATCATGACTTATATAAAATTATTATAACTATGTAACTCACATAATGTATATAAAATGATAAATATATTACATATTAAGTTTAATAAACGTTTAGTCCCCGAAGTGTAGGACAGTTGGTGATGGAGTGTGTTGTTAAGGCACTCTGTGATGTTAAAGTCGCCGGTTCGAAACCTGCGGGGACAAAAAAACCAGCCATGTTAAGGGTTGGTGTGACTCAGGCCGAGTGCGATCCCCAGGTGATTTTGACGGCTTAAATGCCCCTGAGTCGCGGTTTCTCAGCCACAGGTTAGTCTCACAAGTCACGGACAAACTAACAAACAAAAAAAAAAGTTTAATAAATGTCTAGAATTAGAACACAAGCAAGACACAAGAAATTTGGGAAAAGGCTTTAAACCATATTCTCATCTCATTACAATATTCATTCAAATGATACAAATTTATAGTACATGGATGAAACCACCTCATAAACTAGATTTACTCTCACATCGACACCTCATCAAAAGATAAAGCTACGAGAAGACAAAATAGGATCTAATGCACACTTAGGATAAAAATATATATACTATAATGTGAAATACACAAAGGTGGTGTAAGGAGTCACAAGCTAACAATCCCCCCCTCAATCATAAGTCCGAACAATTATACCAATGTTTTTCTGCTACAGAATCTGGTTCTTCTAGTACGAGGTCCAGTAATACTAATGAAAGGGGGAGCCTTGTTCCGGTTGAGCCAGTCTCGAGAGAGGATAAACGTAGCGAGGGTGGAGAGGGAAAACCTCGTGGAATATACTTAATGAAAATATTTCATTAGGGTTTTCAATATTTCGCTATGCCTTTCGAATTCGTATTGGAATTCCACTGACTAGGAGTATTTATATTGTACTTTTTCAAATCATAATTAATCATCCCCTGTGAATAAGTAATAAGGATATAGTGGATAAGATATGGGGGGGGTGCCTTGGGAACAACGGTAATAATCCCTTCCGAGAACATAAGGCACCGATAATTATAGCACAAATTGATATAATCTCCAAGTTTTTAATCTGAAAATCCTACATTGGGCCTCGATGAAAATATTTCTTAACAAAACACCAAATCTTGATGTTAAAAACTCAGAATTTGGAAAATTTTCACTATGTAAACATGTGCCCTGAAACTCTTGTAATTGTTCATTGATGTGAACTCCAATATCTGATGAGAGTGAATCGTAAGAAGTGAATCAACTACAAGTCTAACACATCCTTAAAAAATGCTTAACAACTCAATCAAATGCCAAACAATAATGCATATGGATCCAATTGTCCTCTATTATATTAGGTCAAATGACCATCCAAGTGAGAAACATTTCCACAAAATTGCTCCCAAAAAATGACACACAAATAGTGTTAATCAACATCCCAATCTTAAATATTGTGTATGATCCCACTACAAAATATTGAACCATAATTCTACCAAATAATCATGGAGTAGTGAACTAGGTGTCTCTTTTGAGCTACTCAAATCCTAAATCAATCAAGTTGAGAAAAACTCAGTGATATCAATGCATGTTGCATAAAAATATGACAAGTGGAAAAAACCTCAAAGTGCCCAAATTGGGAATTTATCACAAGTAATGAAATATTTGCAACGCTCTTGTTGTTGTTGTCACCCATTCGGTGTTTTGCTTATCTAAGTTTTCCATCTATAAACTATTGTTTCACATTTAGCACTTTGTTTGTTGTTGAAAAAGCTTGAAGTTTGACAATCATCATCAATATTCTCCCCTTTGTCAGCTAAAAGGTGAGACATCATGGATTTTCTTGTGGATTATGAACCAATTCATCATAGTATCTAGTGGTTTCGGTTAACCACTAACCATTTTCATTCAAAAACATACCCCCCTCCCCCCCCCCCATGGTTTACCACTAACCATGTTCACTCATCAATGTACCCCCTACCCCCCCACCCTTAAGATATAAGAGAGTACCATTTGGGAGTCATCTACTTGATTTTCAATTCAAGAAGACATTTAAAATTGGGGCCCAATCATGCCCAAAATATTCATCTAGAACAATTGTTTGAAAGCCTTCTGCTTTTCTAATTTCTCCATGCAAATGTATCTTTACCTATGTTTGAACTAGACGATAAGACATACAAAATCTTGACTACTAGATGTCATCGCCCAACGCTAATCCAACAATATTGAAGTGTCAAATTGCTTCAAAAGGAATGCAAGATTTGTCAAACAAATGGTGCATATTCCCTTGCCCCTATGATCAAAATTGGAAATGATATGGTTCTAGGCACCTTCAAATCGTGCCAAAAGGAGTGCAAGATTTGCCAAAAAGATTTCAGCTACCAATGCCATGCTTTCAAATAATACCATCATGGACTTTGGCTTACTTTGGCCACATACATCTTCATTTTTATTTATTTCACTAGCAAGCGAAAATTTTGAAGACTAGATCACAAATACAAATCATAAGAACTCTGTGTTGATCCAACAATGACAATAGGGGAAATTTGTCCATTCACATCTTAGGGAAATCAACTTGAGTTTTTTTTTAGATCATAATTTACATTTTTAGATTTGTTCACAAAAACTATAGTAAAGGAAGTTAAGACATAGTGTATCTTGTGAAATTTGAAGCTTAAAAACAACAATTTGAGCCAAGGAGGAGTTCACTTAATCTTGATTACAAGCATAAAATTATTATTTGATTGCAAATAATAGATGTGTCCTATAGATCTACAAATCTCAACAATAGCTATGTAGACAACATCAATAGATCTAGACAATTGATTTGCAACAAAGCCATGATTGTAGTCTTTGATTTGCAATTGTTGTGTTATCCTTACTTTGAGAAATGATTTGGTGTTGTAAAATGACTTACTCATGGATTGCTTGAGATAGGTAGGTTATGCTCTCTCTTGGCTTGTGTGCTACACTTCCTTTTCTTTTAAACAATAGCTTTTCAATCATCACATATCTAGTCATGCTATGGATCAAACCATCCTCTAAAATCTATCACTCCATGGATCACTACCATGAACTCGAACCTCACCTTCCATGGAAAACTACCATGGTGTTATTGTGCCCTCAAAACCATAAAAGCTATAATACCATGTTAAGAAATAGAACACAAGTGAAACACAAAAACTTGACACAAGAAGTTTTAAGCCATATTCTCATCTCATTACAATATTCATTATAATTATACAAATTTATGGTACATGGATAAAACCACCTCATAAACTAAATTTACTTTCACACCAACACCTCATCAAGAGAAGTTTCTAAAAAAAAAAGTAAGTCCCATGGGATAGCATAATTGGTTAAGACGTGCACATACTCTTCCAGTTTGGGGAGAGGTCACGAGTTCAAAACATGTGTCCTCTGGGGCTGCGAAGCTTTATCACTCCCATATCATCCACTATGTGGGGAAGTATCGGAGTGAGTTTCCAGCGCGGAATTTCCACCGTGGAAAAAAAAGAGAAGTTAAAAAGAGACGAAATAAAATCTAATACACATAAGATAAAAACTATATCTTATAATGTAAAATATACAAAAGTGGTGTAGAACTTCATGGTTGTATAGAAAGTGACACATTAACAATAAACATATAAATAATATATATATACACAATAATAACAACTTAACTTTATAATAACAAACAACAAAATAAATATCATATGATAATAAAATAAAAACTAAAAAAATGATATGACATTGAATTTATCAATCCTTGATGGGGTGACATGTTGAGGATGAGGAAGGTCATGTGACAACACCTTAAATATTTGACAAAACAATAAAGACAACTAGCTCATCACGAGGTTATACAAAGGACACATTGACATGAGGTGGTAGTCGACAACCCGATGAAGAGGAGGCCCATACAAGCTCATTGTTAGGAATTAAATCATAGAGCAATAAAATAATGTGAAAATAAAACATAAAAATACATAATAAAAACAAAAACACAAATATATGTGGTTCACCCAATATGGGTTACTTCTATGGAAAAAATGTCGAGTCATTCCTTTATTATTGTCTAATGAATGAAAAAATACAACCTACAACACTCACATTGTAACTTATTCTTTCTCTCATAATACAATATTTGCTTTCATACTCAATCACAATACAATGCACTCATACAAAAATGGGTTTTCTTCTTAAGCAAAAACCTTAACATAACTTCTATCATCAAAGTTGTGACCTTATAATAAATAATCCAAATTGACTACAAAATTACAATATTTTACAAGCCAATTTTCCCAAAATTTTCCTTAAAGGGACTTTACCCCAAAACCCCTAGATAGAAACTCATTGACCTTCATGCCCCCCAACCAAGGGAGGGAGGGAGAACCCCCCTAACCCCTTTCATTTGAGAGTGAGCCTTCAAACCCCCAACAAAAGGAGATAGGCATTCCTATATATGAATCAAAAAGATAATCAAGCTCCACAACCAATAGTCCACCTCAAATAGACTTCAAATAGAGGTAACAAAAATCTTAATAAATATTAAAAACAAAATTAACAAATGTGTTTTCATCCATTGAGAACTATAACCATAATGAATTGATCCAAATTGTCAAAAATACAATAGAGCTAGATTGTCAAATTATAATTTAAACAACTAACTGATCAGAAATGCATTAAACCAAGAATGTTGGATCATAATTTAAACAACAAATTAGTCAAATAAAAAGTTTATCTACGAAACTCAACCCCTAAATCCATAGACAACACTAAAACCAACAGTGCAAACTAATCACTAACAAAATCATTCCATCCCATTTCTAATATCATTTCAGGCAGGATTTTGCTCTAAAATTGACAGTAAACACACTACATTTTTTACTTCCGAATTGATCCAGATTATCATAATTGCACACTCTGACTTGTGAATTGATCCAGAACAGAACAATTACACAATCTGAACAATAGATTAATCAGATTGAAGGACCTTTAACTCACCAAATTACGGTCATGGCAGTTGGAAATAGGGTGACTAAGTTAGCACATACACAGCTCCTCTATCGATACACTGAACAAATCCCTACAAGCCTAAAGCAATGAATTCGACACTTCGCAGTACTTGCAAGGTTTTAAAATTTTCCATAGATAAGAAGGTGGTGTCTAAAAACACCATAAATGAGATTGGGTAAACGAATGAATTCTAGTCAGAGTAGAAATTCCTAGCCTCCGAAGCCGTATAGGGTTCGGCCCTGCCTCTTCAGGGAGTATACAACATCCATGGCTGTCACAGTCTTCCTCCTGGCGTGCTCTGTGTACGTCACGGCATCTCTAATCACATTCTCCAAGAAGATCTTCAAGACGCCTCTGGTTTCTTCATAGATGAGACCACTGATCCGCTTAACGCCTCCTCTCCTGGCAAGACGCCTGATGGCGGGCTTGGTAATGCCCTGAATGTTGTCTCTCAGAACTTTCCTGTGCCTCTTGGCACCTCCCTTCCCCAAACCCTTGCCTCCCTTTCCACGCCCAGACATCGTTTCTTGCAGCCTACCGCTGCTTTCAACCAAAATGATGAAGTGAAGAATGGCGACGAACAGTACATAAGCGAGAGAAGAGAATATATATATATATCCAGAGATTTCGCACACATCTGGCTGCTTCAATCCCAATGCCTCTCATCAACGGCTCAGAGATCTCGATCCGTTGCACCTCTGTCTCTTCCTTGAGAACCGTCGATGAGATTTCATCGATGGCTGCAATCAAATCGAGGAGGATTGAGGAGTTCGTCCATCACATGTTTGGCAATGCGTCAAACAGCTTCATGGAAATTTAATTTTATTTTATTTCTTAAAAGAGAAAGTGAAGTAAAAGTAGCTAAGATTGAAATGGAGGAAAGTTAATAATCTTCGTATGGTTTCTTTTAATATGTTTTCTACTTTCGCTAAATTTGAAAAGTACGCATGGTTTTGAAATTTTGTTTTCACTACACACTATAACATGGCATCTAAATGTCATTTGGTTAAAGGCACTCGCCCTACGTAGATCTTAAGATGCTCACACATATTTGCATTTGCAATCGTGGATGAAGTAGTTAATTTTGTTTTAAATCTCCAAAGGTGGTATTTGTTGGGATTTACACAAATAAGGAATAAAACAGAGCACACACAAACGTTAATAAAGAACAGACAAAGGGGGTAATGATATCCTTTATTGCTTAGTCAATAATGGAGCAATGAATACAAGTCTCATGAAACACCTCACGAACTTCCATATTTAAAAGATTCTCAAATTGTAACGCCAAGGTGTGTGTTGTCACCACCCAACAATCTCCACCTTGACAACAATTTCCGTGATACTTTGCCCAAAGAATCAATCATCACCTTTTCTGCAAGCCAAGAGAAGCCAAACACTACCATAGCTTCTCTAACAATACTAGTTGTGTGAACATGTCTGCATAGTTTGCTCCAGTGTGGACCACTCCTCCTCCTCTGAATCAACATAACCACAGGTTAAATCATCGCAACCACTGCAGGTAATACTCGTGCTTCTAAGATACTAAAGCACCCATTTCCATGCTCTTTACCTAGTTTTGACATGTGTCCACCGACAACAACCACTGCATGTGAAATATTTGAACATTATATCGCAAACATCATCATTCCTACTGTACTTGCATAAGGTACATGAGACATATAATCATTTTATTCCTTACTACCAAGACAAAAACTTGAAAAAATCTTACAATAGAAAGCTAAAGGGATATGTATCGGTTTCACAATGTTCATACCAAACTTCATCAATATCTTCTCCATAGACTTGTGACAACCACAACTAACCAGTTTTCTCGTTTCTATGTACTTCTATGCCCAAAATTTGTTTAGTTGCTTCTAGATCCTTCATCTAAAACATCATAGTCAACTGAGCCTTTAACCTGTTGATCTCAACCATGCTTTGCTTGCAACAAGCATATCATCAACATAACACCAAGATAATGAATATGACAATGAAAACTTTGAAGTAAACACTATGATCATACTCACTTCTTAAGAAACTTTGGCTCACCATGAAGGAATCACGCTTCTTGTACCATTGTCTAGTTACTGTAGGCCATACAATGATTCCATGAGTTTGCAAACAAATCTCTCTTTGTGATCTTGAACAACTCATGATTGTTCCATGTACATATCTCTACTAATGATGATTTTGTGGGCAATAGGATACCACAATCTACATCCCTTATCTCCATCAATATAACTAGCAAATATATACTTCCTCAATTGAATCTAGCCAAATGAGCCTTCACCTCTCACCTCCAGTCTAATTTCAATGGAGTATGCAATCCATGGGCTCTAAAACCACGAGCTACCAAAACCATGTTCTTGAAATCACGACTCTTGGCCTAACTCCGCCCCCCCCTTTTCCCATGACCAAAATTGATCAAACTCTCCTCAAAATTAGGGTATCCATGAATACCGCATGCTCCCCCTTATCACATAAGTCTATGTTTAGACATTACTGATGAAATTTCAAACCCGTGGTATGCATGCCTAACCAAGTCTTACAATCGTATGCACATTTACCTATAACTAATTTTTTTACTCCACCTCGAACTTTGCATTTGAAACCTCTACCTTGCCATTATGCACACAAGCTCCCTTATCTTGTCATCCAATGCTTTGTGCAATCCTTGTTGCACCAACAGAATCTCACGGTCATACATTTGATCCACTTAATATTGGACCTTCAAAAGCAGTCGAAAACCATAGTAAAGAAACAAGGTCTACTTTAACCACCTTATGAACACCGATATGTGTTGTACCCGCCACTGAGAAGAAACAACAATAGAAACAATGAAGCTACCAGTCCTACCGCACTTAGTCGACTCTCATCGAATTCGGAGTTGTAGCGCAGAGATCATCGCCTTCGTCAGAGGGTGTCCGCAGCTGAGGGAATAATAAACAAAGGAACAAGATCTCCAAGGCCCATCGGGACTCGAACCCTTGACCACATCTGACCTGGTCGTCGACACATCCCGTGAAACCCTCGTCCTTCTAAAATCTCGACTCGTTGCACCAACATCGCTTATGCCTTGCCTCGACCTCGACCCCATGCATGAACTTCCCACCTCTTTGTCACCACAACCTCCATGACCACTTGCTCGTCCATCACAACCACAACCACCTGCTCATCCACCACCACCACAACCTCCATGACCACCTGCTCGTCCATCGCAACCACAACCTCCACAACCCGTCTCTTCCTTTTCCTCTATCCACCCTCACGACCTTGGCGGATGGAAGAGATTTGGAGGGGATTTTAGCATGTGGAGACTGAGATGACGATGATACTTGGGCTTATTGGCCCTCTCATCCCTGGGCTCTCATACCAATGGTAAGACCCACTTAAGCCGCCCAGCGACACGAACCAATAGAGAAGTGTTCCCGATGGTTTGAGTGATTTCCGCTTCAAATACTTTCATAGTAGCAGAAAACAAGCCAACAGAAACCAATATTCCTTCCATGCCACTTCTATTTCAATGGGGTATAAACAAGCTACAAATGCGTCCAACTCTGCTTCTCCTCCTCGCAGCTTTGAGCTTTCTCTTCATGGCAATGGCCCTGTGCATCCACCCACTCATCCTTTCTCTTGTATGCACGACCAGTAAATCTCGACCTTCGGCTCATAGCCTTCACTTGACCTCAACGTTGATACCACTTGTTGGGATCGAGTTTGCAAAACAACATTAATAAAGAACAGAGATAAGGAATAAAACACATCACACGACACACACGAACATAGGGGGCAATGATATCCTTTATTGCTTCATCAATAATGGAGAAATGAATACAAGTCTCACGGATCACCTCACAGGCTTCCATATTTAAACAAGAGTTTCTCAAGAGTTTCCAGGAATATGGAAATATAAATGCTTGAAAAACCTCCCTTGTATTGTAACAACAAGGTGTGTGTTGTCACCACCCAAGAATATTGTGTACAAAATGATAACATCATGTGTGGCAAGGGGAAGGTATCGTTTACGATCTTAAGGGAAATCAATAAATTATCTTTGATTGGGGTTTGGGTAAAGCGTCAAATAACCAAACAACGACATTAGCTCTTTTCCAAGGGTTGACGTTTCTTGATGCAAGTCATACCAAAGCCTAATTGTTATTGGGAATTTGGTGTTAGTTATCAAGTTGATACTCAGATCTTCCTCTTCAAGTGATGGCAAACTTGCAAGAATTATTAGGCGAATACAAAAGGAACTTAATAAGTTTGGAACTGTCAAATATTACCATATCTTAAGGCAACTTAACAAACAAGCAGATCATCTAGCAAGCATAGCCTCTCAGTTGGATTGTAGAGTCCTAAGAACTAAAAGAGGGATTACAACATTCCCCATTCCTTAATTTTAAAATCGTATTTAGGAATATGTTTTGCATGAAATCCAAATGACATATCAAATGGCATGGGTGTTTAAATCTTGGAACATGACATTCAAGGAATATCACCCCCGTAGTACCCTCAGACACTCTATGTTTAATGTTGAAGCAAATTAATCAATTGCAAAGGGACTTGGGTTCTTTTGCAGGTGGGATAATGGATTTGGTAGATTATTCTAGAATGCAAGTAGGGGAGACTATGTGGTTTATTACTATGTTTCGATCCAACTCGAATTGGGCTTTTCTTTCCTCCAGTCTTGAGACAATTTCTAAGTCTTTCTCGTGGCATTTTGGTTCACTTGGAGGTCCCATTTGGTGGCTTGGTGGTTCTTGCGTTTGATCTGAAAATGATAAAGGCTTGTATTCTTGAAAATATTTGCAAGTTTTAATTCAAGTGTTCTTATGCAAATGGATCAATTTTGCAAAACACAATTTTTTTATAGAAATTACACATTCAAGATGCAGATAATAAGCAACAAATAGCAGTGAACAAAAAACACATAACATAGCAAATGATAAAGGAGTTCACCCCTCTCTTGGGCTACATCTCCTGGTC
Organism: Picea sitchensis; assembly: GCA_010110895.2. NCBI lineage: Eukaryota > Viridiplantae > Streptophyta > Pinopsida > Pinales > Pinaceae > Picea > Picea sitchensis. Next base: position 92,204 of record SNQJ01S0009034.1, read on the forward strand.
CAGCTTCCAATGGATCTTTTATATTATTTGCTCAAAGTGCTAAAATATGTGCTTTACAATGCTCAAAATGCCAAATAGATGGCTCCAATGGCTTCAGAACGTCCAAAAACCCCTAGCTGGGCTTTTTCGGCACCTGATTTGGCCAAAAATTGAAGAAGATAGGCTTCCTGGAAGTTCCCCTTCAAACTTGATGTCTCTGGATCGACAAATTGCACATCTGTGTGTCCAACCTAGCTCACGCGTTCATTTTCGTGCTAAAACCTAGCACCGGGCGCATAACCGCAAAACTATGCAAACTGTAGGACGGTTAGGGCGCCTAGCCCCTAACCGCCAAACCGTTGGGCATGTGTCTTACCATACGACCGCACCCGCACACAAAAAAGGGCCAAGGTTTAAACTTATGGTAGCGCGCCAAGTGTCCAGGCGAGCGGGCTCCGAATTCATTTGAAAAAATGCACGCGAGTGGTGGTTATATGGTAAACAATATGTGACCGGGGGCCGGGGCTTAGCCCCGGCCCGGACCGCACCCAACCAACAAATAATTCAAACTTAAATATATATGAAACCGTTTATATAACAAGAACCAACGGTGGGCGCGTCGGTTGGGCGGCCCTTCCCAAAGCTCTTCCCCTGCCCGGAGGTCGCGGGGTCGAGTCCTGTCGACTACACAAGTTTTAACCATAGCCTAGGTGACACGTGGCAACCCTTGCTTGGGCCACGTGTCATCAATCCATTCGCCACAAATGCCACGTGTCAAGAAATGATTCGACCGTCCAACTGCCAACTCAGCCCTGCCACGTTAGCGTATGGCCCTGCCACGTCAGCGTATGGCTCTGCCACATCATCGTACGACCCTGCCACGTTAGCATCCGTACAGACTGTACAGTCAACAAATTATTTTTTTTCCTTGTTTGACGATTTGAACAGAACACAATATCTCACTCATCCGACGTCCGTTTGAACCCGAACGAGTTGCGTTGGGTTCGTGACGACGAGGCCTACGCACCCGTTCAATTTGAAGCGATTTAGAGCACTTTGAATTTTGAGCAAAATTTGATCCCCTGGATCAGCGTTGGACATTTTCAAGACTGGTATGGGTAACCTGACATTGTGGCTCTATTCTTGTTGTTTCGGGAAGACTCCTATGTGACTTCGCTTTGTGCGGGAAAACAAAAGGTTAGTGTGCCAAGTTTATGTGGAATAAACTCTGATTTTGAAAGCCTCTTGCTCTATTGTCACTTGTCTGAGTGAATGTTGGAAAAGGGTCTAGTTAATGGTTATGGTAGTTTTATAGTGGAATCTGTGGGAAGTGGAAGGAGGAATTTGTAGGTGTTATGTAGTGCCTTCAGAATGGACCACTTGCATTCTGTAGATGTCCACTTTGTGAAACCACTGATATACACAGAGTTTTGAGAACACAAGAAGATCTTATTACAGACAATTGGAATCTGATTTTCTCTATGACTAGTAGGATGCAATCTAAAGAAGAAACTAGAAATAATGAATATGCCTTCATTCTGGAAATCTTACACAGTCAAAAGGGACAAAAAGAATCCCTTCAAGCTAGGTGTGTTGCTCTTCATCAAATGGTTGTGAATTTGGGCAGAAGTCCCACTTCAATTGTCTCAAATGCCAAACTGTCTATTGGGTCATTGGTTGAGGAAATCAAGGAAGATGAGACTGTACAATAGGAGGAGGACGATGTGGAAATGATGGGTGTTGATCAGAACTTCCAGGCCACAACAGAGAACCAAGAGGAAGCTTACAATCATCATGTCTTTATCCAATATTAGTGTTTATTGTTTTGCAAATTTTGTTTATTTAGGCGTTTTCTATATAATCTATACTACTAGTATCTTTTCATAATCCTCTACAAAGGATTGCTATGTTTCTTTAGATAGTAAGCTTCAAGCTTCGGACAAGTAATTTCATTTTTTGACAGACTATATTTTTGTATCATTATGCTAACTAGTGCGGGTTATAACGACTTTTTAATGCAAAATATACTCGTTCTTGATATATATATATATATATAAGTTAATGGTAGGTTTTTCCACCTTTGGATTTAAAAAAAAAATCAATCAATCTTGTATTAAATTTATCAAACTTACCCAATCATTAAAACGCCACGATAAATAAAAATAAATATCACAATTAAAATATCAATCACAATAATTTTTAAATAAAATTTATTCCCATATATATATAGACAAGTTTCATTATTGTTGCCCACAAAGGTGTGTTTTTAAACTTTAAGAATACCTGTTTCAATTCATATCAAAGCATGGACGTTGATCTCATATCCAACCCTTTACTATCACGGTTAAGCTTTGTCGATTCATCACTAACTATAAAATTGTGCCAAACTTGAGTTGGCTTCACTAATCCTTTCTTACTAATGATGTGGTTGTGCCAAACATGACCTGGCTTCACTAATCCTTTCTTACTTGTCAAGTTAATGAAGAATTCTTTTTATAAGAAATCAAGAACAAAGAACAACATATGGTCCAAGGGCATGCAAAAAACAAAAGACAATCACAATTTTGCTTACATCAAAAATTTTCTCCCATTAAATCATAGAAAGATAATGACACAAAGACAATTAGTTTCCTCTTCTAATCTTCGTTAAAAACTAAGGTGATTACTTAACACCCATATATAATAATGCTGAATTTTAATTAGACATTGTGGGGATAGTGAATCCTATGACACAAAGATAATTAGTTTCCTCTTTCAATCTTCGTTAAAAACTAAGGTGACTACTTAACACCCATATATAATAATGTTGAATTTTAATTAGACATTGTGGGGATAGTGAATCATATGGGGTATTATTGGTGACTCACTAAAGTGGACTGTAGATATTTCAAGACCAAGACTAAGTATAAGGCACCTTTACATCCATATATAACAAGTGTTGTATGGCAGCGAAGTCCCTGTCGAGTTGATTTGGGGATAAATGTAGAGGAACGAGGAAAAAGTAGCAGGGGCAAATGGAAATTGCAGCGCAAATGTTGCACGCAGTATGAAGGACATGTGGTAAGCATGCAAGAAATGACATACTCTTTATATGTGTGAGTAGAAAAAAAGTATTAAACACAATTTTATGACATTTATATCAAAAAATAATAAGCGTGTTACATATTGTTGAATATATATA
>SNQJ01S0009034.1:96561-109694 GCA_010110895.2 Picea sitchensis
GACATAGCCACGAGACATACACAGTGGATCTATGTGTCGTAGATTATACATACTCCATCGCAACCTGGACAAAAGAGATGATATCCAGGGTCTTCAATCTCGTCGCCCAAAGTACGAATCTAACCATGTGATTACATGTGTTGAAGTCGAACATGGCAGAAACCACTTGATTACCGGTCCTTAATGAAACTGTTAACAAGTGCGAGGGAAATCACCATTGATGTCAATGACTCCCAAGGTACCCTAGTACAATCCATCGAGTGTGAATGAATGAGTTGAAGTCGAACATCTAATGGAATCTTTCGATCAGGGGTCAATGATGTAAACCCACTGTCGAAAGCGAGGAAACCTGCCATTGAGGTATGCAAGCTCTAAGGTACCAAATAATTTCTAAGTCTTGATTCCGGATAATGAGCTGAAGTCGACGGAATAAAACTCGTCACAGGAGGGCCTTGATGTATCCCCCATCAATGACATGAAATGAGTAACAGATTTTGAAGGTGAAACAGAATATTATGCAAATTGAACAGGACACATGGAAGGTCGACACATAGAGAATGGACAACTGCAGATGGCCGACTCAATAGAGGTTTCAGATGGACTTCTCTTGAACATATGAACGACACGACCAATGATTTGACAGCATTGACTCAAAAACGACACCGGGAATGACCTTGTAGCAAATCGAATGAGAGGCAAATGGATTTCCCAAACCGGCTTCAAATGATGACTAGGGGGTGTCATGTTCAAGAGCGACACTTACTGTCAATCAATACGAAGATGAAAACATATCTCTTTCCCAAATTTTCCCCCACCATTTCTGGCGAGTACCTCTTTATTTTTACGCAAGCTTGAGGAGGATAACATATGCTTGTTGATGTAAGCTCATCCTTCGGACGAGTCCCTCGGAGTATGTTTAACAAACCCTAAGAAGGAGTGGTTCGGTCCCATTACGGGTCTGTCAATGTTTGTTTAACGAGTCTAGAGATAGAAAACTCGAAGGTTTTTCATGATTATAGAGTTTGGAAAAACACTTAAAAGAGAACTCTTTCAGTTCTTTTTTCGTAAAATAATCTGGATGAGACCGAAAAAGAGATAAATTATCGTTCACCAGACGCTTGCTTCAAATACTTTATCGAGCGTGAAAATAACAAGGTCGCCCGACTATCTTTTCATGTTTAGAGAGTCTGAAAAGAGCTTAAAGATGACTCCAGGGGGGTTCCTTTTTCATATAACCTTGTTGAGCCCGAAAAAGTAATAAAAGTATGCTCAATCGCGTTCTCATGTATTTTCGAGCGCGAGAACGGACAAAGACTACGCTCGAGGTTTTATACAAAAACCATAAAAAAAACAATCAAAACACGCGATGGAAAAAGAAAAACCATGTCCACATCCCGATACATGACCATCAAAGTTGTTTCGCCTGCAAAAATTACACTCAACAGAGCATTAGGAATTAGGGTTTGATAAATAAATAATTAAAAAACCAAAAAACATGGTAAAAGTAAATAAAAAGGAGTAAAAACTTGTTTTACCATATCATTTCCATTTTCACTATTTGAGCCCAAAAAACCCCTCTTTTACCCTCTAAGTTCGGCGTCAGATTGTGGGAGTTACGAGCGTCCATTCAGCAAGCCGTCTGCGACAGTAAGGTAGGCTCTTTGTCCTTAACACTTTCATGGTTTAATTTTGCATTTCCATTGGTTAAAATTTCATTTTTAAGTTGATTTTACAAGCCCTACATGCGCGCTTCCATTCTCGCAGGTGGGCTACACGGGACCTGCGAGAATGGGGCATTCTCGCAGGTGAGCCTAAGGCAGCCTGTGAGGTTCTCGCATTGTGCACATAGGGCACCTGCGAGAACCGCAAAGCTCAAATTTTTTTAAAAATTTACCCAATGAACAAGAACCAAAACATGAAAAAGTTGCTAATCTTCTTATTGTGCCTCTTATGCAGATAATTGGCCATCAAAATGGTGCTTGAATGGCGCGAAAGGGAGCACAAAGAAGACAATGCAATTGCCAGAAATCATCCACCTACTATTGCTGCTTTGAGAAACTGTGGACTCCTGAAGTACTTTCGTATCCCAGGCATGAGGGCCCAAGTCAGGTTGTTAGAGTACCTGGTGCGTATGTGGGACCCTGATCAACAGGTATTTCATGTGGGGGTCCACACACTGTCCTTAGATATCGAGGACATTTACTTTTTGACTGGATTGTCATGATGCAGGCACTATGTGAGCCTGATTGGTAGCAGAGGTGGTGGGTTGCAGATGAGTGAGTATTGTCGTTTACACTGCGTTCCCGAGGCTGAGAGAAAGAAAGGAAAAGTAGTTATTTGGGGGGTACGATATTTGACCCTCCGTACTATCCTATTCACCATAGCTCGGATGGCTAGGAGTTCTTCTCCTCACATGGCATTGCAGATTTACTTCCAATATGCTATTGAGTGTACTGAACCTTGGGTATTAACTAGGCAGATGTTGTGCTTCGTAGTATAAAAAAGCAGTTGACTAAATGCAGACGAGGCGACCTGAAGCAATTCGGGTATGGATCTTTGTTAGTGTCCTTCTTCCTTGAGAGGGTTCCCTTACTGAGACTGCAGGTTGAGTGGAATTTACCGGCTCCCAGGGATCCAAGGATGTTGAGATGGTGTCGACTCATGGCCGGACACGTAGCAGGACCGATCATCAAGTATGATGATAGTTTCTTTGATTGGCTGCAACCACAGATGTTGATGGTTGGCGACTATGCTTATGCCGGGTTTGATTTCTGAGGAGATCCGGACTTAGTACTGCCAGAGGATGCTCAGTGGGGGGACCTTGGTAAGAAGTACACACATTTTTCTCTTTTTAAATGTTTTGTGAATTTTTATCATATTCAAATGTTTTTGTTTTATATGTTCGTCGAAAGACTAACACAAAATTCATTTTTTGATAACACAGATGTTGGACCTTACCGACCTCCTGGTACTTCTCCCATTCAGCGACGGGGAGAGGTAGCGACAGTGCCACAATATGCTGAGGATTATCAGGTGGTGGAACAAAATCTAGAGGGCCTGACCGCAGATATTCCAGACATTCCTCTGGAAGAGGTTCCACGACGCGATCAACATCATACTGTAGGAGTATCAGGATCCATGAGTCGACTGCTCCGTAGGGTTGCTCGGGCAGTTGTGTGTTACTGTGAATGTCATCCATGATGTCACTATGTAGAAGCTATGAGCTTCAGATTTTGACATTTTGGTCTTCGGACAAACTTTTTGTAAAAAACTCTTTTGATCGTTATATATACAGACGACTTCTACCGGTTTATCATGTGTTGTGTGAACATTGATGTGATTTATTTATAAATGATTCAAATGTCTGTCTAATACATAATTATCCAATGCATCTGTTAATGTATTTAGACATCTAGGAACATGTTGATATTCAATGTAATCAAAATAACGTTCCAAGAGGGGAATTCGCAAATACACCCGTAACAAAGTAGGACTTCGGATAGTATAAACATTACTTAACTGTAGTACTACTAGCTGTGAATCTAGTCGCACAACCAAATGATGAATTTCGAGTGAGATAGCATCAACCAATAATTCAATAATGACGCTATACTCTGCAAAGTTGTTGGTCGCACGGTCGAGACACACACCTCGTAAGGAGACGAGTCGTTTGTAGGGGCGTAAATTACCCACGTAGCGGAAGCAAGGTTCTGAGTACTACGACTAGCACCATCAACGAAGCCAATATAGGGTAGCGAAGACTCCGACATCTGGAAATCAAACACAACGTCACATAAGGGTAGAGACCAGATAACGACAAAAGCAAGCTATAGTAACACACACAAAGTATGATACATTAAAAATGCAAGTACTTGTGCACAGATGAGTTTATGCATAGTACTTCTTCAAGTACAACCCATTCCTGGGTTCACTCAAAGGGATACCATCGTAATCTACCAACTCATAAGCTCTTTTTTCCAAAACTCGTCGAACGATATAAGGACCTCGCCACATGGCTTTGAATTTTCCAGCTCCTAACATATCTCGATCTTGTTCATAAAGAAGAACAAGATCTCCTTGGGAGAAAACGCGAGGCTTGACATGCTTGTCGTATTGGGCCTTGACACGTTTTTTCTAGGCTTCTATAATTAGGGTGGAATCACGTCGAGTTTCGTCTAATCGCATAAGATACAATAGACGTTCTTCCTCAGCAGAAGTGTTGGGTAGGAGTTCAACAACTAGTTTTAAAGAGGGTATCTCGCATTCAATAGGGAGAATGGCTTCCACACCATAGACTAACCGAAAAGGTGTAAACCTAGTAGCGGACTTAACGAATGTTCGATACGCCCACAATGCCGAAAACAACATTGTGTGCCAACTTGTCTTATGAATCCTATCATTTGTGGGAGCATAGTTATGAGAACTTTGTTGATTGCTTCGACTTGGCCATTGGCTTGTGGATAATAGGGTGTTGAGTTATCATGGCGAAGACCCAACTTTTCAGTAAGTTAGAACATCATAAAATTCCTAAAGTGGCTACCGTGATCAGTGACGATAGCTTGGGGAACACCAAAACGAGCTATGACATGATTAAAAAGAAACAATGTTGCGGTCTTTCCAGTGTTGTCAAATGTCGACATCGCCTCGACCCATTTTGTAAAGTAATCAACGACTACAATAATGTAACCATGCCCCCCGACCGAGTGAGGGTGACATGTCATGAAATCAATGCCCCATTTAGCAAAGGGACCAACTGAGACCATAGGGTGAAGAGGAGCAGGATGTGACTGAATCTTCTGATTATAGGTCTGGCAGGCATGGCATTTCTGAACGGCGATAATGCAGTCATTAAACAAAGAAGGCCAAAAATGCCCTGCGCGTAAGATATTTTGGGCAGTAGCATACCCAGACATATGACCACCACATGCTCCAGAATGGCAGTCACTCAGAGCTTTCTCAGCTTCGTCGAACGTTAGACAATGTCGAAAAACAGAGTCAATCCCCCGACGATAAAGAGTATCTCCGAGGATAATGTATTGACGAGCTTGATAGCGCATGCGACGTCGTTCAGTACGGGACAAAGTTGGCCGGAAAGTTTGGGTTTGGAGATATATAATGATATCCCCATACCAAAGATCATCAGTGCTAATAAGGAAAAGAGATTCATCGGGTAATGAATCTGCTGCTACATTTTCCGTTGCAGAATGGGAAAAGTCACATATCAACTCAGCAAAAACTAAGGACTTCTTGGACTTGGCGCGTTCGAATTCCAAGTCAAACTCATGGAGTATGACAATCCATTTGGAGTATTTTCCCCCTAGCAATTGACGTGTCAGAATGTGTTGCATAGGGTTGCAATGGGAAATCACCGTAGTCTTGCGTGAGAGGATATAGTGTCGAAAGCGCTAGACGGCTTGGACGACAGCCATGGCCAGTTTCTCCACATGTTGATACTTGATTTCAGTCGGCGTGAGACTTCGACTCAAGTAGTAGATAACATGTTCGTTGTGAGCATCATCCTCTTGGACGAGAACCATGCCAATGGTGTAATATGAGGCAGCAAGGTAAAGGAAATAATCGCGACTGTAATCGGGGGGAAAGATAAGCGGAGCTCGCGTTAGAGACAACTTCAAAGCTTCAAAATCATTGTTTGCAATGGTATCCCAGACGAACTCTGAATCCTTCTTTAATAGCTGTGTAAATCCACGAGTTATCTAGGCATAATTTGGGATAAAATGACGAAGAAAGTTTGCTTTCCCCTGCAAACTTTGCAACTGGCGAAGTGTAGAAGGAGGAGGGAGATTAAGGATCGCCTTAACCTTTAAAGGATCCACCCGAATCCCTTGACGTGAAACGATAAAACCTAGAAGACAGTCAGATTCTACGCAAAAAACGCACTTATGAGGATTTAAACATATACGATAGAACCGATAGCGAACGAAAATGGCTCGGAGGTGGGTAGGGTGATCGACTCAGCGCATTGAATGAGCGGGTAAATCGTCCAAATATGGTTTAATGATGTGCTTGATATCATGGAAAGCATAAGACATAGCGCCTTGAAAATTTGTGACAGCGTTCTTGAGACCGAAAGGAAGTTTCCGATAGGCAAAAGTACCCCAAGGACAAATAAAAACAGTTTTATGTTGATCCTCGAGAACAATGTTGATTTAATTATAGCCGGAGAAACCATCCATGAGAGAGAAGATTTCACTTCCGGCGCAGTCATCGACAATTTGATCGACGAAAGGGGTAGGAAAGTTGTCTTTTGGACAAGCTTTGTTGATATCCCTATAATCAACGCATACAGGAATCGTACCTTGTTTCTTATCAATTGGGACAAGATTGGAAACCCAGTCTGTGAGATCCACCGGATAAATAAAGCCGGCTTTCAGAAGTTTCTCGACTTCGAGCTTTATAGTAGCCGCTTTACGTGGGTGAACTGGACGAAGGCATTGCCAGACAGGTTTAGCACCGGGGTATGTCTTTATCTCATGTATCACAATCGCAGGGTCGATACCTGGCATTTCTTCGTAGCTCCAGGCAAAGATGTCACGAAATTCTTTGAAAAGGGACGTATAGGTGACAATTTCGTCGGAAGAACACGAAGCTCCAATATGGACATTTTCGACAATCCCAGGTTTGATGGATATGTCAATGGGAATAGTGGGCAAAATATTTCTTAAGTTCCCTTCGGCAAACACATCGTGTGTAGTTTCGGGAACGGTCGAGATGACAACAACGGTCGACGGAGTTGAAATCCGTTGATAGTTCTCAAGAGTATGTTGCTCCAGAAAAAGGATGGAATGATGATGCCCATCATACCAAGGGGTGTCCTCCATGATAGACATGATCATCTCGTCAGTGGGAAAAATGACACGAAAAGGATCGGGAGACAACTCATCAAGAGAGGGGGTAGAAGGCGTTGCCGATTGAATGGATTGATAGGCGGATTCAACCAGACTTAACGACATTTCGTCGCCGAAACGAAGATGATCTCCAGGGTCAAGGACTATCCAAGGGTCATGAGACGCAGGAAGGTCGTGAGGCAAGGTGGAGATCATATTGATGGAAGCAACAGACGAGCGTGGAACATCGGGCGGTGGAATGGGGAAAGTACCCATTAACGAGGAGTCCTTTAGAAGGCCTACACCGACATTCTCATAACCCGGTGGGGTTTTAGCAATAAATGGTACGTTGCCAGTACGAGTATCAAAATTGAAGAAGGCAAGTTGGTCGATGGTAACAACCTTTCCTTGATGAGGGAAACGTACTACACGGAAAAGTGTCGACACAACGACATGCATGGAATCGATGCAGCAGCGGCCAAGCAGAAGATTATAATCAAGGGGAGCATCAAAGACTTCCACTTCGACTTGGACCATCTTACCTTCTAACGTGATGGGCAATGAAGGAAGGACACCATAGGGCTTAAATCCAGATCCATTGAAGGCTTTAAGAGTGTTCTGGGATTCATTCAAAGAAGGAGAGCCAATGGATTTCCAACAAGCGAGAGACATGACACACGTCGAGGCACCCTCGTCGATAACAGTTCGACAAATGTTTTTGTCAGAGACAACCACTTGGATTTGGAACGCAAGTTGAGGGGGTAACCTTGGAATGTGATCTTCCAAGTCAAAGACTATAAAATTTGTATCTGTCGGATCGATTCCACCGATAGCTTTCAACGGTGGCTTCCGTTGTGCGGGACAAGTCTGAAGGACTTCGAGGGCTGACATCGCAGAAGGTGCTTGAGCCAGATCTTCAACAATGTTGTAGTTCTGGGCCGCACGAGCATGGGGATTGAAAGCCGATTTTTGAACGACGCATTTTGGGGGGGGTCGTAGAACTATGTCGAGGCTCGGTCGTTTGAGATGAAGAGGACCGTTAGTAGGTGGAGTCGCTGGAGAGGGTTGTACCAAAGAAGGGGGTAAATCGTCAACCTTCTCCTTAGAGGGAGAATAATATTTGGCTTGAGTAGTGACTGCAACGTTGTTCTGCTTGGAGTCACCAGTACAGATCAAAACATATGATGTTGTAGAAGAGGAGGGTTGGTCGTGAATGACCAACTGAGCCTGTTGTTGAGACAGGAAGGGTTGGGACAAGACAGCCGGTGCAGGTGGTTTTGGAGCTCCTTGAAGGAACTTAGTGGCCTCGGCACGTCGTGGACAATCCTTCGTGTAGTGATCATCACCACAGATAAGGCAAGGGTATCGTGGTTTGCGCTTATCCCAATCATCAACAGGGGTAGTTTTGGTTTGCTCTGCTTGAGAATTATTTTTGCCCTCCTTATTCTTGTCTCTCCCCTTTTTAGATTTGTTTTTACCGGCTGGGGTAGATTGGACTGCATTTACCTCAGAAGTCTTGCCGGTGGGAGTGGAAAGAGACGGAGCATTTTGAACATTAGAAGAAGTAGATTTGGGGGTTGTGCTTGAAGCGGAATGTGATTGGGCTTGTGCAGTACCAATTACACCGTCAACTGCATGCGAGGTAGCTGGAGTAGTTGAAGTGCTGGAAGTATTAGGATGAGGTAAGTCAGGTAGTAAATCATAAAGGGTTCCCGTTAGTTATGGTCTATGCACTTCAGAAGTTCAGACATTACTTATTGGGAAAACATTTTAAGATGTTCACAGACCATTCAACTCTCAAATACCTCGTCAACAAACCAGTGTTGGGGGGGGGGGGAGATTTGTAGATGGTTATTGTTGTTCTAGGAATTTGACTTTGAAGTGATAGTCAAACTAGGGAAGTTGAATGCATGACCTGATCACCTGTTGAGGATCACTATTGGAGAGGACCATACGAATCTAGAGGACAACTTCCCCGACACATAGTTATTTTCAGTCCAAGTAGCTGATGAATACTTTGCAGACATCATTCAATACTTGAGTACAGGGACTGCGCCACAATAATTCAACACTGCACAAAAGAAAAATACGGTAGTTAGGGTTGCAGACTATCAGTTGATTGCAGGATGCTTATACACGATGGGTGCAGATAACATCTCAAGAAGATGTGTGTTAGAACATGAAAGACCTAGGATTCTATCAGAATCCCATGAGGGAATAACAATAGGACATTATGCAGGCAAAGCTACCGCACATAAGGTATTGCGCACATGACTATGGTGGTCGATTGTTCACAGAGACTCAAAGGACTACTGCCAGAGATGTGATGTATGTCAGAGGGTTGGTAAACCGAATAGACGGGACAAGATGCCCCTGAGACCACAAGCAACCTTGCAGGTATTTGACAAGTGGGAAATAGATTTTGTGGGAACAATTAACCCACCGGAAAAAAGGTTAGGAGCGAGGTATATTATTACTGTGACATAGTACTTAACAAGATGGGCAAAAGCAACACCAATAAAATATTGTAGCACAGAGACAACAACACACTTATTGTTTGAGCAGGTGATCACTAGATTTGGTTGCCCAAGGATTTTGATGAGTGACCAAGGCACTTACTTCATAAATAACACTATTAAGGTGATGATTGAGGAGTTTGAAATTTATCATCAAAAGATTACATCATACCATCCTCAAGCAAATGGAACAATGGAAGCCTTTAAAAAGATCCTCGAGAATTCACTGCCAAAGATCTACAATGTCAATAGGGATGATTGGGACTTGAAGATATGAGTAGTGATGTGGGCATACATGACCACATGAAAAACATTGACAGGGAAGACAACATTCAGATTGGTGTATGGACAAGAAGCTGTGGTTCCATTAGAATTTCTAATATCTAGTCTGCGCGTAGCAGAAATTACAAACATGACCGAGCGAGGCATAGTTCAAGAAAGGCCAAGTCAACTGATCATCATGGAAGAAGATACGATTCTAACAGAGTTTCACCAAGAGGTACAGAAATCAAGGGACAAATCTTGGCATGATAGACATATCAAGAGGAAAAATTTCAAGGAGGGAGACCTATTATTGGTGTACAACAGTAAATCTCTTCAATACCCAGGAAAATTCAGAATGCATTGGTTGGGACCATATGAAGTAAAGACTGTCACAGATGGGGGAGTTGTACAGTTGAAGGACTTGGGAGGAACAAAACTTAGAGGAATGATCAATGGGAGTCAACTGAAGCTGTATAGGGACAGTTGACCTCCTCGCAACTAAAAAAACAAACAAAGGACTGCGTGCAACAACATAGGGGTTATCGCGCTAGACATCAAAATACAACAACCAGTGAAAGAATACATGGTGCATCGAAAAGGGAACGTCCACGCACACTTTCCAAACAACATAACGCATAATCGAAAACATTAGCGCGACGGAGAAAGGACCAACGGTCATAAAAAGACAGAAATTGCAGAAATGGCGGGTACAACAAATAGGTGTCAACCGACGGCATCTATCAAAATTGAATGTCAAGAATGATTGACGAGACGACGCATTAATCGCTCCTATCAAAATTGAATATCAAAATTGAATTCAATGAAAGGTACGCGGGAAGTGCCAGTTCATTCAAAACACTACTTGGGTAACGTCTATGAGAAGTTTCACACGATTCCTATATAAGGAAAGCATGCAGGGATCAGAAGGGTTATTGTGAAAGTGAGAAAATCACAGAGCGACAGAGTATACAGAGCAGAGAGTGAGTTTGCAGGAGTTACATAACGAACTAATATCGACGGAGACCATTTTTACCACCATGACACCACCCAAGTTAGGAGCATAGAGACAGGCTTGCAGACGACCTCAAAGAAAACTTAGAGCACATCAAAATCCACAGGTAAGCGAACAACAACCACCACAGCCTACAAAATTCCTCAACTTGGACGAAATATCGTTTCCCAATATGGAACCAGGGAGCCCCACACCAGTGGTGGAGGAAACCCAACAAACAACAACAGTGGGCATGGATATTGATATATCGGAAGTGGGACAGAGCCAATAGGCCAAGGATGCAGGAAATCCATCGCACCCTAAAAACTCTGAAGAAGCCTCGAGGGTTAATGGGGCGATCCCAAACCAGACAGAAGCAGTTGCACCAGAAAATTCACACACAACAACGTCAGAGCAGCCACAAGAGGGCATAGTAGAAGATGTCATTGGTCGGGAAGAGGCTTATATAGAGGAGATAACAATGGAGGCTGGAACCTTGAGTCAGCTACCATAGTGAAAGGGCAAGTAGCCAGTACCAAGATCACCGTGTAGGTAGGATGCAACAACCATAGTCTTACCGTGCATTCATGAAGGGGTGCGTATCGCGGCTAACCTGTTAGATTGCGTGGAAAAACTACGGTACTCAAATCACGATGTGACTTACATGGACAAGTTTCCATAGTTTGCAAAGCAAGTTTACCTGGATACCATCGGTATAGGACCCTTCGGCGAACCAATTGTCCAACCGAAGTAGTGGGCAGCCGGACTGGCCAACACCAGGATTCTAAACCTATTGGAGATTCCGCACTTTGGAAGGGGTCGTGACGTAAACAAGTGCGTCAAGCAACTGATGGAATTTACCTATGGGTGGAAGATCCTGTCTCGATAGACATAGAGCTCATTATGTATATTACATGGCTTCCATCTCAGGGGGAGACACCCGCGCAGTTTCTCGATGAAAAAACTAAGGAGAAGACACAGGCCGAGGAAATGAATAAGATGTATGACATAGAAAGAGGGTCACACCGAATCATGATTAAGCGCATTAGTGACGCAACAACTAGAATGGACACAAATCTCATAGCGTGCAAGTTGCTTAGGAAGTTTCGCAAGGAGGAAGTCCCTGCTGGGATCGTTGCAGCTGCAACGCAGTGTGCGGAAGGCACTATACTTAGCTGGGCCCCGTACTTGTTAAATCTGTTCCTTGAAGACTGGAAGGATGCGTAGGACCTAGGGACATAGTTCCACTACTCATCTTGATCGCCTTGGTCGGATGGAGGGAGCCTAAATATACATACTTTTGTGAGCGATCCACTCGTTGCCACACAACGTGATACCTATCATTGGGGAGTACTTCGGACCCCAAAATCAAAAGTGCAAATGTAGGCATGTTCCCAGGGTATTACAACGACCTGCAGGAAAGCATTGCCAACACTTGGCAGGTTACGCCAGAAGTGGTCGCACAATATCAGGGCATAGCCAACTTTAAAATGACCAGGCATGTAGTATGGATCCAAGAACGAAAGGATCCTGAGAAATAATGGCTACAACTGTGGCATTGCATCAAGGAAGAGGACGTAGAGATGGCCATCAAGGATTGGCAAGATGACTAGAGAGTTCCAATTCTGAATCAATAGATGTCAATGGATAAGGAGGCCAATGCAGGGAAAGAACAAACACTTGCAAGAGACAAAACAACGCCCAAGAAGACAAAGCCAGGAAAGAAGCTGAAACAACAAAAGAAAAGGGGTGCGCCCAAGAAAGGTACCTAGGCAGAGAAGAAGAACAACACCCAGGCACCACAGGAACAAGAAAAAGAGATTGAGATAGCACAAGGGACCACATCAAGTGCTACTCAACAAGAGCAAGGCTAGAACAAGAGGTCGATCATACACATTGGGGGTGTGTGCAAGAAAGCTAAGGCACAAAAAATGCCACTGGAATATACAATCATTGAGGACGATGTTGACCTCGTGGTTGAAATGGTCCAGGACCAAACAACGAAGGATTTTGAAGAAGCCCAACGTCAAAGGGACAAGATCCAGGAAGAGCTGATCGACATGAGACAACTCCTAGAGCAGATCAGAGAAACACAGAGGGTGGGCAGAGAAATAGAGTCAGTCCCCGCAACATCACAAACAAGAGCCAAGGCTGTACCAAGCGAGCAGGATATGATCCAGGTGATAGCACATGGGAGCTCGACTTTTCATGTTACACCCAGCATGCTACGCATGGACGAAATTGTGGGCCAAACACCATTGAAAGATATGACACAAATACAGTTGGTAATGGGACAAATACCAACCAAGGCATTATATAAATTGAAAGTCAACGTCGCGCAGGAGGTACAGTCGTGTGCATGCACAGATGCAACAGAGTTGCAGTAGACGAAGAACAACCGAGAAGAGTTGGATTTGGTGCTCAAGCAGGTCAATATTGAGACCAAGGACAAGAAAGATCATGCGGATAGGCTCGAGCAGGGATTGACTATAGCCTATGACATAATTCCAAAGAGTG
>SNQJ01S0009035.1:26214-38169 GCA_010110895.2 Picea sitchensis
ACTTGTGCGATAACATAGCTTACATACAATTATAACACTATAAATGCAATAATTCAATATCTAGGGCTTAATAAGGGTTTTACACATATCATGGGGCTTTGTCTAGGTATTAACATGTCCATCCCCTTCAAACAAGTGTTGTCCTCAACACTTGACTAACTGCAAGTGTTTTTGCATGAAGAAATCGCCTTCCCATGTTGCCTCTTCCACTAGTAGGTTCTTCCATTTGACGAGATACTTTGTAATTGCTCGATTTCTCGGTTCCTTGATCCTTGTTTCAAGGATTGTTTTTGGTTCTAGTATGGTTTTCCCTTCTTCATTAATCTCTGGTAAAATAGTTTGAACTGGGATCTTCTTGCAGATTACCTTCTCCAAGCAAGAAACATGGAAGACTGGATGTACACATGAAGATGGAGGCAACTCCAATTTGTAAGCCATACTTCCAATCCTTTGCAAAACCTTATAGGGGCCATAATATTCGGGTGCTAATTTATTATCCTTCTTTTGTTGCCGGAGGGACATATGTTTATATGGTTGTAGCCTCATAAATACCCAATCCCCCACTTCAAATTGTCTTTCACTGCGATGTTGATCTACTTGTTGTTTCATTTGTGTCATAACCAAGTTGTCCTTCAATAGTTTGATAACCTCTTGTTGATTCCCTATGTGGTCCTCCACTACTTGAACTTTTGTATTCCCTTTCAAGGGTGATGTAATGGATGGAGGATGATATTCATAAAGTACTAGAAATGGGGACATTTTTGATGAATTATGGAAGGATGTGTTGTACCACCATTCTACTAAGGGAAACCACTTGACCCATTGTGTATGTTTATCAGATGCAAAGTAATGAAGATATCCTGCTAGAAATTTATTCACAATCTGAGTTTTCCCATCAGATTGAGGGTGGTAAGATTAATTGCGAGCCAATTGAGTACCCAAACAAGAAAATAATTCAGTCCAAAAATTTTCAGTGAAAATTGGATCTATGTCACTTACAATAATCTTGGGGACTCCATGTAGATTTTGAATTGTTTCCATGAATGTTGTGGCTATTGTACTTGCTTTAAAAGGATGAGAAAGAGAGAAAAAATGGGCATACTTTGTCAGTCGATCCACTACTACCACGATTACAGTCTTTCCTTCGGATTTGGGTAAACCTGTAATAAAATCCATTGAACTTCTTACCAACATTGACTTGAAATAGCTAATGGTTGAAGGAGACCCGACGTCTTGATTGTATCTCCCTTATTATGTTGCCAGGTTGAACATTCAAACACAAACTTCTGAAAACCATTTTTAATACCTTCCCAGAAAAAATCCTTCTTGATCATGTGGTACATTTTCAAGAATCCTAAATGTCCTCCTACAGGAGAAGTGTGCAATTTCAGAAGGACCTTCTATTTGAGTTGGGAATTCTTACATGAATATAGTCGATCATGATACCATAGAAAAACATTCTTCCATACAAAATTATCTAATGAACTGGGGTCCTGCTATATTTTTTGAAAGATCTTGCATGCCTCTTAATCTTGCTTACATTCTATCATTGCTTCTTCCACCCAATTAGATTGAAGAATAGAAATAACACATAGTGAACCTTATGTTTCTTATTCTTTCCTTGAAAGGGAATCTTCCACAACATTATGTTTTCCTGTTTCATAGATAATTTCTAAGTCATGACCTAGCATCTTTGTCACCAATTTTTGTTATTGTTTTGAAGATAATCGTTGCTCCAAGAAGTAGTTCAAACTATCATGATTTGTTTTTACTTTGAAGTGTTTTCCTATTAGGTAAAGGCGTCATTTCTGAATTGCATGTAGTATGGCCAACATTTATTTTTCATAAATGGATTTGAGTAAGTTTTTTCCTTCAAGTCAAATGCATTCAAAGGCAAGGGGCCTTCCTTCTTGCATTAAAACTACACCAATTAAATGGCCTAAGGCATCACACTCCACAATAAATGTTTTTGTAAAGTCATGTGTGGTCAGGACGAGAGTTGTACACATTGCCTCCTTAAGTTTTTCAAAAGACTTGGTTGATGCTTCAGTCCAAGAAAATGATTCCTTCTTTTATAATGATGTTAGAGGTGTTGCTACTTGACCACGGTTCTTGGAAAAATTGCGGTAAGAGCATGTCAATCCCAAGAATCCTCTAAGTTTTTTCAAGATTTTTGGAATTGGCCATTCCATCGTAGCTCTAATTTTGTTAGGGCCCACTTTTACACCTTCATGAGATACAATATGACCCAAATATTCCACTTCTTAAACCCCAGAGGCATACTTGGAAGGATTTTCAGAAAGTTGTTGCTCTTCCAATAGTTATAATACCTTGTCAACATGTAGTACATGTTCTTCCCAAGATTTGTCACAGATTAGTATGTCATCAGAAAATACTAACACCAATTTTCTAAGGAAAGACTTGAAAATAGAATTCATCAAGCTTTGAAATGTTGAAGGTGCATTAGTAAGTCCAAATGGCATAACCAAAAACTCATAATGACCTTCATGTGTTCTAAAAGTTGTTTTGGGAATGTTTTCTTGCCTCATTATGATTTGATGTTATTCTAAATGAAGATCCAACTTAGTAAATAATTTTTCTCCATGCAATTAATCTAATAATTCATCATTTACAAGAATAGGAAACTTATCTCTGATGGTCATTTTGTTGAGTTGTCTATACTCTGGACACATACGCCATGAACCATCCTTTCTTGTAATCATCACCATTGGTGAAGAGAAAGAACCTTGGCTAGGTTGAATGATGTTGGCATCTAACATTTCATGGATCATACACTCAATCACACTCTTCTGTGCATATGGATACATGTAAGGCCTAATGTTAGGTGGTACAATTCTCGGTTGCAAGTGAACAACATGGTCATGATCTCAAGTAGGTGGAAGACCCTTAGGGGTTTCACCAAATACCTTGGAATGATTGTTGATAACTATTTGGAGATCAAATGGAGCAGAGGATATAGATGTTGAAAATTAAGTGAGCACAATTGTGCAATTACACCCTCGTGGCTCTTTTTGAGTAATTTTGTCATGATATTATAGTTTACCAGTTTAGAGGGTTTTGTTAGGATAATTATACACTTAGGAGTTAGTTAAGATCTACTTGGTCTAATGTGTTGTTAGGTAAAAGTGTGTTTCTTTACTATGCATTAGTATGCATTTGTAGTTAGGAAATATGACGGTCACGATATGTTCCCGACATAGAGTGATCTAAAAATTCATATTCTCCTCGATCTTAATGGCTACATTGATCTGTGGCTTAACACTCGATTGGTCCATGATCTCTATTTAGAGAGCATGGAGGGTAATTTTTCGATGATCGATTGTGAGAAACTCTCTTGTAAAATATATTTATAATATTTTTCTTTTACATTAATAAACTGCTCCAAGTGGTCGTGTTGGTTGGGGCCGTGGATGTTTTCCCATAGGGGTTTTACCATGTCAAAACATCGGTGTGTTGATCTTTGGTCTAGTTGTGTGAGTGGTTACTGAAGGTGTTCATCTTCTATAGGAATACATGTGTTGTTGAACATGGGATCAAAGCTTGTTTGAAGAGCCACTCCTGTTGTATATCGAGATTGTGAAGCCGAGTTGCCTCTTCTCTGGTTTCTACCATTTCCTTACATTTCATGCATCCATTGTAAAGTGTATTTCACTCGAGGTATAAACGTGAATCACTATAACTAGCTTTAGTATTTTATTTTAAAGTTATTTATTTTGCATGCAACTTTCTTTTATAAAGTAACTTCATTGTAAAAGTGATTCCCGCTTCTTTTTATAAAAATGGGTCACTTCATAAAGCAACTTATTTGTAAAAGTAAGGGCATAACTTTCACATCCAAAGTCCGTTTTCAGTGTCGTTTTTTTAAAACCGCCTAATTTTTCAAGATATTTCCATCCAGATCATCAATTTTAAATTTTAAATCCATATTATCTTCATATTTAATATGGCTTCTTCTAGTGATCTTTTGCTTACCAACACCAACTACTTCCAATGGAAATCTCATATGGAGGATTTATTAAGAAGTAAATGAATGTATCAGATTACCTTGGGAAAAAAAAAGAACCCACTAATGATGAAAAGAAAGTCAAATGTGATAATAGGAATGACGAAGCACATGGAATTATCATGATGTCCATCTCTCATGATTTAAGGTTCCACCTTCAAGAAATTGATGACCCCGATGACGCTTGGGAAAAGCATGAATCTGTGTTTGGTAAACACAATATTATTCGAGCACATCAGTTAGAAAATCATATATTGAATTTTAAGTCCAAATTATTTTTCTTGCATTGAAGACTATCTATCTATGTTTAAAAAACTTAGATTTTTATGTGAAGAGTGTAACATAAAGCTGTAGGAAGAACGTTGCATCTATATTATTATTTCTTAGCTAGGTAGTGCATATTCTATGTTTGTATCTACCTTTTATGCCATGAGAGAGGCTCCAGGGAAAGCTTATCAAAAACCCACTCTTGGGTCCTTTTGTGATGCTTTGATTAGAGAGCAAGATAATCTCGTAAAACTTGGAGTGATCAGCACTGCATGTACCTCCAACAAAGCCTTAGTATCCCAACAGAAAGATAAACCAAATAATCCAAAGAAGCAACATCCTCGCCACAACAACAAGCAAAACAAGGGTCCCAAACCCACTCAGACAACTTCAATTCCTAGTGGTGACAAAGGAGCAAAATATAAAAATAAGAAGACTAACAAACATTGCAACTTTTGTGAGAAAGATGGTCATGACGTGTCCAAATGTTTCAAGAAGATGGTAGCTTTAGAAGCAGCGATGAAGAAGCACAACATCAGTATTGATTCTACTTCTTCTTCTTCTTCTTCTCATGGACATGCACTTTATGCTTCTGGTTTCTCCTTCAATGCAACTTCTACTTCTTCTTCTGATGAGTGTCTTATTGACTCTGGAGCATCTTATCCTATGACTAAGGAGAAAGCCATATTTTCCACTCTAAATGAATGTAACACCAAGAAAATATTTGTTGGTGATGATAGATCTCTTAATGTTGTAGGATCTGGAACAATTGAGGTAGATAATGGTCATTTCAACAATGTATTGTGTGTTCCAATTCTTTCCTATAACCTTTTATCAGTATATAAAATCACTCATTCAGGTGAAGGCGAAACCGTAGAGTTTTCACCTCACCAAGTTGTAATCGAGGATATCAAAGATCCTAACATGTTCTTGCCACTAGAATTGTTGATGATATTACCAGATCATACAAGTTTGACAACTTTGGGTCATCATATTTTCCATAAGTTTTTGTTCCTCATAGCGTTGACTTGAGCAAACTTTGACAGGAGCAGTTTGGTCATCTAAACTATCGCTCATTGCAACAAATATGTAATCAATAGATAGTGACTGGTCTTCCTCTTATTTCGTGCAGAGATGGTGTTTGTGTCAGTTTTGTTCTCGACAAACATCATCGGGACAATTTTGACAAACGTGCCTCTTGGCATGCCTCGGGCCCTTTGCAACTTGTTCATAGTGACTTGTGTGGTCCACTTTCTTCTCCTTATTTTTCTCGGTGCAAGTATTTATTAATTTTCATTGATGAATTTTCTAGACATACTTGGGTTTGCTTCTTAAAACTTAAGAGCAAAGTTTTTGACAAGTTTTTGGCCTACAAGGCCCTTGTAGAAAAACAATATGGACATCAAATTCAAAGATTAAGAACATATAATGGAGGCGAATATGTGAACAATAATTTTACAAGTTATTGCACTACACATGGCATCCAAATGCAACACATTGTTCCATATACACCACAACAAAATGGTGTTGTTGAGAGAAAGAACCGCACATTAAATGAAATGGCTAATTGTATGGTCCAATCTAAGGGATTAAGTCTAAAGTATCCGGCGGAAGCCATCAATTGCGCAAATTACATAGTAAATCACACTCCTACAAAGGATCTTAAAAACATAACACTGGAAGGAGCTTGGACTAAAATTAAAACAGATGTAAGTCACTTCCATGTATTTGGCAGTATAGCATGGGCTCACATTCCTGATGAGAAAAGGAAAGCATTGCAGCCTAAATGTGAGAAGTGTGTATTTGTTGGTTATTCTCAAGATGTCAAAGGTTATAGATTTCTTCAACCACATTGTAATGAAATTATTATTAGAAGAGATGTTAAATTTGATGAAAATATCTTGGCCTACGAGCCTAATTCAACGATTGTGCCTCTTTAGCCTGCGAGCAATCTTCGACATTTGTGCCTTCTTCTGTTCCTATTCTGGTTTCTTCTTCAGATGATGATAGTGAGGATGGAAATCCACCTCCGCCTGCTCACCGTCCTCCAGATGAGTCCATTGAACCTAAACCAACACCAACACCACCACTTCCTAGATGGGTCTGTTCAACACGAGAAGCAACTGGTGATCTTGTCGGTGACCCTTCATATCAGTATCAAACACGTTCTCAGTTCCAACGAGCCTCTTATATTTTGACTCAAGTTTTAGAGACTCGTGATCCAGATACATTTGCAGAAGCTTCAGGTCATCCATATTGGGATACAACAATGAATGAAGAGTATTGTTCTTTAATGGCAAATGATACTTGGGATCTTGTACCTCTTCCAAAAGGAAGAAAACTTGTCAGATGTAAATGGGTCTACATGACTAAGTATGCATCATATGGAAGTGTTGAAAGGCACAATGCTCAGTTAGTTTCCAAACGATTTTCCCAAGTTGAAGGAATTGACTATAATGAAACCTTTGCCCCCAGTAGCCAAAATGAATTCCATCTGCCTTGTTCTTACCCTTGCTGCCTCACATAAATGGGAGGTATATCATATGGATGTTAAATCTATCTTCTTGCATGGGGATTTGCATGAATAAATATACATGGAACAACATCCTGATTATGTCCAGAATGACTCTAGCCTTGTTTGTCACCTTAAGAAATCTCTTTATGGTATTAAGCAAGCTCCTCCAACTTGGTATTCCAAAATGGACAACTTTCTTATTGACACCGGATTTTCTAGATGCCATTTTGATCCTAATGTCTATACCAAGAAAGTAGGAAGCCATCTCATAATCCTTGTCCTTTATGTTGATTACCTTATCCTTAATGGTACTGACTCAAAACTTTTAAACCATGTGAAAACCATCCTTAGCAAGAAATTTGAAATGACAGACTTAGGATTTTTGCACTATTTCCTTGGCCTCCAAGTTTTGCAAACCAATGAGGGAATTTTTCTTTCCCAGTATAAGTATTCTTGTGACCTTCTTCATCACTTTCACATGGAATATTATCAACCATTCCCTTCTCCCTTCAAGTCTGGAGTCAAAATTGTTGCCACCTGTACTTCTCCTAAAGTTGATGCCACCTTGTACCGTCAGTTAGTTAGTAGCCTCTTATACTTGACTCATACCCATCTTGATATTTCCTTTGTTGTTTGTCTTGTTGCTCGGTATATGCAAACACCCCATGAAATCCATTGGAAAGCAACTAAAAGGATACTTTGATATGTCTGAGGTACAATTCAATTCGAGATACATTACAGTTCAAGGGGGACTCCTTTATTGGTTTGTTTCACTGATTCAGATTGGGTCGGCGACCCTGATGATCGGAAGTCTACTGCAAGTTATGTTTTTAGCCTTGGTTCAGGACCTGTCACTTGGGCCTATAAGAAACAATAAGCTATTGTACTTTCTTCAGTAGAATCATAGTACCGAGAAGCGGTAAATGCAAATCATGAAGCCTTGTGGCTTCCACAGATCCTTTCAGAGTTTGGATTCTAGCAACAACATCCAACCAGCCTTTGGTGCGACAATCAAAGTGTCATCAAGCTCGCCAAAGACCCGGTTCAACATCAACGCAACAAACACATCAAGCTACACATGCACTTCATCAGAAAGTTGATTCATGATCAAGTTATTGAAGTGCTCTTTTGTCCTATAGAAGATCAAGTTGCAAACATTTTCACAAAGTCTCTTACAAAAGAGAAATTTTCCAAACTTCGATCTATGTTAGGAGTTCATGAATTTTTCATTAAGGGGGGATATGCTTTAATGCCTCCTTCCTTCTCATGTTGTGTCACTATAAAAATCCTTCAATCCTATCCCAAGTTGTTCTTGGTCTAATGTGTTGTTAGGTAAAAGTGTGTTTTTTAGTTTGTTTCTTTAGTATGCATTAGTATGCATTTGTAGTTAGGAAATTTGACAGCCATGATATGTTCTCGACATAGATTGATCTAACAGTTCATATTCTCCTCGATCTTAACGACTACATTGTTTCATGGCTTAACACCTGATTGGTCCATGATCTCTATTTAAAGAGCACAAAGGGTCATTTGTCGATGATCGACTGTGAGAAACTCTCTTGTAAAATCTCTTTGTAATCTTTTTCTTTTGCATTAATAAACTACTCCAAGTCGCCGCATTGACTAGGGACGTGAATGTTTCCCATCGAGGTTTTACCATGTCAAAACATCGGTGTGTTGATCTTTGATATGGTTGTGTGAGTGGTTATTGAAGGTGTCCTTCCTCTATTAGAATACCTATGTTGTCGAACATTTTCCCTCAGAAACCTCTAAGCTCAATTTCCTTTCCTTCTGAGGAAAATCTCATGAAAAGATATAGAAAATCAATGGCCATTATTCCCAATAATTGTAACCATTGGACCCATAATACAACATCAACACCACCCATTTGGATGGAATTCATGGGGCTATCCAAAAAATACTCGCCTATGTCTATTTGTGTGCATTCATCAACTTGAGAATGTTTTGTTTCTTGAATTTATTTGATTTCGCTTAAGTCTGGTTTTCTTCGATCATTTGGACAAGTAAAACATGCCTATATTAAACCCAAAGTAGATGCAACTGCCTTCAAAAGACAATTGGTCGAATAATACGAGCCTTAATGTATGAATCTTTTAAAAAAAATACTCATCGAGCGCTTTGGACAGACGGAAGCATCAGATTGATTGAAAATGGAACATTTTGACAAAGTTGTTAAAGTCATCAAGAATGCATGACGGTCCCATCAGGTGTCAGTCCATTCATCACACAAACAAGCATGCAACCTTTCCCCTACGTCGCTTGATGATTTCATCGGGTGAATCTCAGAGCCCCGAGATAATTCTGTTGGTTGAGCTTAAGGGTGACGTATCAAGATCAATTCATACTCACCGTTCGATCAAAGTCACCTTTCAATCTTGGTCGTTCGTAAGTAACGAAGGAAGAAGATTTCTGCGGAATTTTGAAGTGCCATGTAAGACACCATGTGTCTGTCGTACCATTGCCAGATCATGATCTGAATGTTTCCTTGATAGAAACTGTGATTGGTAAGGACCACATCATTGGCCAAGTGGCATCGCCACATCATCATCTATACTAAAATCTCATTTCCATGTCATACCTCGAGTATCATGCTCGACAATCGTCAGGGGTCTTCATAGTATTGGTGTATCTCGTGGAAGGGTGCTCATGCTATTCAACCAACAACAATGAGCCCATTTTCCATCGGCTAATTCGACGACATTCTTCGTCTAAAATACTTTCCCCTTACACCCGATGACCAATAGCATGTTTTCAAACTCCTTAGACTCTCACCCAATGGCCGATGGTTGTTTTCTCTAAGCGTTTATAATCGTCTGATCAGAAGAGGAAAGTGCATTAGCGTCGTCGATCTAATGATCTAATGGTTTGTTCTCCCTTCATACCCATCATCTGTTGGATGAATTGACCAATTGTTTCACCTAGCACACCCACTCGTCTCACCCAATGGTCGATGAATTTATTACCCCAGACGCTACAAATCGTCTGATCACATGAACAAATAGATATTAGCCATCGTTTTTGTGATCTGATGGTTTTTTTATTTCTCGCGCGCAATTGTAGTCATTAACACGTCATGTCATTCGCCAACCAATAAACTAGTTCCACGTATTGACCTAGCACCACGTCAGTTTGCCACATCGCTCCTACCTTCAGTCGATGCCTAACAAAATCTTGCGTGCACAATCTCAGTTGTCTGATCAATAAGGATAATTTTATCTGGGCCGTCAGAATTTTGATTTCATACTTTGGTCACCATCTGACAGAAGTGGTTCCTTAATGCATTAACAAATGACTCCTCAAACTAGTAATCGACGCGTTCTCTCTTAACACCATGTTGGCTCTCCACGTCACCCTCACACATACTTGTTTGACGTCACCTTGTATGAATACGAATTCCTATAGTTGGATAGACATCATGGTTGAACTATGCATTAAAACCTTATAACATCTGAACCTGACCAAACCACTACACCCTAAGTCGAGTGAATTCATAAACCGCAAATGGTCACATTTGCCTATCAACTCAGCCATCAAAGGTCGACAGAGGTACTATCAGTACATTTAAACACCATTAATTTCCAAAGATCACTCCCATTACTTTGAGATTTGGATTTTAAAATACATTTCCCCCAAGTTTGCCCCATTATTTGCATATGTCAAGTGAGTTATAAATTAACTACATTTGTGTGTCTATCTATTGCCAATGAATTGAGGACATAATGTTTGTTTTCTTTGATATAGGGGCCCCAATCACTACAGATTGAAAGAGCTTTTGCATGTAAGCTCGATACAAACATGATGCCTCCTATAAAAGCTCATGTGTAGAGAACACCCAAGAAGYTGAGGACATAGTTTGGTGGTGTTGAGGCTAGTTCCAATTATGCACCTACATAGGAAGAAGAAACCCTGAAGATCAAGAATATAGAACCCCTTATCGCACTGCCCTTGAAGAATATTTCCAACATAGTAYCACTGTTTTGGGACACCGAGTCTTGTGCAGGAAGTGAGATTTCCAAACAGGTACAAATCCCTTCCTGGAACGACCTTTATATAAAATTGAACAACTGGTGGAAGGAAGACATAAAATTTATTAAAAGATCCACTGATAAGTATGTCATCTCCATCCTAACGGAACCCTATATCTACATCATGATCCTCCTATGTTGATTGTATGGGGAAAGGGATTTCTCTCGATTCTTTGAAGCATGGTTGCCCTTGGAAAATTATGTGGTGATTGGGGGTAAAATTTTCAAATGTGGAGGGGTCATTTCTAAACAATTAAGCTTGAAAATTGATCAGGCATAGTCCCCAAAACCAAGAGATCCTCTTTCTTTCCACATGGTCTTGTTCCTCCTGGATGTGTTATGTGCGCAAAACACCTTCCCTAGATTGTCACTTAGTTGGCAAATTTTTGAACCACCCGTCCATGTGTATTTCAATATAATATGGGAAAACATGTACAAGAGATATTACTCTCAAATATGTGAATTTTTCACACCTATGATCCGTTTCCTTATTTTTGGACAAGAGCGCCCCAGACTCACCCAACAAGCAAACATGATTTTGAATTACATTGGAAACTTGTACTTTGAATAGAAACGTACCTATTTAAGAATTTATGGTGGTCTTCCAAGGTCTTGTCCTTCTGTCCTTCTGTACTTCCCAAAAGAACACTGGGCTAAAATTGTAGATGAAACCAAAGACAAAGTTGATGAAGAATGGGAACACTGATGTCGGGTCTAGGAGAAGCTGAATTGGTCGATGGTAGATATTTGAATGCCAACTTTCGACTCCCCTATTGAATTTTGATCAATCAATGAGGTAGTGATTGACCTACAATGGTCAACTGATGAGTACAAAGAGTAGGGTGGCCAAATTGCCACTATAGAGACATGGCAAATGCAAAGATACGGTGTCAAGTAAGTTAAGGTCATGGATCAGATGGAGTAGTTAAATAACATAATGAAGAAGTAGACCCTTCGATTCCGCGACAACAAGCACGAGTTAAGTATGCCAATGGATCAACATAAATTCTGTTCAATGATAAGTGCACTAGACTCTTCATGGAGTGGGTCGACTACATGGATGAGCATGTAAGCTCGAAGACCCCCAGATCACCCGAGTCAAC
>SNQJ01S0009035.1:46662-78256 GCA_010110895.2 Picea sitchensis
TTGCCTTGTCTCGCAAACAGGTGCCTTTCTCAGTGGAATACCTTCACCCTTGACTATCTCTCTTGGCAGTAATCTGTGAAAGGAAACCCTTATCTTGATCCTTTAGACCTTTAGACCTTTCAGAAACCCAGATTACTAGGGACCTCTCCCTTGGGATTAGCCACCCTGAATAGAAAGAGCTCCCCATCGAGGTGACAGTGGGTGGGGAAGCTCCTGTTACGCCAGTTTGAGCCTTGACTTCAAGCTACTTAAACCCTTCCTACAAACTGAGCGATAACATAACCAACCCACCGAATCATCCATTATTATTGCACATCAACCATATGTTAAACATATCTATATTAATCATGTATAAACATAACATCCATGAATAATCACATCAACAAACACATTAGACACCAGATTCTAACATGGTTCACCCAATCTTTGGGATACATGCATAACAATTGACTTCTTATATTAGTCTTTGTGCAATCATCACCTCAGTCTTGCGCACTGCACTTACAAAAGATACAACATATTGTAATCCCCAAACCTACCTAGTCGCTCTATAGTGCGACCCTATCTTTGCAAATTCTCATATATCCTCCTATTCCCGAAAGATCTTCCCCATAAACCTCAAGCATAAACTCTCTTCATCACTCATTAGCAACCTAATCTCTTACTCTCAACCAACCTAATATTCCCTGATGCTTTACATATTTATACAAATAAGTAGGGCTAAAAACCCTAATAAAAACTTATCCCCAAAACCCTAATGGGTCATAATCGTTTTTCCTACTTTTGCGTCGATCTACTACTTTCCCTGCTTTTGTGTCAAACTAGCACTTTTCCTGCTTTTGCGTCGAACTGTTGCTTTTCCTACTTTTGTGCCACAAAATGTGCCCTTGATGCGCGCTCTGGTTTTTCCTTCTATGGCATAGCTCCCAAAACTTAGTTAGTCTCAGCCAAAATGCCTATCCAACAGGCCCCCAAAACTCACATGTGGCTCATCCCAAGCCACTTAATCCTTTTTCAACTTCTCCTTGAATTTTTCAAAGTCTCCTTTGTTGTGTTGGTCTTCTCCTTGACCTCTATTTCATTTAACAAAATTGTTTCTACTAATTATGTATTGATATGAGTATGTCGTTTCTCTTCATATTGTTCTACTAATTATTTGATCCTGCACTACGCTTCTGTTATTTACTCTGTAACTTTTAATTCTTCTTCCTACGACCTCTCTATCTATTACATGCGAGCTCGTTGCTCAACCCTCAACTGGTTCATCTCAGAGTATAGTTTCTTACTCTCTTTCATTGTCATCATCTTCTCAGCTGGTGGAAAACTGTTAATTTCCTTAATCTTTCAAGCCTTCCCCCATGCAGTTTAAATATTTTGTTCAATACTCTGTAATTCAACATCCTCTGACAACTAATTCTAAACTTTTTTTTGTCTTCATACAACTTAACACATGTTGCTTCCAAAGTTCTGATAATTTCTATTACAGTTCTTATTGTCTTCTCCCTTTGGTCTCTTTCTTCTGGGGCTATGATTGGTGTCATTCGTGTTTTTTACTCGCTAATTTTTCATTCGAAAGCCTTGAATGGCTTCGCCGATCTTCGCTACCTGATCTTCCAATGGAGTATCCACCTCCATTGGTACCTCCAAAATCTCTCTGCAAACCTTGTCAAATGCTTGCTTCACCTGTTCTGTCTTCTATGCAGTTTCATCCCTTTCCCGTTCAGCTATGTTGTAGTCAATCTGCATGCTTGCAATCTTGGTTGTGACTTAGCCAATTCATAGGATGTTTTTTTTCTATGTGTAGGTTCAATTATTGTGTTATGCTAACCTGCAACCCCTGCAACATTTCTCCTGGTATCTATGATAAGACTAAGTCAAAGTGACTTAGTGCACGTGCTTGCTCCTACATTTCCACTTATGGGAACACAATCACCCCTGGTGCTAACTTAACTATTCTGCGCTCCCCCATTAACTCTAATGCATGAGAGATTGTTGGTCTTGCTTCTACTAGCCTTGTTATGCTTGTCATTGGTCCTTCCATTTTTTGTTGTGCAGTTGCTATCCTGGTTGATTCCATCAATTGGAGTAGTGTAGTCATTTCTTCTTGTATCTTTTTCTTTAGTCTTTCTTGCTGCTCTACCACACGTTGAAACACGTCGTCGGTGATCTCCTTAACTTGCTCCCCAAACCTCTCGAAGTTGTCTTCCATCAGTGCCAGTGGACTCATTTCTTTATCTGCTTTCCATTTCTTCCGATGCGGCACTGATTTTCCCTTCTATGTTTCTGTGTCTTTCCTCTTCTTGCTTGCATCGTCTCCCTAGCCTTGTACCTCCTCAATTTGAGGATTTGGTGTTTATGTTTCTTGTTCATTCAATGGGACCTTCCAGTTTGCATCTCAATCCTACATAATTAGTTCTATGTCATTCTCTGTTATTTGATACTTTGTCTTGACCCATTTCTCTCTCAAATATTTCTTTGCTTGTATGTACATATGATGATGACCAACCATGAACCACACGATCAGTTTGTAAGTTTTTACAAGCTGTGGCGAAATTCGTGGTGTATCTTGGATGCACTGCCTAATGATTTCTTTATATAGATAGAATTCAATATTGTTGTCCAGTTGTCATCCCTTGTGCGTCGTGTACCACAAGTTATGATACTTGGTGGCCAAACACAACTTGCCTCTCATACCCAGAAACTGTGCATCCTCTAGTTCTTTCCACACTACCAATGCGATTAGAAGTAATAACAAGGAATATTGGAATTCCATTCCTTTATCATGTGCTTCCACGTAGTCTATTAAGGATTGGTTGACTAAAAATGGATTCCAACTCATCGTTACCCCTTCTTTATATTTTTCGATCGTAGCTATCACGCCTACAGGCACTTGGTCTTTCCTGCACTTCCTTAGCAATTTTCATGCCAACGCTTGCATTGCAAATTGTACCATTGGGTCACATACACTTGGCACATCCAAACTGGAACACCTCTAACTGTGTAGAATTTGTCCTTCATGGCCTCTGACAAAGCCTTCTCATTCTTTCTATCTGTGAACAACAATGTAGGATCTTTCCCTTGTGTCGCTAATCCCATGATTCTTGTAATTAGATCTGTGCCTATAGAAATCGGCCTATTTAACCACAAGTAGCCACCGTCCACACAGGTTAATAACTTCTTTACACATGCATTAATCTCTTGGCTCTGTCTAAAGTGTGTGATGTCAAATTGATTCAATAGGCCAGCTCGCTCCAACCCTCTGGCCCATACATTTGGCTCAACTAGAGCAAGTACGCCTTTGCATCGATTTTCGTCTCCAAGTAGTTGTTCGGTGCAAGTTCGGGGAACTTTGTTGTATATGTGATGTCGTGGTCTATGCATTTCAGCTGTGGCACCTTGCCTAGCATATCCTCGTCAATGATTACCCTAGATGGGATTTTTGGCATCACCAATTTGTACTTGTCCTCCTTCTTTAACTTAACTATTTTGGCATTGTCCTTCCTTAGTGGAATGTAGTCCCTTGTAAATGTCGACTCAGACAAGGATTCTCCCAGAGTCTCCTCAACTTCTGGTAGTGTTGTTGCTGCTCTAGTTCATGTTTTCTTCTATTTTGATGCTGCTGCCTTTGGTGGTGCTATCTCTACAATACTGTTACCTGTGACAACTCCTTCAGCTCTATGAAATTTCTCAGGGCTCTGCAACATTGCTCTCATCTATCTCTACTCGCTGCAAACTCCAAATAACAATAACGTTGGCCCGTCGACCCCTCAATAGATTTTGTGCCTCTTCGAAAATGATCCATTTACCTTCATGCCTGAATTAACTGTCTAATCCACTAGCATTGTGCAATCAATACCTGCTTTAACGCTGCATTAATTCCAAATCCTTCATCAGATTTTTGCCTCGATCTACCAGTCTGTCACGATCTCCGCTGACGCTTTCCATTTATGACTACGCATCTTCATGATGTATTGTCATTACTACTTTTGAACTGTCATTTCTGCTCTTTAATTCCTTTAACTGTCTGTCTACTTCTTCTTCCGTGCAGTTTTCTGGATTATTCGTTCCTTCGTTGCACAATCTTTTCTTCTGCACGTAATTCACTTCCTCTGCACGATACTTTATTAGTGCATAACTCACTTCTTATGCATGCTTACTCTTGTTGTATATGTATCTTGATTTGTCTTCGTTCTCATCTGCGACATTCTCCTGTTTATTTCTTTCTCTAAACTATCTTAACTTCTTGACCCTTGACATTCTCATGTTTTTTATTTTTCTTTTTCCACTTTTCTTTCTTTTTCTTACTATAATACAATACTATGGTACATAGGTTCCTACGCAGGTCAGACTAGTGTGCGGACGATCAACCGTCCCTATAAAGTTTCAGTCTACTCCCAATCACCAGTCTCCCTAAGACTTCACCATTCAATATTTCTAGCTGCACAACACCTGCTTCTGTCACATAGTTGATGACATATGGACCTAACCAATGCATTCTAAACTTCCCTGGGCGATGCATGAACTTGCTATCGTATAGCAACACTAAGCCTCCCACTTGAAACTTTTTCTGTTTAATATGTCTATCATGCCATGATTTTTCTCGTGCCTTTTGGACTTGTTGATGGAATCCTGCGACAAATCGGTCTTCTTCGAGTTGTAACAACTATGTCAATCTTCCCTCTACTACACCAGAGTCCAAAAGATCAACAATCACTACAATGCACAATCTTGGCATAATAAATTCCATTGATATTACTGCTTATTGCCCATATACCAACCTAAAATATGTCTGTCCTTTCAACATTTTTGTTGTAGTCCTATATTCCCACAATACTGCAGGGATCCTCAAGTCCCAATCATCCCTTCCTATGTTGCAGATCTTTGTTAGAGCATTCTCTAATTTTTTTTATTGAAGGCTTCTACTGTCCCATTTTCCCGAGGGTGATACAACATGTTTCTTTGATGGTGAATTTGAAACTCATCAGTCAATGCTACAATTGTCTTATTCAGGAAATGTGTCCCTTGATCACTCGAAAAATGCATGGGTAGCCAAATATTGTAATGCCATTCTCAAACAGAAATCACAGAACATTCTCCACGCTGCAGTCTGTGACTGGTGCTGCTTCTGCCCATCTAGTCAAATATTCTGTTACAATGATTATATATCTAGCTCCTTATCTCTTGGATGATGGATTGATTGGTCCAACGAAGTCTATTGCCCATTTATCAAAATCCTGCAGTGTAAACTATGGATGCAAGAGCATCTCATCCCTTCTAGATGGATTTCCAACCCTTTGACAAACATCACATGCCTGACAATATTCTTTAGCATCCTTATGAAGTGTCAACCACCAGATCCCTACACACAAAATCTTCTATGTTGTCGCTTTACCTACACAGTGTCTTCCTACAATACCTTTGTGTGCTTCTAATATGATCATTGGCCTTTCATGCTCTAACACACGTTGTCTTAGTATCCCATCTGCTCCTAACTTATATAAGTTTCCCGTGATTAGCTGATAGTCCATTGCCTTAACCACTAATTGTTTCTTTTGTGCAACTGTCATGTCTGATGGAGTCATTCATGTACTTAAGAACTGCACAATGTCTGTGAAGTAGTTTTACACCATTTTAACTACAAATAAATGCACATCCGATAAGCTATCATCTAGATTCCTTGCATCTTCTCTTGATAGAATGCGCAATAAGTGATCTGGTCCTGCATTCAATTTTCCTGGCTTAACAATGAATTCAAAGTCATATTCTTGGAACAAAAGTAACCATCTACAAATCCCCCCCCCCCCAACACTGACTTGTTCACTAAGTATCTTAGTGCAGAATGGTCTGTATACATCTTGAAATGAGAACCCAACAAATAGTGTCTAAACTTCTACAATGCGTACACCATTGTTAACCCCTCTCATTCTGTCGTAGTGTAGTTCTTTTCTGTTGTTGAACACTTCCTACTTGCAAATGCAATTGGGTGGTCTTACTCTCCTTCTTCTGGCTGAGATAATATTGCACCCAAAGTTATGGATGACGCATCCACATGAACCTGAAATTCCTTCTTCCAATCTGGGAATATCAAAATTGGCATAGTCACTAACTTATGTTTCAGTGTGTCCAAACCTTTTTGGCAATCCTCATTCCACTGGAATTTAGCTTCTTTCTTCAACAACTTCTCCACGGGTGTTGTAATTTGTGTGTATCCTTTAATGAACTTCCTATAATATCCTATATGGCCCAGTGTTTCTCTTAACTATCGTATTAATGTAGGTGGTGGTAACTCCACAATCACTGCAATCTTGGCAGGATCCAATAGTAAGCCTTGCTTACATACCACATGGCGCAACAAAATTCCAAAAGGCACACAAAAAATACATTTTTTCAAATTCAATGAAATCTAACATTGTCTACACCTATCCAACATTAATCTCAATACTTCTATATGATATTTTAATAGAATAAACAGAGTCCAATCATCTAAATAAACTTCAAGGAACTTATGAATAAATTCCTTAAAGGCTGCGACAAATACTCTTGAGAAAAATGCAGGTGCATTCTTCTACCCAAAAGGCATCACTGTGTATTGGTAGATTCCCCACTTTGTCGCAAAGGTAGTCTTATGTCTCTCTTCCCGCACAATCTTTATCTAGTGATATCCTGAGAATCCATCCATGAAAGAGTATGCCTCTTGCCCCCCTACATTCTCTAGCACTTCATGTGTAAAAGGTGCCTAAAATGGATCATGCAGACTTTCATCATTTAGCTTTCTTAGGTCTACACAAATTCTGATTCCCCCTGTTTTCTTATTTTGTACTACCATTGGACTTATCCATTCTGATTCTAATACTGGTTCAATGATTTCTGCTGCTAACATTCAGTCTATCTCTTCCTTTACCTTCTCTTTATACTTCAGGTTCATTATGTAGGGTCTCTGTTTTATTGGCTTAACATCTGGTTTCAAAGGGATCTTCATTTTTCCTAACTCACCAACTATTCCTTTCATTTATGAAAATGTGGTTGGGAATAGATCTTGATACTCGCACAATATGTATGCAATTTTTTCCACAGTTTCATCATTCCAATAGTCGCCTATCTGCGCAAACTTTGGATTCTCTTTTGTCCCAATATTCACCTTACACGTCCTTAATAGTTGTTCATACACAACATATCCAATATTTGGACCTTCTATTGTGCGTTCCCCCTCAGTTTTAGGTATTTGTATATTTCTTGGATCTTCCTTGTCCTTATCTTCTTTAGAAACATTATAACATTCCAGTATTTCATGAACTATCACAGAAGCTCTATGCGCACTACACACAAGTACTGCATCCATCAACCTTTCTACTGAAAAAATCTTGTTTCTAATGGCTTGCAAAGCTGCATCTACTAATGGCGATTCTTTTTCAAAAGAAAATGTTATCGTAAACCTTTGAGTTGTCTCATCCCAGATCGTTGTTTCTCTATGCAATTCTAGTTCCAGGTACCAATTCTTGGGGATCGTATCCAATGTATGTATGAACCTATGCATATTCTTTATTTAGTATCGAAATCCATATCTTTCTGAATTGTGCAATATTATCTGTTGGGTCACTTACTCCTGCATATTTCTGCACAATATACTCAACCTCACAATATACTCAATTCCTTCTTTATCTGAAGACCACCATTTAGTTGGAGTGGCCTTCAAGACAACATCTAATGCCAACAATATTTTTTGTTTGGGTATCTGCAACTCAAACGCCTTTACAAAAGAGCCTATGCCAATCAAACCATCATACTTGGGTGGATCACATAACTCTGTTCCAATCCAGCACAATGATCGAGTAATGTGGGCACATCGTTTGGTTGATACTTCATGCATCCTTTGCTACAAGAGTTCCAAACCTTCCTCTGAATCTGACTCACATGATGTAATACTTCTCCAACTTAGGGTGCCATTTGCAGTCAGATTAACATAGACATCCATTCGCACAATCATATTATATAGGTTATCAATTTTGTTCCCTTTAGTTGGCTCTATATACCTCTTTCCTTCTGTCGGATCCAACGGTGCAGTAACCTTCAAGTCCCCTACTTCAAAGATCATTTCCCTTTTCTTCAAATTAATAATCACATGATTGTCAAAGGCCCATTCAAACCCCATTAGTGATGGATATGGTTGACTATCATCCACGATCTCAATGACTTCGAAATCTTCTATACTGCGCACCCCATCTATATTCATAGGTACCCCTAACAATCAACCAATTGGTACTATCTTGTGTTGGTTTGCCTATCTTAACTGGACACGAGACAAAATTAACTTTGACTTCCCCATCATTTCCCATGTTTTCTTTGGTAAAACATTTAGTCTAAAATGACATTGTCCATGTCATATTCCCCAATCTGCACATTTAGTCTGAACTCTCTGCTTGTCCTCTTTTTGGGGAGTACCTGATTTACTACCCTTTGTGTGGTAGGAACTTCCCTTTCTTGTGTGCAATGATCAATCATTCCACGCAATGCATTCAATGAAATTTCATCTTTCATCAATTCTAAACACTTTTCAGAATTTTTTTCAAAGCACTTACCCGTTGAATCGACCTTTCCGGGATAGTACAATCATAGACTGAAGGCATGCCAACCACATGAGGTGCAGATGATGTCGATGCTATCCAATCCAGTCTTAGAATCTCCTTCCTTGTTTTCTGATACGTCTCTTTTTCTTGTTGTGGGTCAAATGTTTTCATAGGTCCTGCTGATTTCCTCACCCATTGCTGAATCCGCTTCCTTTTATTCGTTGCATCAGCCCCTGTCCTAGCTCCTCCGTGCATGAAAAATGTTATTCTAGGTCCTGCATCATACTTCTTTGCTAATATCGTGTGTACGTTCTGATTCAATTTCTGGTTCTGATTCCCTCTTTCCTACCACTTTGCAAGTGATCGTGGACAATCTTCTGTCGTATGCTCTAGTGCTCTACAATACATGCAGGTTGTACAAGGATTCGAGTAGTCACGAGCTAAGTGTCCTAGTTGATTATAGTTGTAGTATATTATTGTTCCTCTACCTCCTTTGCCAAAACCCCCTCTGCCTCGACCTCTGCCAAATCCTCCTCGGCCTTCTGGAATAAAGACTCTGAAATTATTATATTGTGGAATGACTCCTTCTGTCACGATATTTTCTTCCTGAATTCTATACATATTTTAAGTGTGCTCTCTCATCAGGACGAATGTGTGACATTCTTTCTTTTCCTTCCATACTGACTTGCAAAAGTTACAAAATAAATTCCAGGGTGCACTCTGGTATTTCTACAACAATGGAAAATTAGGCAGATTATGTCCCCATGTCTTGCATATTTCACAATACCCTCTTCCTGGTAATGGGTTCGATGTTCCAGTCACCAAATACTGTGCAAAGGTTGGACATTTATCCTTATGGTGGCCTTCAGTCCTACACGTGCTACACCATACTTGTTCCCTCTTATCCTGTTCTTTCATAAGCTCTTCTAATTGCATTATCAAGGTAGCTAACTATGTCTAGACTTAAGCCACCCCCCTACCATCCTCTACAAGATATGCTTCCAACTTCATCATATTCTCCAAATCTTCAGGCTCTAAGACAACCTTCTGTTGTATCAATGGGCAACGAATGTGTGGAAATAGTCCCGCAATAACATTCTTTGTGTTGTTGATTCAGAATTTGGAATGTCAATCTACCCATCAAATCCTTAAATATTTAATCATAGTCCCAAACTGACTCAGTTTGCACTTGTTTTATTTCCTTCAACTCTGTAATGTACTGCGACTCATATTTCGACTTCTTGAACTCTTTCATTAATGCTTGTTGAATTTCTACCAATGTCCTTTCTTGACCTGTTGGTGTAATATTCTGCAGTTTCATGTACCAGACTAATGTGTGGCATCTAAAGGTTGTTTCCAACTACGCAATCTTTGTGGCCTCATCCTGAACATTCTTCACAGCCCAAATTATCTCACATACAAATAGATGATGTTCTGGGTCCTCCGACCCAACTCCCTGGAACTCAGGCATTCTCAATGTATTGTCTAACCCTGCCATGGTGTTTTGTGTAGTACCTAACCCCGATGTTGCTAGTTGATTCCGACTTGATGCACTACTTCCACTACTCTGGCTACTACTATTCTGGCTTCCTCCCCTAACTTTAAGTGCTTTTAACAAATCTTCAAATGTTATATCAAATCAGGTGACGCACACAGGGTCGTGGGTTGGACACAGGATCCAACCTGAGTAGGATTTAGCGACTCTTCTATTATAGGAATGAGCTGAGGATCCTCTCCCTCTCCTTCTATGCCCACTATTTCTATGATCTAGATTATTGCGCAGGGTTCTCTCCTATCATACTCACTGCATGACTCTCCTTTCTCAGCCCCAATTTTCAACCTCTTGTATCTTCTTCCACTACATAGTACTCCAAATTCGTCTTCTTCTTCTGCTACACCTTCTTTGTTTGTCTGCATCCTTAGTCCCTCCCTTCCTTATTCAATTCTTTCTTCATTCCTTCCTACCTCCAGACCATCCCTTGTTCAACCCTCAGTTCCCCTATGTGCACGAAGCCCCCTAGCAATAGATTCCATCGTCATCACACATTTGTCGCACATCGATATCTTTATCTAGGTACCCAATACTTTCAGAAACCTATCACACAGATCCTTGAAGAAACTTGTTTTTGCGACACTATACAACTAGGTACAATCTACTGCAAATTCCGTAATATAACCCCCCAATATGCTATTAAAAAAAAAATCAATTGCATGAGAAGTAGTATTGCTTACAGAACTCAATTGTCTTACCAACTAAGGGGTCTAGTTCCTTGAAGCTACAGTTTGATATCTTCCAGTGTTCTCCACTAACCTTTCTAACCATTCATATAAAATATTCAGAAATTCACTTTAGAAAATCTCATGTAGATATGTGAACACATACCTTTGCAACCATTGTTCGTCGATGATCCGAGGGTTTCTATTCTCTCCTTCGGAAAATTCTCACTCCTTCCTTTCTAGCCATTCAAGGATCTATTTGTTAGTCAGCCTCCAAAACATTCCCTCAATTACAGATTATTGGTCCCGACAATGCAACCATTTGTTTGCATGCAACTATAAGACCCTAGATTCAAGTTATTCAACCAACAAAACCTTTTAGACACTGGGCCTTTCAACATCACTTGCATGTGAGTGAAGTCTCACCCGAGGCATCTATTGGGGCTGTAGGAACCAAGTTTTTGCAAGGATGAGGGGATGTAAGGATATCAACATAACCATTAATACTTATTCACCTTGTGCGCATTATCTAACATCCTTTTAATAATAAAAAAACCCTATGCGCGACTTCCACTAACTAACAATTCATTACTTTTACCATAACAATTATGCAACATTAACCCATCTAAGATTCACTCAACATCGTAAACCCTAGTGAGCAAAAACAATATAACATAGATCACGACGTAACAAGCCCACCGATCATCCGTTATTATTGCGCATTAAGCATAAGTTAAACAAATCTATAGTAATCATGCATAAACATAACATCCACGAATAATCACATCAACAAACACATTAAACAAAAAAAATTAACGTGGTTCACCCAATCCTTGGGCTACGTCCACAACGATTAGATTCTTATATTAGTCTTTGTGCAATCATCACCTCAGGCTTATGCATTGTGCTTACAAAAGATACAACATATTGTAATCCACAAACCTACCTAGCCGCTCTGTAGTGCGAGCCTATCTCTCCAAATTCTCAGGTATGCTCCTATTCCTGAAATATCTTCCCCAAAAACCTCGAGCTTAAACTCTCTTCATGACTCATTAGCATCTTAATCTCTTAATCTCAGCCAACCTAATCTTCCCCAACCCTTTACATATTTATACAAAGAAGTAGGGCTAAAACCCTGGATAACAACTTATCCCCAAAACCCTAATGGGTTATAACCATTTTTCCTACTTTTGCACTGATTTGCTACTTTACATGCTTTTGTGACGAACTGTTGCTTTTCCTGCTTTTGTACCGAATTACTACTTTTCCTACTTTTGTGACGTAAAATGCACCCTTGCCGCATGCTCTGGTCCTGCCTTCTATGGTGCAACTTTTAAAACTTAGTTATTCTCATCCAAAATGCTTGTCTAACAGTCACTCAAATGGAACATTATTTCTCCTTGCATGACATTACTGATGAGTTGGCCAAACTTTACTATGGTGTCCTCTATCTAGATCCTAAAAAGTAGTAATGGTGGCAATGGCGTAAAGTGCACACCAAGGGTATGTTGCTTGGACACAGCTTGTTGCAGATCTTTATCAATGCTTTGACACCGACACCCACCATTTAGGCTGTTTGACCAAGTTGAAACAGTCTGACACAATGGAAGACTTTATAATTGCCTTTGAGCACTTGGCTTTCAGAACATAGGGCATGTCAAATTCCTTCTTCAAGGAATGATTTATCAGTGGCCTCAAGGATGAAATCCACATCCAGGTCCTGATGGCTCACCCTCAATCTTGGTTGGAAGCTACTAAAAGATCCAAGGAAGCACAACAAATTGTCTCCACCCAAAGCATAAAACCCTCCTTTATTCCTCACCCTCGACCCACCAATATTGCCCCTCCTACCACTCCTCTCAAGATCCATAAATTAACTAGGGTAGAAATGCTTGAATGCCAACTTAATGGTCTTTTCTATAATTGCGTTGACCAATATTTTTGGGGGCACAAGTGTAAGGACCATAAGTTGTTTATGGTTGTTTATGAGGATGTTGTTGGCAAGGAGGCCAATGTTCCCCTGTGGAAGAGTTCCTCCCAACAAATGATCTTACTCCACCCTTTGATCCACTAGAAGTTTGAACTGTTGATTTCATTACATGCCCTAACTCGATTCTCTGCTCCCCAATCCCTCAAGTTAATTGGCTACATTAAACGTAGGAAAGTCATCATCCTAGTTGACAATGGCAACACCCATAATTTTATTCATCGTCACATTTCCCACCAAATCAATTGCTATATGCGCGCAGTCAAGAACTTTCAAATCAAGTTTTCAATTGTGGTTCCATGAAATGTGGCGGGAGTTGTGAAAATCTGTGCCTACAAATTGGTCAGTACCACCTGAAATCTCATATGTTTGATATTGACATGGGTGGGTGTGACATTGTGTTCGGTGATGAATGGTTACACACTCTCGGTCCCACCCTCATGTATTTTAAGGACATAACGATGTAATTACAATAGGAGGGACAACAATTTAAGTTCCAAGGCATCGCAACAGGATCACCTGATATTATCAGTTCCCACCAAATGGAAAAACTACTAAAAAAAGGTTATTATGACATTATTGCCCAACTCCATTCCATTCAAGCTATTGAGACACCCCGACCTCCAAGATATAATCTCCTAACACCAAGATGTTTTTAAAACTCCCCACAACTTCCCCCTCCCCACAACTTCCATGATCATTCCATTTATTACCAGGCAGTCTTCCTCCCGATGCTCTCCCTTATCGTCATCCCTCTGCCCAGAAAATTGAAATTGAGAAAATTGTTCAAGAATTGTTAGAAGCGAGTGTTGTCCGTCCTAGTAGTAGCCCCTATTCTTCTCCAGTAGTCATGGCACTCAAGAAAGAAGGCACTTGGTGCATGTGCCCTAATTTTTGTCCCCTCAACAAAATAACAATCAAAGACTAATTTCACA
Source organism: Picea sitchensis (assembly GCA_010110895.2). Taxonomy (NCBI): domain Eukaryota; kingdom Viridiplantae; phylum Streptophyta; class Pinopsida; order Pinales; family Pinaceae; genus Picea; species Picea sitchensis. The sequence goes on from SNQJ01S0009035.1 coordinate 60,366, forward strand.
TTCCTATCATTGATGACCTTTTGGATGAATTGAGTGGTGCTTAGTACTTTACCAAACTTGATCTTCGTCTAGGATACCACCAGATACATATGAAAGAGGAAGACATTCCTAATACTTCCTTTAGACCTCATGAGGGTTACTATGAGTTCTTGGTCATGCCCTTTGGTTTGTGTAATGCCCCCTCCACTTTTCAAAGTCTCATGAATCATGTTTTTCGTCCTTTCCTCCATCATCTTGTCTTAGTTTTCTTTGATGATATTCTCATCTATAGTAAAACTTGGCAAGCCCATCTTTCCCATGTGGATCAAGTTCTCAATCCACTATCTAAGCACAATTTTTTTCTCCAATAGTCTAAATGTGCTTTTGGAGCCTCTGAAGTTGAGTACCTGGGTCATATTGTCGACAATAATGGTGTATAGGTGGACCTTAAGAAAATTGAAGCTATGAAGGATTGGCCACACCTTAAATGTCTTAAAATGTAGCGTGGTTCCCTGGGTTCAAAGGGCTATTATTGCAAGTTTGTTCAAAATTATGGAAAAATTGCAGTTCCTCTCAGTGCTCTCCTTAAAAATAATGCTTTCAGTTGGACTCCCACCACTGATCAATCCTTCCAAGCCTTGAAAGAGGCTATGTGCACGACTCATGTCCTGGCACTCGCTGACTTCACCAAGAATTTTGTCCTCGAATGTGATTCCTCAGGGAAAGGAACTAGGGTAGTCCTCATGCAAGACATTCGACCTTTGGATTTCACTAGAAAAAACTATCAGAGCGACATTTGGGCCAATCAACCTGTGTAAAGGAAATGTTGGCTATTTTGCATGCAATGGATCTCTAGTGTCCTTATCTATTGGGGAAAAGAATTCAAACTAAAATTGATCATGGCAGCCTTGAGTATTTTTTGGAACTAAGAATGTCATCCCCGTAGCAACAAAAATAGGTGACCAAGCTATTTGGATATGATTATGAGATCATCTACAAGATGGGAAAAGAAAACGTGGTTGTTGATTTTCTTTCAAGGAAATATCAAGAAGGGTTCCTCTTTTCCCTCTCATTCATTGTAGTAGACTGGCTTCAATCCGTTCTCCATGAATAGTTGCAAGACCCCAAAATTTCTAGCTTGATCCAAAAATTGCAACATGATTCACAAGCTTCTCTAGGGTACTCTTGGCACAATAAAGAGCTTCGCTATAAAGGTCACATGTATTTAAGAAAATAGTTGAACCTTAAATCTATGATGCTCTCTGAGTTTCATGCTTCACCCATAGTCGGGCATTCAGGCTTTACCAAAACATATGAACGAGTCAAACGTTCTTTTTTCTAGGAAGGTATGAAACAAGACATCCACACCTTTGTGGCTGAATGTGATACCTGTCAAAGCCGTAAGGGAAAAACTGTCAAATCTCCAAACACACTCCAATCGCTTCCGATTCCACCTACTATTTGGATGAATATTTCTATGGATTTCATAGTTGGATTATCTAAATCAAACAATATGTTATGACCCAAGGGGAATCCCCTCCAAATAACCAAATACCATTCATACTTCACAATTTACCTGTCAATAATGAATACATGATCTCTTATGTATAACTATTCACACTTTCACATGAGGCCCCTTTATCACCAGGCCGACCCTATTACATATGTATTTACACATTACATGTACATTTAGGCCCATATATGCCCCCCCTTGGGGTCATATCATATACATTTAGCCATATATATGCCCCCCTTGGGTCATAACACAATAAGTCAATCATCATGGTGGTAGTGGATCGTCTTTCAAAATATGCTTATTTTTGTGCTCTTCAACACTTGTTCACTGCATCCACAATGGCTCAAATTTGTATGGATAATATATTCAAACTCCATGGCATGCCTCATTTTATTATCTCTGAACGAGAACCAACTTTCACCACCAATTTTTGGCAAGAATTGTTCATGCTTCAGTGAACCCAATAACACCTCAACACTGCCTATCATCCATAGGCTGATGGGCAAATTGAAGTTGTCAATACGTGTTTGGAAACATATTTGTGGTGTTTTTCATCTTAAAGACAAAATTATTGGGCTCAATGATTACCCCTAGTTGAATGGTGGTACAACACATCTTATTGTACTGCCAGTCGCATGACTCCCTTGGAAGTAGTCTATGGGAACAAGCCACCATTGGTTCTCTCATACATACCAGGTGTCTCCAAGGTTCAGGAGATTGAAAATAATCTTACAGCCCACGTAGCCATTCTCCATACCCTCAAAGAAAATTTGGTCCTAGCTCAAAATCGCATGAAGCAACAAGCAGCACATGGTCGTTCCGAGCGTCAATTTGTTGAAGGGGACTAGGTGTTTCTTCATCTAGAACCTTATAAGAAGACTTCACTCAAAGCTAAACACTGTCAGAAATTCGCCCCAAATTTTATGGTCCTTATACAATTCTCAAGCAAGTGGAGCCTGTGGCCTACCAATTAGCTCTACCTAGTCACTCTAAGCTCCATCCTATTTTTCATGTCTCATGCTTAAAGAAAGTGATTGGAACTAAGTGCCAGACTCAAACCAGTCTCCCTGAGTTGGATGAAGAAGGTTCCATTTGGTTGCAACCAAAATCAGTCTTGGACCAATGTGAGCATCATCTTCGTCAGCACACCATCAAGGAATTTTTAGTTTAGTGGAAGGATACACCACCAGAAGATGCCACTTGGGAGCCGACTAACCTCATCACAAACCTTGAGGACAAGATTGTTTTTGAAGAGGGAGGGCATGTTAGGGCACTAACCTCCCTAACCCCTCACGTAGTTAGAATAATATATTTTCCATGTAATAAAGACCGACATTAGTAAATAAGGCCTATATAATAATGTGAACAAGTCTAATGCAATAAAACTTGATAGAGACTTCCACTTCTAGAAAGATATTCCTCTAGAATGTTCTTTAGAAGATAGAATTAGTATAAATAGGAGTTTAAGGCATGGAAAACTCTCGTCTTGAGAATTATTGTAATAGAGCTATGCTCTGCTGGAGGTTCCCCACTCGAAGAGGCAAGTGAACTTGGATTTCTATCAATAAAGGTATCATTGTTTTTGTTTTAATTCTTTATATTTTGTTGTTCCACTGATATTTGTTGCAATATTTATGTTTCTGCTTATTATAATACATCTGGTACCTTACAATGAGATGAGATAAGATAACATTGAGACTAGGTCTCCTTGGTGTGTGTGTGTGTGTGTGTGTGTATATATATATAATTCAATATCTAGGGTTTAATAAGGGGTTTTACACATAGCATGGGGATTTGTCTAGGTCTTGAAATATCCCATAGAAATAAAGAAGTCATTAGCTGTAAAAATCCAAGTTGTAGAGAAAGGAACAAATGCAAATCCAGTTGAAGTAGGGACAACGTCAAATGTTGGAGTACAAACGATGGACATTCCAAGTAGACTTACTAATAGAAGTTCATCGATCAACAATGTAACATCAATGCATGAAGAAAACAAAACCCAAAAAGTAAATTAAGAAAACGCTACAAGTACAATATGGAAAATTCATTCTACAAAGACACAGTATCGACATCCCAATCACAAGAGCAAGTACCTTAACCATTCAATGCATCAACATCACTCCGGATGGAAACAATTAACTAATCTTCCAAAGAATATTGATACCGACATCATTAAGTTTCACAAGAACAATTCATATTGGGTATCACATAAGTGCAACGTTCCACAAAGGATTGGATTAAGATGGTCTGATCTTTTTTCAGTTCAACAGTTCTACTCAACACTTAGAAGTTCGTATCGTCTCGTATCATCCACCATAACAACATCAAGAACCGAGAACTATGTGAATATCTTACAAGCCAGAGCAAGACATAAAACCTTTCCATAAGTATGCTTTGAGGACAAAGCATTTCAAAAGGGGAAGGCAATGTAATAGACATAAATACATAAAATATAAATATAAATAAATAATAACAATAACTAATAACTAATAATTAATATGTTATGAAGAGTAATGACATCCTAATGAAAGGACATGTCTCTTAGTAAAAGGGCACCCTTGTGTAGGTATATATATGGCCCTCATTTGTAATCACTATCATATTATTATATTCATATTCTCATACATTTATTATTCAATATATTATTTATCTACATGGATTTCTTTATACTGTTCGAAATATTTTGGATGTGTGTAATATGAACCAGATTGGTTCATCACACTAACTAGTTATAAATCCTATCACACAGACTACACAACATACTCATGAGTCACCAGGGATCTTCGGGCATGCTGGAAAAATCCCATCCATCGATGATTGCTTCATAAAATCCCTCAAGCTGAAGCTTGAAGGCTGAGAGGGAAGACACCATCGGGGGTTATAAATCCCATTGCACATACTACATCTGTAGTGGGTCTTTGGATGTTAATCCAATATCCATCTCATCATGCAATCCCACAGGATGAAAATTGAAGTTTGAGAGGGAAGAAAATATCGGGATTCGGGAATGTTTCCTAGAGCCCGCATGCAACCACCCAGATAGGTAAGGATCATGGATATTTGGTATAAAATTGCAATTGCAATTTATGTTTTTCGATGTGAGCATTGTCGTTCTTTTATTGTTTGAACTCTTGGAAATTGTGATTCTATTGGGAAATTGTCATGCTCTTGTATTCATGACAAAAGTTAACAAAAACACATATAAAACATAATATTTAAAGGACAGACAAAAATAAATATAAAACTTCATGTGAAGGGAAATTTAAAAAAAAACCCATCATAAAAAAATTACTTGACAGGTAGGAGTGCCCATCAAATTTGTACCCTACATGTATGGTTCACTCTCTTTCTCCACGAGCGAGATACCAGTTGAGGGTTCATACAGGGCATCCTTATCCCATAGCAGAGTGGATCGATAGGCTATATTATTTATGCAAAGTTGGAACCGAGGAACATTTCATCTTTGAGACATCTAATCTCTCAAGGTATCCAATCAATCATTATCAATCCTCTTTGAACATTATGATCATAAATGCATGGCCTTATACATGAGAGAGGCATGTTCTCTTAGACAACACTTACTCTATGAGTCCCTAACACAATGCCATAGATTATCATTTCTTTTCCTTTGGTGAGGACAAGGGGGGTGAAGCTATCTATTGATATTCAATTGGGTAGTGATGAAGAGTTTTGTTTTCTAGTTTGCAATGCTTGTCGAATCGAGTTGAATTCTATGAAATAGAAACAAGAGAGAGTGTTCCACTTCCCATTGGCAAATTACTAGTTTATTTTATTCCACCAGAGATTCATTGGCCTTGGGTGTTGGGAGATATCCCCCTTCTGCCACTGCGACATGAGGAGTAGGTTGATGCCACCCAATTTTACTTCCCAAGGCCCTTTCAACCTCAATGACTCTGACGATGATTTTATCGAACATCGAATGGGTATAAACATCCATGTTATTGGTTCAGAGGATGAGTAGGGATTATACCATCCTTTCTTGGTTGCAGTTTTACTTCCCTTTTTCAGTGCTCTCCTCACTTATTGGGGTTCCCCCTCCCCTCCCAGGGATAGCCTTCTTGTAGGGCTAGGTTTTTATATATTCTTCAATTTATGGTTGTTGGTTTACTGGTTTTTCATTTCACCTATGTGATTTAATTGCTTATTTCAAGAGTGGCATATTGACCCACCCCCCATTTTTGGAGGCTCTTATCATGGCTTGTGCAATCTCTAGTCCCATTGACATGTCTACACTTTAGTGGACACTAAGATAATTTTCATTTCATTTCTATAAAACCTAGTAATATGTGTTAAGAAACTTAAAATGAAGGTAAGTCAAAGCTTTGTTAGGGTTTTCATGTGCTAGCAAGAAAACTAAAAGCCTTCACAATCTTCTATTAATTGACTTGTCCTTTTGGCATTTACTTGACTTTTACAGTCCATCCAACAAGTGGTGGCCTTTCTTGCATGCCACAAGGTGTAAGAGGACCTCACAATGGATAACCATCAATATGAAACATTGATTGTTGAATCAATGAATGTTGGAGTAGTGGTAATAGTCAGTGACAATAGTAGGGGCCATGGCTCCAAACACTCTAAATAAGTTTGTCCCATAAGTATACCATTAGGATATGCCATCCTTGAGAGTAAAATTCTCATTGATATTGGCCTTGATGAATATTTTGTTCTTTGTGATAAATCCAAACAATTTACTTTATTGGGCTATTCTGTGCATTGGATCACACTCAATTTTGTCATAAAGACTTGGGTTAAGGAGGTCCACGAGCCTTATAGTTTCCATTGATCAACGACCTATAGCCTGACAAAGGGTTTTTTCTTGTTCTCCTTTAAGGAAGAGGCCCATTATTTTGACATCCTTTCTCGAGGTCCTTGGTTACATCAAACACCCTAATAGTGTTGTCTCCCTGGGACAAATTTTTTTTCCAAGTCTACAAACTATTGCACTATCCTACCATATTTTGGTCAAGTTTATGGGGCTTCAAATACAACTCAATTGGGAGTTTTTGTAGTGGATTTTTTCTTCTATTAGGGATTTCATTTGTCATGATCCAACTAAGTTTTTTTTATTCCCAACCCATAACATAGAGTCTACCTTAGGGTTAACTTGACAAAGTACCTCGAGGATGTTGTCTACATCTAGTTGTGGCTAGGGTTTGGTGTCAACCTTTCAAGTACATAAATATGTGTGATACTTGTTTTAGATGTGAAGTCTCAACCATCACATTGGAGAATCCCCCCTTATGGTCCAATTTGATACCCCCCTACTTAGGAATCCTCAATATCTCAAACTCATGCTAACAAGGTCTTAGGTGATGATGGGTGGGTACACATGGCCAATAAGTCATCTCAATAACCCTAGTTGGCCTTAGCACCTAAAGTGCAATGGGAAGAAATTGATAGCATTTTATTGTAGCAAGCTATACCTGCTAGCAATTGAGGGCATGTACCTTCCAAATCTATGACAATAAAGGAAAGAGTTTGCTAGATCCTCCCAAGTCGATCCTCCTCAATGTGTTGGCTAGAGGGCTAGGTCTCCCCCTTTGCTATTGCACTCAAAATCTTGTGTGAATGCCAGGGAATATCTCAAGCATCCTTGGTAGCAAAAATTAGATGATTTTGTGCTCCCTAAGTTGAGGAGTTCTTTTGGTATCAAACCAAATAGATGGTCAATAATACATGGAAATCCATGCCCTTGGCAAAGTAAGAAAGTTGCATCTTCAAACATGAGAGGTTTGACAAACTCATGCATGAGATATTTGGATCAACTACCACATAATTCATTCGTCTCCTTTGCTAGCTTGTGCTTGCAAAAGGTTAGAATTAGTGGTTTTATGTTAATGACAACAATGCATTTTAATTGGTTGGAAGTCAATACCATGTTACTAGTCACGATGATGAAAGAGGTGTTGTTGCAATTTTAGTGGCTCCATTTCTTTCATCAATAATTCATTGCATCAGGTATTGATCCCTCTTAGGGATTGGTCTTATAGATTTGAACTTGGGTGGACACATTTTAGGGTTAGCTAACATTAACACATCAAATGATGCAAGAGAGAAGGTTTCCTTTAAGACATGGACAATCAATAATTTGCTTGAAACCCATTGTTCATTTGTGGTGATTTCAATGTGGTTGAGTCAATATAAGATAACTTAAAGCTTGCTTCATGTGTGGATTCCTAAAAGGGAGTGATTGGTTTGGAGTGGCTTTAAGCCCAAATTCGGCCTATATGACCAAAAAAAGCATAGACAGAGCTATGGTTTCCCTGAACTAACCTTCATAAGAGTCAAGAGAGAGTATTAAAGCAACTCGATACAACCATGTTTTTAGAACATGATATTTTTTTCTTTGATTGCAATAATAGTTGGCTTGTCTAGGGGATTGGTGAGGCCACTTCACAAAACCATCTAGACATTTCCTTTTGTTGAGTATGTGTTATATTCTTTGCACGACCAACCACATGTGTTCCGTTGTGTTAGGCGCAGCGGGGGTGGCAACACTCCTTGTCTGGGGGGTTGCAGGGGGTGTAGCCCCTGAAAAAAATTTGTTGGGCAATTTTTTGTCTGTTTTTAGCAGTTTTCAACACATAGTTTTTTATTTTGGTAGTTTTGTGGTGCATGGGCGGATTTGTGGCTATTCCATGTTTTTCTAATTATGGTTAAGGAATTAGGGTTGTATTCTAATCCAGGTCAATGGATTAGGAGTTTTGGATGCCGTAGGATCATATATATATTGTATTGTAAACAATGAAGTTTGATGATGATGAATAACAATTAGAGGTGAGACTCTAAACAAGTTGTTGGTTTTCCCGGTTTGGGTTTCCAAGTGTTGTAACTTAAAATTACCTTATCAATTTATTTTTTTGATTCCTCACAAAATTTATCTTACCCATTGATCTCGCCCTTGCTTAAAAGCCAATATTACTCCATAAACTTCAACTTAATCCATTGGTGCTGGCCTTCCTACTAAATACTGAGTCCTTGTTTGATTGATAGAGCTTGTCACTATCTAGTCCCCAATCAAAATTGTATCCTATGCGTTTCCATGACCAAATTATCGTGGTTACAATAAGCCATGCATCCCCAAAAATATTTTGTTTTGGACATCAATACAAACTCTATAATTAACACTTACCAAACCCTACCTAGCCAAGTCGAGACCTAATACCAAGAGGATTGAAATATTTTTCCAATTATAAATTTTATTTATGTGACTTGAGCTTATCACAATTATAGAGAACCATGATGATTATTGGTTTTTCTAAGGGATAAATTTATGACATTTTGTTCAACATTGACATAGGTTAGAGAAGGGTTTCCCACACATTTCACTATCATATATATTACTTATATATATACACATTATATTCCTATATATATATATATATATATATATTATACACTTATTATAATCACTGTATATATACACATGTCATAATATAACACTCATCATTCGAAATGATTGATGATCTCAAACCTGAACACTATTAGTTCTTTCTATATCATCTTTTTAGAGCTCTGAAGTACATTCATACAACAAGCTCATTCCATCTCCTATAGAAATGAGGGGCGGTTGCCAATATACGAGAAATAGTCTAACGAAAAGCAAGCTCATTCCATCTCCTATAGAGATTCGATTCTGTGGAGTTCGTATAAAATCTATTATGGGTCCCATGACAGGTTGGAGTTGTAAATTGAAAGCAACACTATGCATCTTTTCAGACTCATAGAATATAAAAGAGCTCTAAGAAAAATTTCATAATGTATAATATTTGTTGCCTTATATTTATAGTTAAGGTAAGCCCAGCTCAATTGAATAATGAGAAGTGGCACTCTAAAGGGATATAAGAGCTGGAAAAATATAATCTTCACAAATAATTGGTGGAGGGTGACTATTACCCAACTATTGTACTTAAAAAAACATGAGTTTCACCTCTGATTTTTTCCAAATCTACTTCAGCCACCGTAACTACCTTTTCCTCTTTCTAGAAGGTAGTTACGCATAAAGAAACCCTAACTCAACATTGGAAGAGGATAAAAGGGCAGCACTGGCCACTTAGAAGGAATTGGTCGGGGAAGAATAAAGGAAGAGGCTTTCATTCACCAATTGTATGTAAATATTATGATGAAATTTGTAATAGCTTTTTCTACACTATTTTAATAATAGAGAGGAATCGTCCCTTTATTCTCCCGAGTTTGTAAACTTCATATGTTAACTAAATCCATTTCTCTAACTGTTTAAGATGCATTTAAGGAATATGATTAGAAAGTATGATTTGCTAAATGTTTGACATACCCAACCTTTTGATTTGTATTTGCTTTCTAAAAAATTCATTAAAGTTATTTGTATTTGCTTTCTAAAAAAATTCATTAAAGTTCTGATTTCGTAAACAATATTTACTATCCTATAACATTGCATTTATATCTTTATTCTAGTGGTTTATGTTTAAACAATGATATGTTATACCTCATTGTACAGGACTCTAGGTATTGATTGTTTATATTTTTTTGAAATACATTTATATAACTGCACATTCCATATCGGTTGATAACACATATTCTTTGAAGTTATAAAATTAATGGACTGCCACCATCCATTGGTATTAAGACTTTTGTTTGTTCTACTTAAATATTACATGACTAATATTTGAAGCAACTTCTTTATTTCTACCATTTTTTATTTTGATAACTTGGGAAATAAAGATTACGATGCCCTCTTTGATTAGATTAATTGTGTGGTTCTTGTTATTTATATGTTTACTCATATTTTACACGACTTCGTTTATTATCTTTATTTTATCTCTTTATGCACATATGAGTTTATTGAATATCTTATGCATGAGGGCTTCCCCCTTTGGCTTCTAGATTCTTCCAAAAAATCCTAAAGCGAGGAGGCTTTATATAAGCTTTACAAGGTGCCTTGGCATTGTTCCTTCACCAGGTAGAACACCAAGGTAAATCTCTATGTATATGTGTGATTGCAATTACGCTCTTTTCTATCTTTTAAGAATTTGCGTGTGCATTGCATCACTGTAAAATGTCTAAAACTTGCATTTGGTATTAGAGCAATTATTGGCTTCATGGGATGCCTTTGTGCCCAGGGGTTTGACTCGGGTTCGTGATAAACCTTGTTACAATGGGATCTTTGTAGTATCAATTCTTATTGTGAAAATAAATGGTGAGCAGTTCAAAAATAGAGATCGAGAAATTTAATGGGAATTTTTTTGAGCCATGGAAGCTCAAGATGGAAGATTTGTTGGTAGAAAAATATCAATGGGTTGTTGTAGATCCAGGTACTGCACCTACAAAAAGAGAAGAACACGATCTGGTTGTGTCTCTTAGATTCAATATTACTAAATGTGTCAGGGGAAGCTACAACCAAGGCATTATGGAATAAGTTAGGGGATTTTTATCAATCTAAGTCCCCATAAAACAAACTGTTCCTGTGGAAGAAGTTGTACAACTTGAGGATGAAAGATGAAGACTCGATGACATATCATTTGAACACCTTCAATATTGTAGTAAGTCATTTATTGTCTTGATATTAAGATTTATGATGAAGATTAGTGTATCAATTTATTTTGCTCTTTACCAGACTTGTGGGATAGTTTGGTTGTGGCCATAGGTAGTAATGCAACTACTTTAAGTTTCGATGATGTGGTCTCATCCTTGTTGTTAGAGGAGATGAGGCGAATAAACATCTTAATCTAGAGCACAAATGACTTATTTGCAAGAGGAGGTTCCTAGGAAAGAAATAGAAATAAATCCTCAAGTGGGAGATCTAAATCCAGGGAAAGATCTAAATCTCTCAGAAAATTTGTAAAGGTATGTTAGAGATGTGGAAAAGAAGGGCATTACAAGAAATAATGTAGATCCAAAAGTGTTGAGAGAGGGAAGAGATATGATCATACCCCTTCTACAAAAGCAAAAACCTTTGTAGATGAAGGAGGGGATGTGTACTTAGCTTCTTCAAGCACACATGCAAATAATGAGGAATGATTGGTCAACTGAAGTGCATCCTTTCATATGACTCCTCACATGGAATGGTTTTGCGAGTATGAAAGGTATGATGGGGGTGATGTTTTTCTAGGAGATGACTCGACAACCAAAATCGTAGGACGAAGAAAAGTCAAGTTGAAGCTCATGGTTGGTTGGATTAGAACACTCCCCGGTGTTCTGCATGACATCCCATGATTGGCCAGGAATTTGATTTTTGTGTGCAAGATGGACAATGCAAGTGTAAAAATGGTGTTTGAAAAGGAAACCTACAGGTTGGTTCAAGGCGAAATGGTGTTGTTGAAGGGATTTCAGATTAGAACTATATGTAAGTTGTTGGGAAGCACTATTAGTGACAGGTGCAATAGTTCCATTGTTCCTAATATTGGAGTTGAAGAAGGAAAAACTCCTACAGTTTTTGGAGAAAAGACTATGCTATGGCATTAAAGAATGATGCATATTGGAGAGAAGGGCCTTCAAATACTACATGGTAAAGGTTTGGTTGAAGGTGTGTCTAATTTCTCTATGAATTTTGATTTATGTGAACACTTCTTATATGGGAAGTATAATCATGTAAGATTATCCTCTTGTGCTACGAGGGCAGAAGTGATATTACAGTTGGTGCATAGTGTGTATTTGGACCTATGTCGATTCCATAACTAGATAAATCTGTGTACTATGTCTAATTTATAGACAACTTATTGAGGAATACATGGATTTATTTCCTCGTGAAGAAATTTGAAGTCTTTGACAAATTTAAAGAGTTTAAGGCTCCTGTGGAGAATCAAATAGAGAAGAGAATTAAGGTGCCGAGGACAGATAATGGTGGAGAATTTTGTGGAAATGAATTCGAAGAATTCTGTAAGAAGTGTGGTATAACCAGGTAGAATATTAATACATACACACCTCAACAGAATGGAGTTGCATAAATGATGAACAAGGCGTTGATGGAAAAATCAAGGAGCATGCTCAGTGGTGTCAGGTTAGGATATGAATTCTAAGTAGAGGCAGTGGGTACTACATGTTACCTAGTAAATTGATCACCCTCATCAACGTTGGATGACAAGACTCCACACAAGGTATGGACAGGTAAGAAACCCTCTCTTACACATCTTAGGGTATTTGGTTGTGATGCCTATGTATACCTTTCAAAGGAAAATAGAAGTAAGCTAGACAAAAGGCTGAAAAGTGTATCTTTATTGGCTATAAAGATGGTTTGAAAGGTTATAAGCTTTGGAACCTAGAAACTAAGAAGGCGGTGTATAGTCGAGATGTGGTATTTAGAGAAATAAAATATTCTATCAAACACAAAGTCCTACCCAGGGAGGAAGAACCAGAGAAAATAGAGTTTGAATTGAAGGATAATGAATCAGACTCTACATAAGAACAAGAATAATAAGAAGAAGAGCCTCATACTCCAGTACTAAGGAGATCGGTTCAGGAAAGAAGGAAACAAGAGATGTATACTCCACTTGGTTTCCATTCACATTTTGCTTTTTATATTACTGATGATGATCCTAGAACTGTTAGGGAGGCAGTGGATTTAGAGGATGGAAAACGTTGGAAAAATGCCATGGTGGAAGAAATGGCAGTCTTGGACAAGAATGAGGCTTGAGATCTAGTGGAATTACCAACTTGAAGAAATCTCATTGGAAACAAATGGGTGTTTAAGAAGAAATTGAATGCATAAGGAAAAGTGGAGATATACAAAGCTCAATTAGTACAAAAAGGTTATTCCCAGGTAGAGGGAATTGAATTTGGTGAAATTTTTTCTCATCTTGCCAAGTTAACTTCTATTGGATTTCTTTTATTTGTTGTTGTTGCTTTTGATTTTGAAGTAGAACATATGGATGTGAAGACAACATTCCTACATGGGATCTAGAAGAATAAATATACATGAAACATCCAAAAGGATTTACAGTGAAGGGAAAGAAAGAGATGGTATGCAAGATGAAACTGTCCTTGTATGGGTTAAAGAAATCACTAAGGAAGTGGTATAAAATTTTTGATACTTATATGTTGGGACTCGACTTCAAAAGGAGAAAAGTCAGTCACTGTGTATATTTCAAATTAGTTAGTGATCATCATATTTATTTGGTCTTGTATGTGGATGATATGTTGTTGATAGAAAAGGACAAGGAAATTATCCAGGATGTGAAGAATCAATTGTCTTCTAAATTAGATATGAAGGATATTGGTGCTGTAAATTTCATTTTGGGCATGGAAATTAAAAGAGATCGAGCAAACATGGAACTCTGGTTAAATCATAGAAATTGTGTTGAGACAATATTGTAGAGGTTTAATATGCATGAATGTAGACTGGTCATGGTTCCTATTCCTGTGGGTGTAAATTTATCTATAGATCAATGTCTGAAAGACACAAGAAGAGAAAGAGGACATGACATATCTTCCATATGCTAGTGTGGTTAGAAGTTTGATGTATGCAATGGTTTGTACTAGACCGGACATTGCACATGCAGTGGGGGTTTTGAGCAGGTATATGCCAAACCTAGAGAAGGATCACTGGACAACTGTAAATAGCGTTTTCTGGTATTTGCGTGGCACTACTAGTTATGGATTGTGTTACCAAGGAAGATCAGGATCAGACAAAGTATTGAAGATACATGAATTTTTTTATGTAGACTGGGCTGAAGATCTAGATCACAAAATATCTACAAGTGGGTATGTGTTCAACCTATTTGGAGAAGCAATCAGTTGGATGATAAAAAGACAGTCTATACTGGCACTCTTAACTACATAAGTTGAACACATGGAAGCCACTCATGCAATCAAGGACGCAATATGGTTACAAAGATTGTGTTTAGGTATTGGGTTGGTGTAACAAGATGTAAGGATAGATTATGACAGTCATAGTGCAATCTTCCTAGCGAGGAACCCTGCTTATCATTCAAAGACAATACATATTGATGTTCAATATCACTTTGTGAGAGACATGGTTGAATACAAGGAGGTGATTCTGATGAAGGTGGACATTTTGAAGAATGTTGCAGTTTCATTGACAACGTCTGTGAGTACCGAGAAGTTATCCTGGTGTAGAGAAACAATGGGCATTGTTGCCCTAGATTGTTGACTATGCAATCTTATGACCCCCATGTATGCAAATAAAACAACAAGTGGGAGAATGTTGGGTATGTATTATATTCCCTGCATGAGCAAGCGTATGTGTTGAGTTGTGTTGAGAACAATGGGGGTGACAACCCCCCTGTCCAAGGGCTCGAGGGCGGAGCCCCCAAATTTTTTTTGGGCAGTTTTTTGCATTCGTTTTTAGCAGTTTTCAATACACAATTTTTTCTTTTGGCGGTTTTGTGTTGCATGGGAGGATTTGTGGCTTAGCCCATGGTTTTCTAATTTTGGTTAAGGAATTAGGGTTGTAGTCTTATCCAGGTCAATAGATTAGGGGTTTTGGATGCCACAAATCCTATATATATTGTATTATAAACAATGAAGTTCGATGATGATGAATAATAATTAGAGGTGTGGCTATAAACATGTTGTTGGTTTTCCATATTTGGGTTTCCAGGGTAAATATGTGTATATATATGTGATTGCAATTGCATTCTTTTCTATTTTCAAGAATCCGTGTGTGCATTGCATTACTGTGAAAGGTTTAAAACTTACACCTTTGTTATTTCATGGGGCACAAGCAAGGTGTGTATTCAACAATTTCAATTTATTCTTAATGTTTTTACCTTCGACATCCCAATGGTGTGAATTCCATTATAACTATTTGGAATTTGTTGTCAGGCTAAGAGGCTCTCATAGTTGGATTACATTACCGGGGGTGAAATCAATTATATTGTAGCCTTTCTGTATGCATATGCTAGGAAAATTGTTGCAATTAGGAGGAGGTGGTATAAATCGGTGCTAGATGAACTTTAGGGGGAAACTAAAAGCTTAGAACCACCCCCCGCCCCTGACCCCTTATGATGAAGAGCTCCATACGAAGTAGCCAATCTTCACTATTTTATTTGGATGAAGGAAGTTTATGAGTCTTGGGGTGCTTAGTTGCAAGACAAGTTTTATTGGATTAAAGTCAAGGACTAGCCTATTAAGGCCTTGTTGAATAATGAAGTCTTTAAGATAATTAAGGTCATTCAATCTACTAAAAGGAATCTTACAAGTGTTGAAGCAATTGGAAAAGGAATTTGTGTCTCATTATTCCATTATTTTTCAAACTCAAAGTCTATCATATGAGTGGATTGAAGCATTACATATGTGCCTAGATTTTGTTCCTTGTTGATATTCACCTAAACATGAGTGCTTTTGTGAGAAAGAATCAACCTTAGATGCAATAATTGATGCGATTAAAGAAATGGTATAAGACAAATGTCTCGGTCTCAACAACCTTCCTTGTGATTTTTATAAGCTCGAGTGGGATTTTGTACTATCTACTATGAGTTTATAAAGAAGCCTTCACTAAATAATCCCTTGGAGAATTGATGAACAAGGGGGTGGATTCGGGGATCTTGAAAAAATCTCAAGTTGGAAACCAATAATGATTCTCATTTTCTCCTATAAAATCTCTAAATCTTTTATATCCTTGAGAATCAAGCACATTCAACCTGTTATTACCAATCATAGAAAACTAGCTTCATACAATGTCAATATATTTATGATATTCTTATTGATGTTTGGGAGTGGATGGAATGGGCAAGATGCCTCAACCTTAATAACAAGTTATCAAGTTGGACTTTGAAAGGCATATGATAGGGTCGAGTGGCCTTTCCTTCTCGCCACAACACAAGCCTCAAGTGTCCAAATCCGCATATGTTTTTTAAGGAAACTGGAAATGAGATTCATGACCTTTTTTGGCATCTTCTCTTTTTGTGCCTTGTGTATCCTCTTTATGTCTCTCTCTTTTCTAATAAAACTCTCTTTTAACTTCATTAATAGGTGCCCATAGTGGTGTGGTCTAGCGGAAAACAAAGGGGTGATCATGCTTGTATCAACACAAAGACCCAAATATAAAACACCCTGAGTGGGTGCAAATGAGGCCATGTGCAAGTCCTAGATGGATTTGAAGGCACAAATACGACTCTCATAGTGCAACAACTTAGACAAAGAGACTCTATAAGATGTATTTAAAAAAAAATAATCTCTATTTTTTTTAAGTAAGAAGTAAGATGTATTAAAAACCTTCTAGAGGCAAAAGGGAGATACCAAGTACAGTGGTAGTCCAACTATGCTTATTGGGCTGCCCCAACAGAGGGGAAACCAGCCCAATCAGCAGCTTAGTCACCATAAGTTTCAAAATTCCTACTAACAGTAAAGTCTGAGATTACATGAACAACAAACCAGAAATTGAAAACAATTGATACGACCTCTAAAGCCTAGACGCTTGACACGTAACCTGGCCAGGTGCCTTGGGGATCCCCGGGCCAAGGTTCCTCTTCGATAATCGCAGTTCCGTCCCCCCATTGCACTTCGTCCTTCGTAGTGGTGTCGATGTCCTGGCTGCTCCTCGCGGCGTCCTGCACCTGATGCGTGGCTGCAGTCTCACTATCATTCCGTTTCCTCCCGAGCTCGTCTACGAACTGCATCACAACATCCTCGCTGTGGGTGGTTGCGCCGGGTTCCTGACTCAATTCCGCGCTCCGCTTATCCTCTTCGTCGGCAACTGTATTAGCATTTGGTCCGGGCTTGGAGGTCGCTTCTCCCGTGTCTGAAGTGATAGCCTCATGCAGAGAGGAAAGAAGCTGGAGGAAGAGCGCAATCTTCTCATTGTTGAGCTGTAGTCGAAACTGCAAATCCTCCACCCCCTGGCGAAGTTCGAAGACTAAGCCATAGAGGATGGACAGCTTGTCCTTTAATTGCTCGCCGTGGACTGTATCTGTCGAAGGGTGTTGCTTATGAGCTTGGTTGCATGAAGAAGAAGGGTTCTGGTCCTCTGAGGTTCCTGGAAGAGCCGAGGGAGGTGGGTGGGGTGGTGCATCCATCGGTGGCGATTGAAGAATGTGCAAGGCCGAGCTGAGCAACCGAGGGACGAGTACAAGGCTATGGACAGACTCCATCGCTTCTGCTGGAAGACTAAGTGAGGGACCAGTGGGAGGTTGCGCAGAGGGGGGAGCTGAAGGCCGACGGGGTCTCCAGGGAGAACCCCGTCGTGGCCTCCCTCTCAGCCGTGGCTTGTGGTTAGGCATGGGAGGATCGTTGCAGTGGGCGAAGGTCCAGAAGTGAGGGGGAGTCTCCAGGGAGCCACCAGCACTATCCCGCGTCGACCATGGGCTCGGATGGGAGAGCTCCTCCAACCACCAACATAAACAATGAAATAAGACCAGAGCCATCGCCATAGAGAATGCGTATGAGGGGAAATGCATTAATGTCTGCTCCATTCGACAAGAGGTGTATTAAAGTCACAGGA
>SNQJ01S0009035.1:78306-103352 GCA_010110895.2 Picea sitchensis
CCGACGGGGTCTCCAGGGAGAACCCCGTCGTGGCCTCCCTCTCAGCCGTGGCTTGTGGTTAGGCATGGGAGGATCGTTGCAGTGGGCGAAGGTCCAGAAGTGAGGGGGAGTCTCCAGGGAGCCACCAGCACTATCCCGCGTCGGCCATGGGCTCGGATGGGAGAGCTCCTCCAACCACCAACATAAACAATGAAATAAGACCAGAGCCATCGCCATAGAGAATGCGTATGAGGGGAAATGCATTAATGTCTGCTCCATTCGACAAGAGGTGTATTAAAGTCACAGGAGGGTGGCGGGTGGTGGCACGAGCCCATCACATGGCTCCATGCCCCGCTTTCGTGCTCCGTCCTCCTCCGATCGCCAGGTGTCCTCCAATAGCACCCCATCCGGGGTAAAAAATTAATCTCTATTAATAAGCAACACATACAATATTTAATACAAAAAAGTTAGTTGCCTAAGAAACCTCTACAAACAAGAACGGAACTAAAAAATGTGGCTGGCTATAGCCCAAACACCTCATCACACAATCAATGTCATGAGCATACTTAGAAATAATATGGGGTTGGCATAGGCCAAAACAACTCAAGGAGTCATAGTCACAAGCATAAAAAAGGGCATAACCTTGAACAAGATAACACTAGTCAACAATCATGCTGACCACTAGAGGAGGTTTGGCATGATCATTTGGGGCCTTACCCTAGCCTATAACTGGAGGATAAACATCAACAAGTACAATGGAGCCCCATCCATTATGGGATCTGTTATCACTCCAGGAAACTCTCCTAGGTTGTATCTCAGAGATGCCTGGTAACTTAACTGTTCTTGTAATGATTCACTCAATAATGGGTGTGGGGTCAGATCAAGATGAATATCTAACTAACTGGACTGTGTATTCAAGACTGTCTAGGGATATCAAACAATACAAGGCTCTCAAGAGATGCAATCAGACAGGTTGTGTATCAAATAGAACAGAAACTAATCACTTAATCAATTCAGACATATATAAAACAATAAGCATGATGGGTCTAGAAACTAGCATAACCACTTATGATCCTTTGCTTAACAATCAGATGGTGAGATGACAGTCACCTATGGATTAAATAAGCATAGACAGAGAATTACATTCAACTCATAAGTAGGAACAGATAAGAAAGAAGAGGTTTGATAACACCAATGAAAGAAGTTTGCAAGTTTGATATATTAAGAAAAAGTCTCTATTACAGTAGCAGCATAGAAGAAATCAAAGTCGAACCCTTAGTCTATAAAATTGATAGGATTTATAGCCTTTACAAGCAGTTTTAGATCTTCAAAAGATGGATCTGATAACCTCTTCTCCTATCTCAAATTCGAAATTGTGAGGTGGCTGGAAAAGACAGAAATTTCTGGAAATTTGCTGCTCAAAGATTTACCCATATCTCTCTAACCAAAACCGTTGTCTACAAACTAGAAGAGGCTTTTGTATATTGTTTTGTTGTGAGAAAATATCTCTCTCAGTTATTTTATATTCATTTTCATTTGCCCGAGATATGCATTTCAAAAACATGTGTCAAACATGGAAATTCTGAAATCCAAAAATTAGGGCTTAGAGATGAATTCGATTCTCCCAATATATGACACCTGTAGAAAAAATGAGAGATTTTATTGTTCTTTGACGTGTTAGCAACAAAAACCTCTGCTCATTTCTCAAAATGATTCTCCAGTCACTCAGAATCATCATTTGAAAATGATGACTCAACATAGTAAAAAGCGTGTTTTCTGCACTTTTGGTGGCTAAAATAGCCCCGACTTTCATGTTTAAGCTGTCGAAAGCTAGGGCTTTCGGTGGCTTAGAAGCCCTTTTGGAAAGGCACTTAGCCACCGAAACCTGAGTTTTGGCTTTTATGAAATAAAGATCAAATACAATGTTTTTCAAACTTTATTACAAACCTAAGGCTCTAAAAAATGAACCTCAAAAAATTTAGAAATGTATTTTTCAATGACTTCCTATCACCTAAAATAAACAAATTTGACTGTGTTATTTGAGGAGATAACATTTGGATCCTTCTGGGGAAGAAAGCCTCCCTGTGAGGTTTCAAGAACCTCAGCTCCAATGACTTTCCTGTTAGGCTATGGAGTCATTTGGCCCGTGCAACTGATCTTTTGCGAACCTGTAACTTGCCTGTAGCCTTTACCATTGGGCTATGGAGTCATTTTTCCTTTAGAACTGATACCCTACAAACCTGTAGCCTGCATGTAGCCTTTACAAAAGATATCTAGATCCTGGAAAACTGGATCAAATTTACTTAAAATGGAAAGTAAAAAACAGTTCCAAGAGAATAGGAAAAGATCCTATTTACTAGGTCAACTCCTTATCTTAAGTATCTTCATGTCCTTCAAAATCTTCAACAGCTGCAATAGATCCTTAGAGACTAATAGAGAATTCGAAATTGCCACCTTTGCCTAAAAGACAATTTTTTTACCAAATTAGGTAGCAATCTTAATCTTCTCCTCTTGTTGGCACCCTTTAAAACTGGAACAGAAACCCAATAATGATGCTATTAATTATTATCTATCATTAGAAACCGTCCTCATGGCATTCAGATCAAGGGAACTCGGATCTGTGGAAAAATAGTAGCTTTCTGCCCTGTTCTGTGCTTTCGGTGGCTAGGAGAGCCAAAATTCTAACCTGTAAGCTACTGAAAGCTTTGCTTTCTGTGGCTAATGAACAATTGAAATGTCTGCCTAAGCCACCGAAAAGCCTACTTTATAACAGTTGACGAAATTGCAAAAATGCATTTTCTCTTAACTTACTGATCTTTAAGGTTGCTCCTTTTGATCATGTTTTCTTGTCTGCATCAACTATGATGAGATATGACTTTGTTTGCAAGGGTGATAATAGTTTTACCACAACTGAATGTACCAAATATGGCACATGTTCCTCCAAGCATAGAAGGAAACAGAGCATCTAAAACACATGGTTCAGTTAGCATAGAAATATCAACTGCAAGCTTGACAGAGCCAGGCCAAGGTATATTTTGGATTTGAATGCTAGTTGAATAAGAGTAAAAATTTGTGAAGTAGAGTTCAAAGATTAATTCTAATATTATTGCTTTAAGCATCACATGAAACCCTGTACAGTGTGTTGAAACCTTTAGCAAAAGTTCCCCTGTACCTGTGGCATAACCACTGCTCCAATCTAGTAGAGTATTGATAGAAGCAGAAACTATATTAAGATTTCTCTAGTCATGATTTGATTTTCTAAAAATAATATGTTCTCAATTTAGCCTCGAATGTTATACTTTGCCACCAAATCTGGGATATTTCTATAACTTGTTTGCCATGTTTGTCCATGAATTTTGGAAGGAAGTCCTCAAAATATGCAAGGAATTAAGAAAAAAAAAAGAAGGAAATGGAAGATTCATTGCTATCTGCAAGTTGGATTGCCTCCACTAATCTTAATACTATGTTCTTCAGAATTATACATTTATAAGTAGCTTTCAAGTGTACTATGTTTTGATCATGCTTTGTATGCTGACGAGAACACATCGATTCCTCACGAAGAACCAACACTCTAAATTTTCATTGGCCTGATTTCAAGCTATCAATGCTTTAGCTCTTGTGCATACTATGCTTGTTGGCAGACATAAGAAGTTAATAACAAAAGAATAGCTAGATAATGGTGTTTCTTTTCATGGTTGTGCTCGATGTGATACCTTGTGTATTAGTGTCAAGAGTATACTCCATAAAACCTTAACTCTGTATTTGCGTCCCAAGACAAATTCGAATTGCTCAACCATGTGACTCACCATTTGGCTTGTAATAGTTCGCACTTCTATATAACTTAATACTCTGATGTTGTCAATGTGTTGAACACATATAATGCCTCTGGTAGTCTCTCTCCTCGTGGCATAAACTAATCCTCGTGATACGAGCTATTTGATGGACATATGCACTATATTCTCGACAATTGGACATTGTCCATTTGTTCATCGCTTGGCCTTTCCTCTTGACAGTTATTCATGGACAACAAACCTCCAGATAGCATCATGAATCTCGAGCTAGGTTTCTCCTTGGCGCACAACTGTATTAAGAAACCTTATAGTAGCTAAAAACAATAAGATGTGATAATATTGTCAATATGATGAACATAAAACTTTAACTACTTTGTAGGCTTCTCCTCCGTGTAGTTTAGTCTAGGTACTTTATCATTGGCTCTTGACTCGTTAATTGATGATATTGTATGCAAGTTAATGTGTTATTCTTTGACTGTAGGTCACATCTAACTGGAGCATGGGAGCAGAAACTGGCTTGTACAACTAATCTTTTGTGAACTTGTAGTCTGCCTATAACCTTCTTGTAGTCTGCTGGTTTATTAATGAAATCAATCAACTGAAAAAGATCTAGCTGCTTGTATGGAGAGCTTATTTAGCTGCCTACTCCTACACTAACCAAATCTGAAAATTGGTCATGTATACACAGACTTCCATAACAACCATTGGAGCAACCTCAAAACTGAGATGACCTTATCTCTATCACTGCTTAATAGAAAGTAACTAAAAGATATCAACAATTATAAATAAACTTTCAGAAAGGCATACTCACTGGTGAATATTGATGAGTAAACAAAATCTGAAATTTTCAGAGGATTTGAAATATACAACTCCATCAAAGCTACTACTGGGTCTCTGAATCCAAGATCAAAAACATTCTACCTCACAGAAAATAACTGCCCTTGTATGAATGCTTCTTTGCTTACAATTAGATGTCTTCCTTGATAGTCTCCTTGTTGTTTCAACTGAGAAATGATATATTATTGTTGACTGTCTTCAATTGGCAGAGAAACATGCATCACAAATTTCTGTTCTCCTTCACCATCACCTTCAACATTTCCTTTTGACTCAGATCCACTACTTTTTCCTATTGATGTATGCATTTGTTCTTTGACATTAATATATTCATAAGAGAGATGTTGATCTTCATAAATATCTAAAACAACAGACACATCTGATATGATGGAAGATGTTTCTATGTTATTACTGTCATTCCACACCTCTTGATCTACTTGATAAATGTCTTCTTCTAAAATAGATGTAACATCGCAAATCTGAGTTTCGTGACTAACATAATTTTTATGAAGCAAAGAAAACTCATTACAACATCCTTCAAAAAGATGTTCAACTGGAAAATATTCTTTACAAAAGGGATTGAAGGTTGTATAGAAACCTGTCAAAGAGCTAACACTTGCATTTGGAAGAGACCGACACCAGTCAAGAGCAATTCCCTCTAATGAATACCTGAAAAGCTTAATTTGAACATCCTCATGTATAATTTCAAGACGATGAATAAAGTCATGAAATTCCAACAAGTGTTCAGCTGGCACTTCCCACTCTTCTCCTCGAAATATAGGAAGACTATTCTCCCATTCATCTTTACTAGGTACTGGATGAGGGTAACCATAAATACTTGAGAAATTGCAAACTGCATACCTCTTATTCATTTTATATCAGTGGAGTCGCCAACAAATTTCCGAACAATGAAATCATCACTGAATCTGCCCTTCATGGAGTCGCCAGATAGATGATTACAACTGAAAATATGTCCAGACTTTTTCTATCATCAAAGCTAGATCTTTTCATCTCCCAAGGAAGATGAGCTTCAATCTCCTCTCCCCGAAAACGACGCCAATTTGTTATCACTCTAGGAAACTCTCCTAGGTTGTATCTTAGAGATGCCTGGTGACTTAACTGTTCTTGTAATGATTCACTCAATAATGGGTGTGGGGTCGGATCAAGATGAATATCTAACTAACTGGACTGTGTATTCAATACTGTCTAGGGATATCAAACAATACAAGGCTCTCAAGAGATGTAATCAGACAGGTTGTGTATCAAATAGAACATAAACTAATCACTTAACCAGATCACACATATATAAAACAATAAGCATGATGGGTCTAGAAACTAGCATAACCACTTATGATCCTTTGCTTAACAATAAGATGGTGAGATGTCAGTCAACTATGGATTAAATAAGCATAGACAGAGAATTGCATTCAACTCATAAGTAGGAACAGATAAGAAAGAAGAGGTCTAATAACACCAATGAAAGAAGTTTGCAAGTTTGATATATTAAGAAAAAGTCTCTATTACAGTAGCAGCATAGAAGAACTCAAAGTTGAACCCTTAGTCTATAAAATTGATAGGATTTATATCTTTTTCAAGCAGTTTCAGATCCTCAAAAGATGGATATGATAACCTCTTCTCCTATCTCAAATTCAAAATTGTGAGGTGGCCGGAAAAGATAGAAATTTCTGGAAATTTGCTGCTCAAAGATTTACCCATATCTCTCTAACAAAAACCGCTGTGTACAAAATGGAAGAGGATTTTGTGGATTGGTTTGTTTTGAGAAAAAACCTCTCTCAGTTCTTTGATATTCATTTTCATTTGCTTGGGATCTGCATTTCAAAAACATGTGTCAAACAGGGAAATTCTGAAATCCAAAAATTAGGGATTAGAGATGAATTCGATTCTCCCAATATATGACACTTGTATGAAAAATGAGAGACGTTATTGTTCTTTGACATGTTATAAACAAAAACCTCCGCCCATTTCTCAAACTAATTCTCCAGTCGCTCAGAATCATCATTTGAAAATGATGACTCAACACAGTAAAAACCAACTTTTCTGCACTTTCGGTGGCTAAAATAGCCTCGACTTTCGCGTTTAAGCTGCTGAAAGATAGGGATTTCGGTGGCTTAGAAGCCCTTTTGGGAAGGCACTTAGCCAATGAAACCTGATTTTTGGCTTTTATGAAATAACGATCAGATCCAATGTTTTTCAAACTTTATTACAAACCTAAGGCTCTAAAAAATGAACCTTAAAAAATTTAGAAATGTATTTTTCAATGACTTCCTATCACCTAAAATAAACAAATTTGACTATGTTATTTGAGGAGATAACAGGATCCATGAACTTAGGATGAGATCACCAATGCTAGTGTGGAGCACTATTTGTCCACCCGTGGAGATCCAAATGTCTTATTGTGCACTCTCTCCTACCTTTCTTGAATCTGTTGACTTACTCGACGACGAGGCTGACTCTTTGCATCTCTTTTATCACTATTTGTGTCTTTTTTTACATCCTTGTTACATTCCTTTTGCATCCTTTTCCTAATTTTTGTGTTGTTTTAACAATTCATCTGTGTCATTTTAGTGTCTCTTTTGCATTTTTTGTGTTGTTTTTTCATCCTCTATTGTTTTTGTGCATACTCTTTGTATCCGTATTAATCTTTTTGCCAATTTTTTGTGTTTCTTTAACATCCTTACTATACCATTTTAAAATTTAAGTTATATTGTTTTCATATATTTTTACATTGTTTTAGTATATTTTATACATCACATTTTTATACAGTTCAATGATTTTTAATAAGTTGTCAACTATCAACAACCAACTTGAATGAATAGCTTATGATCCTTAGGGTTTGGTTGCAGGTTTAATGGCGGAGTTTTTCTAGAGCCCCGAATCCCAACTCTGGCAGTCGGTCTTTTTGTTTTTTTCTGTGGGAACACTTCTTTTATCTTTTCTGTGGGTTTAATGACAGAGTTTCAAGAGATCAAACCCCCATCTTTGGCGGTCGTTTAATTTTTATGATTTTCTTTGGGCCCATATCTTTTAACTCTTTCTGCGGGTGAGTACACTGTGCTATGAAGTAACGGTGACAAAATCTTATTTAATCAACCTACAGGTGGAGGCGGTGTTTTGCAGGGGATTATCTTCGATTGGACAAGAGGCTTTGATTATCCCCCCAACCGTTCTATCTTTCATTGACGACCTTTAACTCTTCTAACAACTTACATTGCCATGTTTCAACTTTCGTTTTGAGGTGGTAGGCTGTCGGGTGCTGGAGGGCAGACTTGGCATGGACTCCGAGGTCATCACACTCATAGGTGCGACTGACGAGGAGCTATGGGAGAAGGAAGGACTATTCTCCTCAGTAGATGAGTTGAGTAAGGTTAATGAGGGTTGTTGCAACTTAATGCCTGCATAACTGACTTCACCTTGACTAATACAACCTCTCCTCTAGTGGGTAAGCAATGTGTGTTACAGACTTGCCGCGCCACTCTTCCTACACATAGATCCTCACTTATTGTTATGGGTAGTAAGGAGGGGGGATGTATCATCCAGAAGGACTGTGAGCTGAGTACACACTCAGATGCTAAGGACACAAAGCTCCCTGGTACTTCGAAGCCTCTGAACGACCGACCTGTGGCAGCTTCAGGCGATCGTTTTCCAACACAAAAGAGATTTGTGAAACGTGTTGTGAGTGTGTGGAAGACGAAGAGAACAAAGAGGAGGATGGTGATGGGGGTGGACGTGGGCTTAGAGGACTCTTGCAATATCTCCATGTGTGCATTGGTGGGGAGATATGCCTGCCGGTCACATTGCAAAAGGTTGTTGGATGCTTGGATGGTGAGTACCCGGGAGCCAGTCCTTGGGTATTCTCTGGAGATGCTGTCTTTATTGAGATGATGGTTGGGGTTTGTATTCAAATCCCCCGATGACACATAGATCATTTAGGAAAGTTTTGGGACTTTGATAGAGGGAGATTAATGCTCAAAAGGTGGTGCATTCATTTTGATCCAAGCACTGAGTATTTCAGTTTTAGACATCTATGGGTGCTCCTCCCAGGTCTTCCGCTACAGCTGTGGAACTCCAGGGTGCTTGAGGAGATACGTAATGTGTTGGGATGTTTCATAAAAGTGGACGAAGATGCCCTTCGGTATACAGAGAAACGTATGGCCAAAGTATTAGTTGAGGTGGACATACACGCAGGGTTGCTTGAATCTATGGAAATTGATTGGTGAGGTCATCTTTTTGTACAACGTCTGGATTACTTAAGGTTACCATTTAGGTGCTCACTCTGTAGACGAACTGGCCATTTATGTAGAGATTGTATTTTGACACAGTGGTCACCAGACCCGGAGGAGACTTGGGAGGAACAGTCTAAGGATCTCTACATGGACCTCGAGGACTTGCAGAAGATGGGGGGTCTTGCTGCATCGAGTGAGGAAGACGCACTTGGGATCTCAACCACCAACTTTTTCGGTAAGCTAAAGTCTCTGTGTCCATCTCTTTATTTTTTATTGTCTTCTTGGGAGAGGGACCACTTGGATAGCTCTCACACATCCAAAAGGTTTTCATAGTCGGGTTCACACTTGGGGAATCCTGTTGAATCTATTGTTCTGCTACCTCCCAATATAGTGAAAAATGTGGATCCCATTTCCAAATCCGTGGCCTACCTTTAGCCTTTGCTTCCAAAACCCTCAACCAAAAATTTTGCAGATGCTTGTTGTTCGAACTTGAGGTCTTCGGGGGTCGTAGTCAGTGATATGGTATTAGATAGTATGATAAACACTCCGGTTTCACCCATTAGGGAGATCACTGAACCTATTCCACTTTCGACATACCTGGGTAAGGAAGTTTATAAGGATTTCGAGTCCAGGGGTTTTCTATGGGCATCTTCTAGTTCTGGGGAACCCACAAGGTTGGATTTAGCATGGTCTCATGGCTTTGGTTTGGACGTTTCACCAATAAAAACCAGGAGCACTCGCAAGAAGCAAGGTACCAACCTTTCGTTTTCAGCACATCTTTTGGATTCACCTTTAGATTAGGGGGCACTTAGAGGCATGAAAGCCCTTGCACAGGCAAAATCATGATCCTCCTCTCCCTGAATATTAGAGGGGTAGGGGGACTCCTAAAAAAGGCCTCCATGAGAATACTAATCTCCAAAACATATCCAAATATCCTCTTCCTTCAAGAGACGTTAGTATCCGAGGAGAAGGCTCGTATGTTTGTGAACTCTTTAAGACCAGATTGGCTCATTCATGATGTAAATGATTTAGGGAAGTCTGGCAGACTTCTAGTGGCATGGGACACAAAGGTATTTATATTAACGCCTTTTTTAAGCTGTGGTGGTATTCTGTTGACAGGGCTCCATGTATCTGACCACATAAGGATCAATTTCTTAAATGTATATGGACCGTGCATCGAGCGCAAGCATTTTTGGGAGAAGGTGGAAGGCTTGGGACTACTGGCAAAGGGATATTTGGTTATTGCTAGAGATTTAAACTTCACTTCTAATGTTGATGAAGTCTGGGGTGCATTATCTATATACGATCCGTTGGAATTATTCTTCAAAGATTTGTTTTGAAGAAACAAACTAATAGACATTTTGCCAGCGGAGGTGACTCCAACCTGGAGAAATGGAAGATGTGGAGCGGATGAAATTCTTAAAATACTTGATAGAGTTTTAGTATCATAGGATCTACTTTTGATGCTTGATCATTTCAAGACATGGGTGGAATATCCCTACATATCCGACCATGCCCCTATATTACTACAACTGGGCACAGGTTTCCCAACTGTTGCACATCCTTTTAAATTCAATCCAGACTGGCTGTAGGATGATAGATTTGTATCTTTGGTTAAAGAGGTGTGGGTTTCGTTACAGTCCGAAAGGGAAGAGGGGGCTCAAGTTCGATTAGTAAGGAAACTAAAATTTCTAAAATCCTGTGTAAAGATCTGGTCTAAGGAAAGGAGAATACATGAAAAGATAGCCCTGGAAACAATTGAAGAAAACCTGGCTACTCTATATTTATGGAAGGCATGGGGTGTGTATTTTCGAGAGTTAGAATCCCGCATAAAACCTTTAGAGGTGGAACACAATAAGTTACTACTTGTTGATGAGGAGCACTGGCGACAAAAAAGCAGAGCAATCTAGATCAAAAGTGGGAATAACAACACCAAGTTTTTCCATTGTTTTGCTAGCTATAGAAGAAACAAAAGGCACATATGGGAAATAAAGGATGAATAAGGATGTGTACATACAAGGCAAGAGAATATAAAGGAAACTATTCAGAGTTTTTTCAGGATACGGGGAAATCTTCCATTATTGATCAGATCGAGCTGTTTAGACTCTTTCCTAGAATAGGACAGAAGGATGAGGTTGATACCTTCGGGAGACCTGTTACCTTAGTGGAAGTACTTGAGGTGTTGAAAGGTTTTTCCAAGGACAAAAGTACAGGGTCCAACGGGTGGACAATGGAGTTCTTTCTTTTCTTTTTTGATTTGGCTGGGCAGGATTTTCTAGAAGCTGTGGAAGAATCTAGAGTTATTGGAGCAATTAATAATGCGCTAAATTCAAATTTTATCGTTCTTATTCCAAAAGTTAACTATCCCTCAACCTTGGGAGATTTTAGGTCGATTGCAATGTGAAAATTGTGTTTTAAGATTATCTCAAATTTTTTAGCAAAGAGGATTAGACCCATTCTATCTTGGGCTCTGTCTGAGGAGTAGTTAGGCTTTCTCAAAGGGAGGCAGATCCTAGATGCTGTAGGTACTTCCCAAGAGTGTTTGCACAATATTAAGATGAAAAAGTTACAAGCTATTATTATAAAACTTGACTTGAAGAAGGCGTATGATTGCATAAATTGGGATTTCATCCACCTTATTCTCATCCAAAGTGGTTTCACCTTGCCCACTACTAATTGGATCATGGGATGTGTCTCTTCAACAACTTTTGCTATCTTGATTAATGGTGAATTGACTAATTTCTTCCAAGGTGGAAGAGGGCTCAAACATGGTTTCCCTTTGTCGCCGTTGCTTTTAATTCTTGTGATGGAAGGATTAAGCCTATCCCTTAAAAAAGCCCTTTCTGAAGGCAAGTTGACTGGTGTTAAGGTTTCTAGGCTTGTAAAGATACTCCATTTGATTTTTGTAGATGATATAATCATTATGTCAAGAGCATCCTTGGCAGAATGGCAGGAGATTCATAGAATTATGGGGGTATTTTGTGGAGCGTCTAAGCTTGTGATAAATATCCAAAAGTTGACATGTCTCCACTTTGGAGTAGAGGAGGACACACTGGATCTTTTTAAGTCTGTTTTTCAGTATATCTTTGTAGCCCTTCAGAAGGTTTCAAGTATTTGGGATATCTCTTAAAACCGGATCGATATAAGGCGGATGATTGGAAATGGCTCATTGAAAAATTTGAAAAGAGAATCAACCATTGGTGCAATCGGTGGCTCACTATAGGAGGATGTTATGTACTGATTAAGGCTGTCTTGGAAGGACAACCTGTCTACTGGTTAGCGATTGCACATATTCCTTTCTCGGTGCTCAATAGGATTCACCAACTAGTCTTCTCTTTCCTATGGACCGAGGGAAAACAAAAACAGATCTATCACTTGTGCAAATGGGAGTTTATAGCACACCCAAAAAAGTTGGGGGTTGGGGGATGAGAAACCTCTTCAGTTTTTATCGGGCTCTAATGACCAACACCCTTTGGAGAGTTCTGATGAATGGAGGCATTTGGAAACATGTTATCAAAGACAAGTACCTACCCTTTGGGTCTGTTACTAGATGGTCAAGATCGGCAAAGTGTATAGTACCATGGGGCTCACAGACCTGGAGAACTCTCCAAAAATCCATTCCTCTTCTACTCCATTGGATTGCTTGGAATCTGAGCTCGGGACACTCCATCATTATTGGAAAAGATTTGATTATGGGGATGGGAAGTAAGGCGTTATTGTTCGATGATCTGATTCAGGCACTAAATCTTAAGAATGTCCATTATCTTTACCAAGCCAGTTGAGTTTTGCGCCCAGGCACTATTTTCTCCACTTGGATTGACAGCGAGGATTTGGACCTGTTGGGCATATTGGCAATCGAATGGGAGGGGTACAGGAATGTGGACGATTAAAAAATCGCAACGAGAATCTTGCCCACAAAGTATTTCTAAAGCCTATTATTATAAGCTAACGAGATATTTAATACTAGTAGGTGGGACCCCCTTGTAGATTGGGAGATCAGATATGGTTCTTATTTATGTTTATGCTGTTGTTCGACACTGCTTACAAGGTTCTACATGATTGATGAAATTTTGGTTTTATTAGAAATGGATAAGGCCTATAATGTGTTGGCTCTGATTGCGACAAATGAATGATGGATAAAGCATGTTATGTCTTGTTTCTGTTGCTCTAAGCTCTAATTTCATGTTACGATGGCCTATGTTATCCATTGTTACCCTTGCTATTTGTTCCTCGATTCATTACTATGATACTTGCACAAGAGACATGCTAGTAACAACACACAAGAGAATTTAAAAGAGATAAAAGCAATATAAACAAAATGCAAGGGGAAGAAACTAGACTATACTAATATGCTACACTACATGCATTGGAATTAAAAGTATTGTTGTTAGTCCTAGCTAGCGGGGTTATTGGCTATATGATTTATTGAGTTATGTGATATGCACTATAGTATGGTTGACAATGGTTAATGTGGCATAGGGTGGCGCTCTTGGCAATTAGTGGATGTTGGTTTCGATGCATGGTTTAATTGAATGAATTGATGGATTAATTGGTTGGTGTGTACTAAGGAATTGAATGACTGGAGGTTGGAGGCTACGTGCATTTACTGCACGTCACTCCATACCCCTCCCACTGGCCGTCACCTTGGCTTGGCTATTGTTCAATTGCGTTCGTTGTGGTTAAGAGCCGATTTTCAAGTAGAGGAAGAACCGCTCGACCAAGCTCGTGTTTTTAAGGTTTTCATGGTTATAGGTATGTCTTTTCGTAATCCATGAACCCTCTCTGGTTATGAAATAGATATTGGCTCGATGATGTATGGGTCTGTGCTTTCCTTAAGTCTGGAAACTGTGTAAATTTGTGATATTTTCCTGGAATAGATTGTTTGTGTGATTTTCATGGCAAATGAAAATGATGGTTGAAGTCACAGTTTTTATTGATTATTCTGAGGACTAGAAGCCATGAAGGCTCTATGTCATCCTTATTGGTTCTAGTTAGAGGGTTTTATGCGGTCTGGATTGGATGGCTGTCTCCACACTTCTCTTGTCACCATACCGAGTCGTTTTGTTGATTATGAGGTTGCTGGGTTTGAACCACATTGTGTCACTGCATATCGTTCACCTGAGTATGGGTTCGTTCATGCTACTGATGTTGCGTTGTAGGTTACAATGGCTATTATGCCAAGGGGCTTGCTTAAGATTGATTGCTTCTCTTGGCTCTGTTTTATTTCAACATTCTTTGGGTTGGTTGGGAAAACCACAGGGGTTATACCCTGCGTGTTATCGATGTTATTATAGACCAAAATGAAGCCTTTTGGCTCCTCTGTTCATAGTCGCCCCTACTTCGTGAACTATCACCTTGTCTGTGAATTTGTTGGTAGTATGAATTGTGTGTCCACCGTATGATCTCAGAGGTTCTCACCCACTGTTAGTTGTCGACTCCAGTCTCCCTGGGATGATCCATAGAGTGAACCCTTGATTATTCAAGCCTGTTTTGGAGCCGTTATATCCTGTTGGTTTTATTTTTTGATTGTTATGAGTTGGTGGGGTATCATCGATAGTGCCTGATTGCTGGCTTGTCTCTTTTGATTATGTTGCAGTGGTTTTGGTTATTGGTATTTGGTCACTGCATTGGATATTATAACAGTCGGATCGATAGATCAGTTTGGTTAACTGGTTGATTGAAGAATAAGATTAAATACATAGTCACTGTCTCTTACATTGTAATTATTGAATTTTAAACCCAACATTAGCTTATAATTGATTAAATCACAATGATTCTTCGTGCGTAATGCATTGATATGAGTGGCCTTCCTACAACATGTTAAGTTGAGTTGTTGGTTGCTGTGACTGTGTGTTTTAAATTGCCAAATGAGAGTATTGCAATCGTGATAATTGTGGTGTGGATATCCACTATATATGCTATGGATATTGTTTGATTACACCATCAAAGATGGTCACGTGTTTTTTTTTTTAAACAATATGGTTTTGTTGCAATTTCATCG
Organism: Picea sitchensis; assembly: GCA_010110895.2. Lineage (NCBI taxonomy): Eukaryota > Viridiplantae > Streptophyta > Pinopsida > Pinales > Pinaceae > Picea > Picea sitchensis. The sequence goes on from SNQJ01S0009035.1 coordinate 93,156, forward strand.
ATTTCAGAAATGGGATTGGGCATACTGTTGGTGCCTCGTTGTATTGGATTGATAGCTCAACATTGTTGATATTTGGTTTCAGGGTAATTAGACATGTCACTCACATAAATGCTCTTACATTTTGTTGAGTGGTCTGTGTGTCCCGCAACGTCGTATGAGTATAAATGGTGATTGTTGTTACTATGTGTTTAAATGGCAAGTCAAGATTATTCTAAATTAAAATATTGATCGTTGTGTTTGACTGTCCATTATGTATGATTGATGAATGTCATACATCTTAACAGAGATAGGCACGGGTGTTGTGACAGTATGGTCTCATTACAATTTAATTGTTAAATGAATTGAAGGATGAAATCGAGCATGATTTTGTGTTTGTGTTTGATTAAGGAAATAATTCTTGGGCAGTGGTTGATGTTTTGATGCTGAACAGATTGGAATTAGGTGACTGTGTGTTCATTTGGAAATTGTTTTAAAACGGTCGGTGGATAAATGAGAAGAAACACAACTCTTCTACATGTTTTTATGGAAGGCATATTGTCTTGTTTGATGACACCGTGTTAAAAATTTAATTACGAACAATAAGCAAGTTTATACACAAAATCGATTGAATTATACACAGTAGTTGTTTAATTGAGCACAATGATTATTGGTTGTGTTGGACCTTTTGCGTTTGATATATAATGGTTTTATGGATTACTTAAATTAATTTTATGAACAATATCCGCTCTCTTTCCCTACCATTATTTCACTTTTCGCTGATTACAATCCCCTCGCATTCCCATATCCATTTTTCACTCCCTGTTCCTAAAATCTAATTACAGTAAGAGAATTCTGTATTGTAACAGTTTGAAATCACAGTTTCTTGGGTGGATTACAACGACATGTTCCTTGGTTTACGTTACAGTTGATTGTGTGTTGTTTGTGAGCAGTAACCATGTTTCTTTTCCCCCTCATTTTGTCATTTTTCACTCAATACAAACCCCTCACATATCCCTCACATATCTTATAACCTTTTGTTCACCCCCTGCTCATTGACAATAGTTAAATAATTTGTATGGATTGGATTGCATGAGTCTGATATGTTGTTGAGCCAAAATCTATTTCATATTTTTAAGGAGTTGTCATTTATGGTTGTTAAAGGAACTATTTGCTAATCAATCATGCATGCAAGAATGAGTTTTTTCAGTCGAGGTAGTCATGACAGAGGCATTCGAGGGAGAGGCAATTGGAACAGGGTCCCTAGAAGACCTAGATTCTCCATTCATTTTGATGCTGACTCACAAGAGTTAGGCCAGCTATTTTAGGCTGGATTTTTCAATTGGATTGGGCAAGGAGTGGTCCAACCTAGGCCTGAAGGGCCTCCCTTCCAAGCTCCACAAGCCCCTGGTATTCCTGTGCCCCCTCATGTCTCATTGCAACCCGAGGTTCCCGAAAACGACGAACGACAAGAAATTGTTCACTCGACAGTCTCCCAACATCGTGGTTGGCCCAATTTGTCCTTACCTTCTCCCCCGCCTATCAATCAGATTGTCCAAGATGCACCTGTCCACTCACTAGTTCAATCCTCTCATGCTAGCAAAAGGTTGAAAATTGAGTCTGACCATGTCCCTGACAAAGGAAAATCCACTGTTGCCCCTTCCTCACCCTCCAATGGCTTTGATAAATCCGTGTCTTGCCTGATGCATTTGAGGGATGATTATTCTCATGTGATCAACGAGATTAGGCCTAAAGGCTCAGCGTAGCCAAAGGAAAATTTAGAGAAATCAAAGGGTGACAAAAACAATCAAGGAAGTTTGCATCTCAGAGTGGAAAATATGGGTTTTGAGTTTTATTTTATTTATTGTTGATGACAATTGACTTCAAAAGTTTTGGACAACATGTTTTCTTTGGATATATGAGTAGTATATTTTTGAGAATAATTTCAAATGTCAATGAGATAAATTGTCAAATATGAATGTGATGATGGGAGTCACAAGGATGGGTGTTTTTCTTAATTAACTAGTTATGTTATGATTGTTAAGAGCTAAAGGGAGTCACAAGGGGTCCCACCTACTAGTTATTATTTATTTAAAACCCTTATTATGATTTATTACCCCCCCCCCAAAACTAAAAGGTTGGTTGAGTTTTTAGTTAACTTAACTAATGAAGTAGTTCAACTACTTCAACCAATTCTAATTTGCTTAAAGGCAAAAGGAAAGGGAGGAACAAGAGGAGGCATAGAAAGAGAAGCATACTAAGGTTTGCTCTTTGAGTTTGTGTTGAGATAGTTCAGTTTTCATTCATTCCTTAATTGATCATAATCCTAATTCTTTTTTATGAATGCATGGTATTATTGTAGACAACAAGATTCAGGGTTGAATTACATCATCCAGACACTTGTTTTTCAGAGGTGTTGATCTATCTTTGATAGTCTGTGTAGACTTGTCTATTTGTGAATTAGTTTTCATGACTGAAAAAGGCTATTGTGCAGAGTTGAGTGGGAAACAATCTATGGCAAGCTGATCCAACTTTTAGAGTTCAGTTTTTGGTTTTCTGTCAGAGGTCTTTTTGTATGTTTCATCGGGGACGTCTAAGTTTGACTTTGGTCCAAAACTTCTTCACGAATTTTTGTAAAGAGAATGACTCTTTGATGAATTAGAATGAAATAAAGGATTGCTTTATGTCTCATCTATCTTGATTATCATCTTGGTGTCTTTACTTGTATCTCTACATTTATTTCAACAACTATTATATTCAGAAAATTACATAAATAATGAATTTTCCAGCAAGCTTTTATTTAAGAAAAGACTAGCCTAAGAACTTGTAATCAATACTTGTGAGTTAAGATATTATTTTTGATGGCTATAAACAAAGGATACATTCCTGTCTAGTTTGCTTTAGCCAAGCAAAATCTGAAAATGCTTGAGTAAGATCATTTGATATCTTTTCCTCAACATTTATTTGGCGACCATACTGGGGAGATCTTCAATATCTCCCTGGTTAAATTTTATACTCAATTATCATCGAATACAACTATTTTTCTGATATTGATTCTTTGACTATTTTATTTCTCAATGTCTGTGCCTGTTGCAAGGAAACCCAATATTGAGCCTGGTCTTCAAGATCAGAACATCATTGCTTTGAACTTGTTTAACACCATTTTAGACACTGCCAACACTCCTGCTAAGGTTAATCATTCATGGGAAACAATTGAGAGAGATATTAGTGCCCAAGAACACTAGGAAGCTAGACGTAGACAACCTAGAAATCAACAGTAACCTTATTGTCCTTCATTTTTGGCCTTTCTTTCATGTCCTTAGACTCTCGTGTCTCTAGAAGAAGAGGCTTATCACCCGGAATTAATACTATTGATGAGATAGGAAGACAGAACATTGTGTTATCTACCCAACAAAGTTCTCTAAGGAGAACTTTGTCTGATTCGTCAAGTTCATCTTTTTATCCTTCACCTATCATCCGCAAGATGGCATCTAGTGGTGGCTCTGGTGGCACTGAAAGTGCTTCCTCTTCTCAGTATTCATCTTCGTCAATGATTGGCATCTTATATAACCACCATATCCCTGTCCAATCAACCCCAAATCCCACCAAAGTCATTAAAAAGAATGGGAGTTTTCGAGTTGAAGAAGACGCCACAACCACACCGTGGCATGTGTCCTCTCCTCTTAACCTAGCACCTTCTACTCGTCCACTTCCTAAATTCAAAGAACATCTTCCTAGGTTTTCAGGAAATAACATTGTCACTACCAATGAACACCTGTTGGTATTTTCTAATGCTTGTCACAACATAGGAGCCAATGACAATGATACATGCATGCGCTTATTCGTCAATTCCTTGGAGGGAAAGGATGTGGATGATTTCTTTGAACTTCCTCCTAAGATTCTATCTACTTGGGAGGAGTTAATCTATTGGTTCAGATCCACTTATGGGCAATCTAAAAGCCCAATTGAGAATTTATGGGAATACAATAACATCGCCTATAAGGATGGTGAGACCATCAAGTCCTTCAACTTGCGTTTCACTAAGTTATACAATCAGATCCCTGAACTCATTCGACCTCAGAACCAAGCCGGTTTCATGCATTACTACAATGCACTACCTTCCCCCTACCATCATAGGCTTGAGGAAAAAACCATTGATATTCTCAGTTCCACTCTGCATACTTGTTTAGAGTATGAAGAACAACTTGAAGGAACATGTCTTCCTCAGGCGAAATCAGTTAAACAGACAAACATGTCCACCCTCTTACAACTAGTACAAGACATGAATAATCGTATGATAGTGTTCGAGTGAAAGGGAACTATCTCCCCTCTCACCCCTAGAGATTCATACTCTTTTGCACCCCCCTTTAGAAATCCGATTGAAAACAATTTTCAACCTAAAGCTATCTTGCCTCAAAGTTAGTGTAACTTTTGTGAGGAACACCACGAGGAAGCCACATGTGAGGTAAGGAAGAGTGCCAGAGAAAAGATCTTTGGTAAAAGACCAGAAACTACTATCGTTGTCCTAGATTTTGCAGAGCCAAAAGATGTCATGACCATCAATACTAGGAACAAAGCCTATGCCCGCAAGGGAAAATTTGATCCTCCCCGCAATTCTTCTAGCCCGAGCTCATCCTCGTCCGCTGCTATTATTTAGGTTCCCTTGGTTCATGACAGTCAAGGAACAACTTCCCCTCTCCCCTCTTCCAAGTACAATATCTTGAATCAGTTGGCCAACATCAAAGCAGATGCAACCCTTCTGGACATGGTTGTCATTCCTGAACAATAGATGCATTTGAAACAATTCATGGAATGAAAAGCTTCCATTGTAGCCAATCTCTCTGAAGAGGTGAACGAAGAGGATTCGTCTGTAAATAAAGTAGGTGTACATAACTTTAGATACCCTGTAAAAAATCCCCCTTTTTTATATTTCTGTAAAGATTATGGATAAGATTGCCCATTGTTGCCTCATTGATGGCGGTTCAGGCCCAAGTGTGATGTCAAAGATTATTATGGAAGAGCTAGGCTTGACCTGTACAAATGAAAATGCCAAAAGCATGCTCTCTTATAATAGTCTACAACAAACAACCATAGGCGAGATTAAAGATGTGACCTTAGTTTTGTGCGCTCACCCTAAAATAAGGACAACCCTTAGTATTCAGTTAATTGATATGCCAATAAGCAATTACTCAATCATCTTGGGAAGAGATTGGCAAGATTTGATGGGTGGATACATCTCACTCGATAGGACACACTTATCCGTTCATCGGAATGGTAAAAACGTTATAGTCCTTAGAGAGGGGAGGATTTCACCTTACATAGAGAGTGTTCCACAACCTAATGTGAATTATATCGAAGAGGACCTAGGGGTGTATTCCATCTTTGTTGAGGAGGATAACATTTCCTTGGAACAAATTGATTTAGATGATGGTATGTGGCACATTCACTTTGATGGTTCATGCTCTAATGAAGGTAATAGAGCCGACATTATCTTGATTTCTCCTGTAGGAAAAATTCATAACTTTTCTTATAAGTTGGAGTTTGCTTGCACAAACAATATCAACGAATTCAAAGCTTTATTATTAGGTATTGAGAACACCTATAATCTTGGCTGTGGCCACCTTTCAGTTTTTGGGGATTCTGAGCTTGTCATGAATCTTGTATGTACAATTTTCTCTCCTAGTGACAAGTTGATGAAACGATACACCCAAACTGTTTGGGCGCTTATCTCGAACCTTTTATCTTTCAACATCACTCATGTTAAGAGGGAGTTAAACTCAATGGCTGATCAGTTAGCTATCTTTGTAGCTTCTCCTAATCATCAAATTTTTCCTCATAGACCTGATTGTACTTTTCGACCTCTATATCGTCTGCATATCCTTGACAATATAGAATCTTGGCAAGTTTTCCCTAATGGTGAGAGCATTTGTTCTTTCATTCAAAATGAACCTCTTAAGCCTAAGGGAATTATATCCATAGAAGACAACAAGATTCCTAAGGGCCTGAATCCTCTAGAGAGTTCGTTTTCATTGAGTGATGTACGCAATAAAGAGAAAAAAAAGAAGAGGATTCAAGAAGGAAGGTGGGTGAAACCATTTCCTTGAACATTGGGGCACCCGAATCGTCAAAGAATGTTAAAATAGGTTCCCAATGTTTTGATAAAGAAGAAATGAAGCTGGCCAAGCTACTTGATGGATTTCAAGATGTTTTTGCTTAGTCTTATGAGGATCTTCGTGGTTTTGATCCTGGTCTTATACAGCATGCTATCCCCATCAAGGAAGGCAAGAAACCAGTTAGGTAGAAACAAACACCTATTAACTCTGCATTTAAAACAACTTTTCAGAGGGGTTTGGAAAATTTCTTAATGGCTGGGATCATTTTTTTGGTCAAATACCCTGAATGGGTTTCCAATTGGAGTCATGTTCCGAAGGCCACTAATTATATTCGAACCTGCATTAATTTTCGCACAGTCAATCAGGCTATTACGAAAAATCCTTTCCCTCCTCTTAACATGGAATTGTTTCTGTGGCAGGTTGTAAGGTCACAGATGAGGCCCTTGAATTTTTTTAGGGTTACATCCAAATTAAGGAAAAAGGGGTAGATGCTAACAAAACCACTCTTATCACTAATTGGGGTACCATGACTTATAAATGCCTACTTTATGGCTTACTTGATGCAAGTACCACTTTTAAAATACCTATACGAACAACTCTTGACAAATTGATCAACATCCATATCTATCTTGATGATCTAATTATATATGTTAAAGGGCTGATAGTTTCCTCAGAGTTCCCAGTGTTATTTCTGGGTCCTTTCAAGATTTCTTTTGTCCTGGATACTAACTCTTACATTCTAAAGGATTTACAGAAGCAATTGTTTTCCTACAACACTAACGGTTCTCACTTAAAACATTACGAGGGGCCAACGTGAAATGTTCTAATGCCGTTTGGATTTTCTGTATACTAGTAACCTAGCTCTGTTTTCAATTTTGAACTTTTTCTTTTCTGCTTTATAGTAGTTTGACTCCCGCTTTCTGTTTTAAAACATTTCTTACTACTTTTACATTTCTGTCATTTTATTGTTGCTGTTTTAATTTTACTTCTGTCATGATTTTGTTGCTTACCATCTTTTAGTTAATTTGGTCAAAATAAGATGTTGGATCAATTTTGCCACAATGTCACTCCCGTGAGATGTTGTTGGTCAATAGTAATCAAGCTCACACAGCTGTCACAATGTTTTCCTCGAAAATCTCTTGAAATTGTTATCTGCTTCCACTGCTGTCTAAAAGTTTCTTTGGGTTATCTCCCACTTCTGCTTTCCTTTTCTTCACCCATTTGAGAATTTAAGAGAGCAAGTCCATAAATTTTCTCCTTGAAGTTAAGAGCCGATTCCAGTTGAACGATTATGCATACAGTGGTAAAACCCCTCATACTTAACACTTTTCATGAGTTATTCCTGAATTCCCAAACATTTTTCCATTAAATCCGCTCACTTCCTCCTATTTCATAATCTTCCTGGTTATATCTTCTTGACCTACGAGACCATGAGTTCTGAATTCTAATCTGTTGAAAAACAATTTCCCCGTGGATTCGCCAGTTTGTTGACGATTAAAAAATCGCAACAAGGATCTTGCCTACAAAGTATTGCTAAAGCCTATTATTATAAGCTAACAAGATATTTGATACTAGTAGGTGGGACCCCCTTGTAGATTGGGAGATCAGATCTGGCTCTAATTTATGTTTATGCTGTTGCTCGACATTGCTTACAAGGTTCTACATGATTGATGAAATCTTGGTTTCATTGGAAATGGATAAGACCTATTATGTGTTGGCTCTGACTGCAACAAATGAATGATGGATAAAGCATGTTATGTCTTGTTTCTGTTGCTCTAAGCTATAATTTCATATTACGATGGCCTATGTTATCCATTGTTACCCTTGTTATCTGTTCCTGGATTCATTACTGTGACACCTAAACAAGAGACATGCTAGTAACAACACACAAGAGCATTTAGAAGAGATAAAAGCAATATAAACAAAATGCAAGGGGAATAAACTAGATTATACTAATATGCTACACTGCATGCATTGGAATTAAAAGGACCGTTGTTAGTCCTAGCTAGCGGGGTTAGTGGCTATATGATTTATTGAGTTATGTGATATGTGCTATCGTATGGTTGGCAGTGGTTAATGTGGCATAGGGTGGTGCTCTTGGCAATTAATGGATGTTGGTTTCGATGCATGGTTTAATTGAATGAATTGATGGATTAATGGGCTGGCGTGTACTAAGGAATTGAATGATTGGAGGTTGGAGGCGACGTGCATTTACTGCACGCCACTCCATACCCCTCCCACTGGCCATCACCATGGCTTGGCTATTGTTCAATTGCGTTCGTTGTGGTTAAGCTCCGATTTTCAAGCAGAGGAAGAACCACTCGGCCAAGCTCACATTTTTAAGGTTTTCGTGGTTACATGTATGTCTTTTCGCCATCCATGAACTTGCTCTGGTTATGAAATATATATTGGCTCAGTGATGTATGGGTATGTTCTTTCCTTAAGTCTGGCAACTGTGTAAATTTGTGATATTTCCCTAGAATAGATTGTTTGTGTGATTTTCATGGCAAATGAAAATGATGGTTGAAGTCACTTTTTTTATTGATTATTCTGAGGATTAGAAGCCATGAAGGCTCTCTGTCATCCTTACTGGTTCTAGTTGGAGGGTTTTATGCGGTCCAGATTGGCTGGCTATCTCCACTCTTCTGTTGTCACCATACCCAGTCGTTTTGCTGATTATGGGGTTGCTGGGTTTGAACCACATTATGTCACTGTGTATCGTTCACCTGATTATGGGTTCGTTCATGCTACTGATGTTGCGTTGTAGGTTACAATGACTATTATGCCAAGGGGCCTGCTTAAGATTGATTGCTTCTCTTGGCTCTGTTTTATCTCAACATTCTTTGGGTTTATTGAGAAAACCAAAAGGGTTATACCCTGCATGTTATCGATGTTATTACATACCAAAATGAAGCCTTTTGGCTCCTCTATTCCTAGTTTCCCCTACTTCGTGAACTATCACCCTGTCTATGAAGTTGTTGGTGGTATGACCCGTGTGTCTACCGTATGATCTCAGAGGTTCTCACCCACTGTTACAGGTCGACTCCAGTCTCCCTATGATGATCCACATAGCGAACCCTTGATTATTCAAGCCCGTTTTGGAGCCGTTATATCTTGTTAGTTTTATTTTTTGATTGTTATGAGTTGGTGGGGTATCATTGACAATGTTCGATTGCTGGCTCGTCTCTTTTGATTATGTTGACAGTGGTTTTGGTTATTGGTATTTGGTCACTACATTGGATATTATAACAGTCAGATCGATAGATCAGTTTGGTTAACTAATTGATTAGAGAATGAGATTAAATACACAATTGTTCTCTCTTACCATGTAATTATTGAATTGTAAACCCAACATTAGCTTATAATTGATTAAATCACATCGATGCTTCATGCGTAATGCATTGATATGAGTGGCCTTCCTACATAATGTTAAGTTGAGTTGTTGGTTGCTGTGATTGTGTGTTTTAAATCGCCAAATGAGAGTATTGCAATTGTGATAATTGTGGCGTGGCTATCCATTGTATATGTTATGGATATTGTTTGATTGCACCATCAGAGATGGTCACGGTTTTTATTTTTTTAAACAATATGGTTTTGTTGCAATTTCATCGATTTCAGAAATGGGATTGGGCATACTATTGTTTCCTCATTGTATTGGATTGATAGCTCAACATCGTTGATATTTGGTTTCGGGGTAATTAGACATGTCACTCACAGAAATTCTCTTGCGTTTTGTTGAGTGGTCTGTGTTGAAATAATGTAACTGCGAAGAGCATTCTTATTATTATTTTATTCATTGGATTAAATCCCCATTGTGGATTAATCATGTCATTATTATTATTATTTTTATTGGATTAATCCCCATTGTGGATTAATCATGTCGGTAATTGTATAAGGACCAAATCCCCTTTTGCGGATTGGTAATCGGACAATTACAAAGGGAAGAATAAGAAGTCGGCCCCAACAGTTACTATTGAAGACCCAGAATTAATTAAAGGTGGGTTTACCCACCCAGAGTGAGAGGTCGGCCCTGCTAGTTGTGACCTTTCACACATGCCAGTCTTGTATAAATAAGAGGCTAGCGCCTCACTTCAAACACACAACTCAC
>SNQJ01S0009035.1:103362-126337 GCA_010110895.2 Picea sitchensis
GTTTTTTCTTCCCCTAGAGGGTTTCCCAGGATAAATGTTGTGTCTCTTGTGAATGTGTATTTCTCAGTGATCTTGTTCTTATGATGCTCTTATCTATTGAAATGCAAAGAACTATAATAATGGCATAAACATTAACAGTCCGTGTGTCCCACAACGTCGTATGAGTTGAAATGGTGATTGCTATTACTATGTGTTTAAATGGCAAGTCAGTATTATTCAAAGTTAAAATATTGATCATTGTGTTTGAATGTCCATTATGTATGATTGATGAATATCATACACCTTAACAGAGATAGGCACAAGTGTTGTGACAGTATGGTCTCATTACAATTTAATTGTTAAATGAATTGAAGGATGAAATCAGAAATGCTTTTGTGTCTGTGTTTGATTAAGGAAATAATTCTTGGGCAGTGGTTGATGTTTTGATGCTGAACATAGTGGAATTAGGTGACTGTGTGTTCATTTGGAAATTGTTTTAAAATGGTCAGTGGATAAATGAGAAGAAACATAACTCTTCTACAAGATTTTATGGAAGGAATATTGTCTTGTTTGATGACACTGTGTTAAAATTTAATTACGAACAATAAGCAAGTTGATACACATAATTGATTGAATTATACACAGTAGTTGTTTAATTGAGATCAATGATTATTGGTTGGTGTTGGACCTTTTGCGTTTGATATATAATGGTTTTATGGATTACTTAATTAATTTTATGAACAATATCCACTCTCTTTCCCTACCATTATTTCACTTTTCGCTAATTACAATCCCCTCGCCTTCCCATATCCATTTTTCACTCCCTGTTCCTAAAATCTAATTACAGTAAGAGAATTCTATATTGTAACAATTTGAAATCACAGTTTCTTGGATGGATTACAACGACATGTTCCTTGGTTTACGTTACAGTTGATTGTGTGTTGTCTGTGAGTAGTAACCATGTTTCTTTCCCCCCTCATTTTATCATTTTTCTCTTAATACAAACCCCTTGCATATCCCATAACCTTTTGTTCACCCCCTGCTCATTGAAAATAGTTAAACAATTTGTATGGATTGGATGGCATTAGTCTGATATGTTGCTGAGCCAAAATCTATTTTATATTTTTAAGGAGTTGTCATCTATGGTTGTTAAAGGAACTATTTTCTAATCAATCATGCATGCAGGAATGAGTTTTTCAGCCGAGGTAGTCATGGCAGAGGCAACCGAGGGAGAGGTAATTGGAACAGGGGCCCTAGAATGCCTAGATTATCCATTCATTTTGATGCTCACTCACAAGGGTTAGGCCAGTTATTTCAGGCTAGATTTTTCAATTGGATTGGGCAAGGAGTGGTCCAACCTAGGCTTGAAAGGCCTCCCTTCCAAGCTCCACAAGCCCCTAGTATTCCCGTGCCCCCTTATATCTCATTGCAACCCGAGGTTCCCGAAAATGACGGATGGCAAGATATTTTTCACCCGACAGTCTTCCAACATTGTGGCTGGCCCAATTTGTCCTTAACTACTCCCCCACCTATCAATCGCATTGTCCAAGCTGCACCTGTCCACTCACTAGTTCAGTCCTCTCATGCTAGAAAAAGTTTGAAAACTGAGGCCCACCATTACCTTGACAAAGGAAAAGCCGATACTTCCCCTTCCTCACCCTCCAATGGCTCTGATAAATCCATGTCTTCCCGGATGCATTTGAGGGATGATTATTCTCATGTTATCAACGAGATTAGGCCTAAAGGCTCAACACAACCAAAGGAAAATTCATAGAAATCAAAGGGTGACAACAACAATCAAGGAAGATTGCATCTCATAGTGGAAAATATGGGTTTTGAGTTTTGTTTTATTTATTGTTGTTGATAGTTGACTTCATAAGTTTTGGACAACATGTTTTCTTTGGATATATGAGTAGTATATTTTTGAAAATAATTTCAAATGTCAATGAGATAAATTTTCAAATATGAATGTGATGATGGGAGTCACAAGGAGGGGTGTTTTGCTTAATTAACTAGTTATGTTATGATTGTTAAGAGCTAAAGGGAGTCACAAGGGGTCCCACCTACTAGTTATTATTTATTTAAAACCCTTATTATGATTTATTACTTCCCCCCCCCAACTAAAAGGCTGGTTGAGTTTTTAGTTAACTTAACTAATGAAGTAGTTCAACTACTTCAACCAATTCTAATTTGCTTAAAGACAAAAGGAAAGGGAGTAACAAGAGGAGGCATAGAAGGAAGCATACTAAGGTTTTGTCTTTGAGTTTGTGTTGGTATAGTTCAGTTTTCATTCATTCCTTAATTGATCATAAGCCTAATTCTTTTTTATGATAGTAGGGTCTTATTGTAGACATCAAGATTAAGGGCTGAATTACATCATCCAGACACTTGTTTTTAAGAGGTGTTGATCTATCTTTGATAGTCTGTGTAGACTTGTCTGTTTGTGAATTAGTTTTCATGACTGAAAAAGGCTATTGTGTAGAGTCGAGTGGGAAACAATTTGTGGCAAGATGATCCAACTTTTAGAGTTCAGTTTTTGGTTTTCTGTTAGAGGTCCTTTTGTATGTTTCATCGAGGATGTCTAAGTTTGACTTTGGTCCAAAACTTCTTCACGAAATTTTGTAAAGAGAATGACTCTTTGATGAATTGGAATGAAATAAAGGATTGCTTTATGTCTCATATGTCTTGATTATCATCCTGGTGTCTTTACTTCTATCTCTACATTTATTTTAGCAACTGTTATATTCATAAAATTACATAAATAATGAATTTTCCAGAAAGCTTTTATTTAAGAAAAGACTAGCCTAAGCAATTGTAATCAACAATTGTGAGTTAGGATATTATTTTTGATGGTTATAAACATAGGGTGACATTCCCATCTATTTTTATTTAGCCAAGTAGAATCTGAAAATGCTTGAGTAAGATCATTTAATGTCTTTTCCTCAACAAGGAAGGCACTGATAGAGTCGGGGGTACAGTTGGAGAGTCGGCTAGATGTATTGATCTGGACGGGTGGCGATTCCTTCGAGCATATAACTGCAAAGAATTTTTATAATACCATCACGACAAAACAATGGACGACCAGAAATGGAGGTTGGAGGAAGATGATGTGGATTTGGGATTGCCCACTAAAACTCAAATTATTTTTTTGGTTGCTTGCAGAAAACTGAGTCCTTACTTGGCAAAATCTTTAGCTCAGAGGTCATGTGGGACCAGGCATCTGTCACCTTTGCAAGATATCTAGGGAGTCGGCTACTCACCTTTTTGTTTAGTGTTCCTTTACCTCTCGGGTATGGGATAATTTAAAACTTGTGTACCCATATTCTATTAGGTGGTGCGGTTCCTCAATTATTGAATGTATGAACTGTTGGTATGATTAGAACCATTCGGCCCCAACTATACCTGTTTACATCTGCTAGTACATTTGGTTAGAAAGGAACCTTGCTATTTTTGAATCTCAGCTCCCATCATATTAGAAGGTGGTCTACTTAGCTTCGACTACTCTGGAGGCCAACAAGAAACATACCCATATTCCATCTTGTTGAGCACTCAACACACCCTAAAAAGACTATGTCAAATTTGACCTTTTTTGGGTACCTCTTGATCTTTTGGCATTGTCTAATATGAAAAAGTGTCCTTTGCTTATCATTTTTTTATTCTCACTAAGTCTTTAAAAGATTTATTAAAAATGCGAGAAATCTATAACCTAAAGAACTAAAGAATCGACAACCAAAAATTTTCCCAACGTGTTCGTAGACCTAGCATCGGAAAGAATTACAGAAGGAAGAAAATCACTTGGGAACTCCACAGTCGCCGACCGCCGATCCTCATCGGCGTCGACGAATGAACGTTTTCTTTCGTGAATGAAATTCACCAAGAATATCGCTGATGATCGATCCCTTTTGCATCGGCGAAATGTTAAAAGAATAAGTATTGAACGAAAATGAAATAATAATCACTGATCGTCGACTGCCGAAATGTTTTCAGTATCGGGAAATTCGAATTATGATAACCCACGAAGAAACTGCGCGCTAGTTTTATTCCCAAAGGCCGATCCCCGATACTCACCCGACATCGACAGTCGCAATGCTGAGCTCAGTCTAGTGTGTTCAACTTAAACAAAGTCCCGAGTCTGACCATTACCCATGAACTGATTTCCAGTTTTTATTTAATGAGTCCCGGGTCAGTGACGCCACGTCAACATCAATCAATGTCGAGAGTTTTTGGTAGGGAAATATACACCAAAATACAAAGCAACTCAGAGCTAAGCTAATTATAAAATCAAGGCTAATTTACAAGAAGCTGAAACAAGAACACAGTTTTACGCACAAAGAGGGAAACAAAGCATTCATTTGCTATGACTTGAATCCTTTCGACAAATTTTCAAAGTTCTATATATTAAGATTCTCGTCGGGTTCAGGTTACATACAATAAAAACTACCAACATATTTTGGCCAACCGACCCGGTTACATTGAGGACGTGAAAATATTCACAACAAACATGGAAATTTATCAAAAAATTATGCGTCACGTCCGAGAAAACAAAATAGTGTCCGCCATTCATGTCTCTTCTGCGCGCGGATTTTCTCCCGGGCTACTCCACGCTCCTTGGGATGTTTTCATGTTCTGTTCTTCCGATACCCTTTGAGCTTTGCGTAGCTTCACGATCATATCTTATGCTTCCCGAAGTTGTTTTTTAAGACATGTTACATTACCTTCACGACCTTGCGGTGCCAACACCATAGGGTTATTTTCCACCAACTTCTGTCGTAACTCTCTATTCTCCTGGTAAAGTTCAGCTATGGCAAGTTGTTCCTGTTGCAACAGCTGGTTAGGACATCGAACGTTAGAACCCCAGGTTTCCATCCTTCTTATTCTTCTCCCGCTTCCATGACTTGAGGTTTCAAACGATTCGAGTTGAATAGCGCACATTAAGGACTCTTCGACAGCTGATTGTGCACACGGTTCGACCGGGTTTTGGTGTTCCCAATTTCCTTGTTTTTTCGAGGCCTCCCTCTTCTCCGCGGTATCTGCTGAGGAGGGGGCGTGTTCTCCAACATGCGTCCTCCTGGCGTGGTTTCTTCCACTTCGGTATCAGCACAAAGCGACACTATAGCTTCCACACGAAGGTCAGGATTTTCCTTTGGAACCTCAGGAATACCCTCTATCGATAAGAACGAGTCCCATGTATGTTGGCGCAACAACGTATTTGCTTAGACGTCTGTGATTGGACAAAAGACCAAAACACAGAGATTGATCAAATTGTGCTCACAAGATGAATCTCCACTAGTGCATAAGCTCAACGAAATGAATAGAACTCTTACAGAACATCCAAAATTTATAATGGAGCGGGGTAGTGAGACGAAACGTGTCAGGGGACACTGAATGCCTTGTGACAGGACATTTCAAAGAATTACTGTGCCACATCTACGCAATGGGTATGAAACAGGGTATGCGAGATGTAGCTGATAGGAATTATGGAGGATGTGTGGTACTATCATCTTGATTCCTTTCATTTCCCCCAGCCTCCATAATGAGCTGATGATGGTCGATGCACTTGTTGATGCGACTCCCGCGAGAGAAATCTGCCTTGATCGGAAGCATTTAACGAATTCACTTATAACAATATATGATCTTCTAGGAACTTACTCGTACTTTTGGCACATGTTCGGCTCTGACATCCTTTCCCTACCCCAAGGTCCAACCGACCACTGGCATGAATTTGACTCTCATGTTTTTCGTACCCGTTCTATCATGCTGTGGCGCGCGGATGTAACCCACCCCAATTGAAGAAAATGGAGGCGCCAACAAAGACAGTACGGGTAATTTGAAAGGTTGCAAAGATCACGTAAGTATAAAACAAATATGCTTAGTGAGATTTACAGGTATGCATCAGTCTGTTTTTCTTACCGCTTACGTTTTTCATACATTTTGCTGAGTATTGTTTTGTAAGAAATTTCTAAAAAATGATATTAATCCTGAGTGAAGGAAAATATCTCTGGCTACCGAGCAACGTTGTTTTCGTGACTTCATCGAGGAATCTGGGAGAAGCCAAGTCCGAAAAATCAACAAAGCGATGAAGGATATTAGACTCCCTAAGTTCGGCGACCCCGAAAACTTCATCGACTTGTGCGACATAGTCAAATCACATGCCAATCAAGATTCACTATGGGTCGAAGAGCTAGCCAAGTTGAACTATACAACGCCAGTACAAGTGCAAATATTTATGGAACATATGATGAAGGCTCAGACCGTGCTACACCAGTTAAACACCGGTCTAGTGAAGTACCAAGTGCATGCGGTGGAGATCAGAGGATTCTATGCTGCTCCGATGGAGCAACACAAGTTTCCATGGGCCCAAACTTGTGAGTATCTATTTATCAGTTGGTCAGAGTATGAGGAAAGTCATCCTTTCAAGTGATATCTTGGGTTGACTGTTAAAGAAATTGTTAGAAGAGGACGCCATGTGGCAAATTTTGTTTTGTTCAAACTACACTTAGTCGTTATTTTCAGTTGAATTTTATGTTATAAATAAGAACATAAACCAATTAGCCAGGATGGATGGTTGTTGCAAGAAACAATTCTGTTTTGGTTTTGTTAAGAACTACTTCCGAGCTACCATTAATAGAGAAGTCCTTCTGGACCAGAGACAAGTTATTTTCATCAACTGCATGTGTGATTGGACGTGGAGAAGAACGATTTCCTATCCTGTTTCATGAATGATGCTGTAATGAGTAAGAAAAATTAATTATGTTGTTAAGTTATCTGGTGCAATGTTTTGTTGTTCTTTGCTTTAATGATGAAGATGAATCTTTGTGTTATTATGTGATGAATGATTATGGTAGATGAATTATTTTGATTGCCATTATCTTATTGCATATGTGTTTTCTTTATGGTAATTAGTATCTCAGACAGTAATTGGATGCTCACATGGTTAATGTATTAGTACTAGGCATGTGGTGTAAAATTGTTGTTTGTATACTTGAGCAACGGGTTATCCCAAGTTCAGCCTCTTCCCCTTAGTTAAGCCTAATTCCATTTTGTTTCCAAGTTGTTTTATACCAGCTTACATCTCATATCGGTCCCACCCAAGATGTTGAAGGAAAATCTCCCCGCGGACAAGTAGATCTCATCTTGAGAGCTAGACTCTTAACTCTTAAGACAAAATATGCTTATTGTGGACACTGACTTCCTTTTAGACCTATATAAACTAAAGTATGAGGAGGAAGGAGAAGAGAAGTACTGATGCAGGAGCATCCCTCACGACAAGCAAAAAAATCGACGTGGAAGCAGAAAGTTAGCTGGAAGACGTCCAACGCAAGTTTTTGAATTTTAAATTGTCCCTTGAAGTTGATGCGCTGAATATAAATGAGATCATTTAATTTTAGGCGCCTTGGTAAAAATGTACTCAGACCTCGAGCCATACGCTCTCGTCTGAGATAGACAGAGGCATTTATAGTAGTAGTTGCAGGTAGATAGAATTGAATTCTTAGATTAGATAGTTCTCGAAGGAAGAGGGAGAACCGAATATAGACACCCTCATTTGTATCATTGTGGGAGAGTTCAATGAGCAGCAGGAGAAGGAAGAGTCTAGAGCATAGGAGAATAACAAAGAGTCATAGAAAACACCCATGTACAGATCTTGAATTAATAAAAGAAGTTGATTTAGATTCATGGCGTTTGTGTTATTCTCTGTGTATGTGTGTTGAATGCTCTGCTTATGAATATTTCTTCCTGTTATGCATGGTTGTTATGCTATGTGTGTATGATCTCAGGTGTCGAGATTGAAATCTGGGAGGAAGTGGAGTGAGTTACAATTGTTTCTCTTTTGAGTAAGGATTCCTGCAAGGAGTGCAGTTGAAGTCGTCTGCAAAGGGTGCGTTGACAGAAGGCTCAGAGAGAGAGAGATAGCTTTTGTTCTCATTCGTTGCGAAGGTGCAGTTAGGCACAGAGCCGTGCAAGGAGTGCGCARGCTAAGGGAGGAAGTCTCAGTCGTGTATCTGAGCAGAAACTTTGAAAGACTGCTGCTGCAGGTGTGCGCAGAGTCCAGATAATTTCAACACTTAGACGTGCTTGAAGATTTGCCGCAAGGAGTGCGCGCAATGGTTCTTTCTAAAGACTGAAGTTGTGGAAAGCTCAGGAAGGATAGGCCTCTGAGTCGTTGGAGATCAGCGTAGATAAGTGTGACTTGAAGTCAGGAAGAAGAGTCGCAGGTTGATGAAGTGGCGAAGGAATCTCGTGGAGAGATACTCATTTTCATTTCGTGAATCATACAAGGAGGAACGGACGGTCGAAATTCTATGAGGAGATTTCACGAAGTTCCGAGAATCGTCAGATCTTGCAGAGGTTCAAGGAGGTTACGACAAGGAGATCCTGAAGAGGTTAAAGCTCAGGAGAGGCTGTGAGCCGTCCATCTGAAGAGGACATGTGTCAGAGATCGGTGATCTCGCGAACTCAGAGCTCGCAGGTTGAAAACCCAAGTATTGGGTGCTCCAAGTCGCGAGTGGCGAAGTGGCGAGAAGATCAGAGCCGACCATCCGGGGAGGACAGGTGGTAGAGATCGGTGATCTCGCGAACTCGGAAGTTCACAGAGTGAAAGCCCAAGTATTGGGTGTTCAAAGTCGCGAGACGCGAGGACGCGAAGCGGCAAGAGATTTGTAGCCGTCCATCTGAGGAGGACAGGTGGCGAGAGATTGACGGATCTCGCGAACTCGGGAGCTCGCAGGTTGAGAGTCCAACATTTGGATACTCCAAGTCGCGAGGCCACGAGGTGGAGAGAGAAGGACAGCCGTTGGATTCGGAACACAGGAGGACTGTTGGATCTGAGCAAGGGATCGTGTCTCGGGACCTCGCAAGAAAAGGTCTGAGAGTTTGGCCATGGGATTTACGAGGTTGCGAGATAGCGATATCCCGACAACTGGAGTAGAGTGGGCCATAGTGGAGTGCGAGTGGAATACAGGTGGCACAAAGGATTCGCGAGCCGCGAAGTGCCGAGGAGCCGAGACTCGTGTGGACGCCGAGTCACGAAGTGCCGAGGAGCCGAGATTCTTGTGGACGCGTGACAGAGCATAAGGTGGGACCGCACATCTCGGGGACTCGCAGACTAGGAGGGTGAAAACTCGACGGTTCAATCAGCGAGGTCGCAAGGTTGCGAGGTCGCGAAGTCGCGAGAGGCGCTAATATTAAGCCAAACCCACGGTTGCCTGTGGAAGGAGTTATACCCGTATCGCCAGATCGGGTATCGGAAAATTTGAAAGGAAAGCTTGGAGGTTTTAAGTCACGAACTCGCGAGACAACGAGATTTAGCGGATCTCCCGGTGCTAAAGGGGAGACCTCGGGGGAAGATTGTTGTGGGTGCAGATCTCCCGATAGGGAGATAGAAGAACCTTTGAGTTCTTCGGGACGAGAAGAAGAAGGTCCTATGAGCGAACGTGCCCATGGAGTGGTGCGCCTGCGTCAAGTACCTTTTATCGGTGTTTGTCCCTGCACGGTCCGAGTTGAGCTCCAATCTTGAACTCTTCAATAAGCCTTGTAGACAAACAAGATACAACCAACTTCCTACCTTGCTGAGATTAGCTTAAAATAGATATATCTACTTAGAGACAAGTTTATGTGATATCAAGCACAAACTAAAAATAAACAGGCCAAGAAAATTATATTGATAAGAACAACAACGAAAACTTACAATCGTAGATGCGAGTGCAATGGCTTCATCAAGTCCTCCTTGTCTAACCCTTGCTCAAAAGACCCACAATCAGAATGAAAATAACTTCACTGATAATTCTCCTCCACTTCACTGTGTGTTTCCTATGAGATCATAGGTTTCATGCCTTCAATCCTTCCCCTTTTCACCATGAGAGGGCCTTCTTATATAGGTTTAGAGAGGCCCAACCACTTGAGATATCTTTAGGGTAAGTTGAGGATTTTCCTCCTTCAATTAGGGATCTTCCCTAAGATCATGGCTTGACTGAGGATTCGAATCCAACTGCCTTCAAAGATTGAAGAGATCTTTCCCCCATTCTTCTCAACAAACCAACTGTTGCCCATAATAGGCAGCGCGCCCTCAAAAGGGAAATCAGAGCATTATAACGCTCCCTAGTAATGTATAGGGGGGTAGCAACACTCCTGATAGTAGCAACGCTCCTCCAAAAGGTAAGATGGAGTGTTATAACGCTCCCAAATAGTCTTTAGGGGGGCGCCAACACTCCTAAGAGAGGTATAGGGGAGTGATCTCCTCTAAAAACTCAATTTTTGTGGTTCTTTCAAATGTCAAGAGGTTCATAAACCCAATTAACCTTTCCTCTTCTTCCAAATCAAATGTTTGAGGTGTTTCAAGTGTCTTTCTGATGTCGTTATAGGTATGACATATGCATTATGGCAGTATGCTTTTCTTGACACTTGTGAGCAAAATGCGACACTTGCGACACTTGTAATGACGACACTTGCGACACTATCGAAGTGAGTAATTTTGATGTGTAACATAAGAGAAAATACAAAAAGAGATAGACCAAATTGAAGGAAGAGCCTTCACAAGAAAACGTAAAGCCCATCGATAATTTGACCGGATCACAAGATCTGGAGAACCATTCCAATATTAAACGCTGCATAGTCTAATTGGGCCTTGGTGGCGTGTTTGGTTCCTACTGTTGAATCAAGGGATTTAAGGCCCATCAATAGAATTGGCGCTAGAAGGAGGGCATGAGAATGAATGGATAGTTATATATTCTACAGAGTATTTCAAACAACCTATAGATTCAAAACAACCCACATGCATGGCTAGTCATTCCCAAGAAATCCCACATACATTGAGTGCTATTGAAACGAGTAACTCACCCCAGCCCGAGGAATATCCTTTTCACACTGAAATACCTTACGCTCTTCCTCATGAGGAGGTAAATAAATTCAGAAGAATCATAGGAGCCCATGCCGGACAGATTGGTGCGTTTTCCTTAGCTCCCATACTTCCTCGAAGAAAACAACAAAGCAGACCATTGGTTAGTACTCCCAATGAGGTTTTCGTGCACTCAGTAGAAGACTTAATAGATTTCGCAATCCCTGAAATCCAAGATCCTCTTGATTTGATACCTGAAACGCCAGCCGGTGACGTCTCTGAACCAGATGATTTTTCGGAACAGGAGTTTAACTCAGAGTCTGAAGATATGGAAGGCAACAATGACCATAATGATGAAAGGGGGAACCCACCTCTGAACAGTCAACCCTGGTTGGCCAGAGATGCTTTGGCCCTCCTGGGACCAGTTCATAACCTTCCCCAACATCAAGAGAAGTTACTTCCTAAATTTGAACCTGAAACTTCAGGATTGCCTGAAGATCATATCAAGAAATTCATACTGGCGATCAGACTTATGAATGTCCAATATGAAGACGTAGTATGCAGAATTTTCCCCTATACATTTGAAAATTTATCTTCCACGTGGTACTTCAATCTGCCGATAGGATCTATAACTAGTTGGACAAAGTTCCATAAATATTTTCTAAGCAAACTTGCCGAAGAAACTATTACGAGAGCTCTGATGGTCGAGTTGTTCGCTGCCACCATGAGTTCAAAAGAAAGGGTCAAAGACTTCAATCAAAGATTCAAGACCATCTTGAACAAGTTTTAGCTCGAAGCTAAGCCGAATCAGGAATTGCAAATCAAAGTTTATGCTAATGCTCTCCCAACTTCTATCTCCATGTTTGTAAAAAGGGCTGCTAAACGAACCCTAGTTGAGAACTCTGAAGAAGCCAAAATGATAAAATTCCAGATGAAACGGTGTAAAGAAGGCCATGTTTCTTTAGTTAACAAAGAAGCTCAACCTCCCAGGAGAGGACTCATTTTGACTAGACCGTCGGGGAAACAAGAAGAACAGGCTCCCAACAAGGGTAATGGAGACATATACGATCTACAACGCATGGTTAAAAAATTATCAAACGAGATCATAGACATGAAGAGAAACACAGGGGAAGGAAACCAAGGCCAAAGGCCCTATAAGCCTTTCTTTAAAAGGAACCCACTGTTCAAAGCAATTGAACCTCCCCCAACTAACTTAAATATCGATCTAGGGAATGTAGCATATGATTATTTCTATACGTACCACCAGGAAAATCACTCCGAAAGAGACTGCCCTTAATGGGTGCATGCCATGAATTTGATGGCCAATCGATTTCTAGACGAAGTCTCCCTGACCAAACAATAGAGCAGTTCAGTTATGAATATTTCTAACCAGGAAGAGATTGATCCACCACGAGATACAACCATGCTGATATGGGATCCTGACCCGATCATGCCTTTCGACAATCAGTTTGAGCCTCAAGAACCACCCGCCGAGGTTTAGGTGGTGAAAACATGCAGTAAAGGTCCACCTGTCTCAAAATATATCGTTGCTACCCAAACTTCGAGAAATAAGACAACTCCCGATCACCCGAAAGAACCTTTTTCTCCCAATAAAAAAACTATAAGCATCCATACCCGAGAATCGCCCAAACTGGATTACAACGTAGTTGAATATTTGAAGAAGTTAAGGGATAATATATCAGTCATGAACATATGCAATATCCCTTAGCAGAAGGACTTCCCACTACAAGCTTTGAACTCAGTAGAAAACCCTACGACTGGCAATGGTCAGGAAATAAATCTAGCCTCCACAGATCCAGTAAATAAACCAACGGTGAATACATGTTTGGAAGATAAGAAGGGAAAGCCTTTTGTCCCAATTTTCCTCTTAACGTTCAAAGTTTTCAACAGGAATCTCCATAATTGTTTGGTAGATTTAGGAGCATCTTCCAACATTATGTCCTTATCTATTTGCAAAAATTAAATGCAGTTCCTCTTAAAAGAGATAAACATGTAATACAACTAGACCGAACCCAGGTCAAAGTTATGGGGGAACTCAGAGATGTAATGATCAGAATAGCGACGCATTCTAAGTTTGTGCAAGTGATTGACATTATCATAGTAGACATCCCAGAGGCCTATGGGTTATTACTAAGTCGAGATTGGTCTGAGAAGTTAAACGGGTACTTTATCACAGACTAGGCACTCCTTTGGATACCACTGAAGGGATACAAGGATATGATCAAAATCAATAGGGAGAGATATCTAAAACATACAGTCACTGATCTAGAAACCCTGAATGAACCCTCATCCACAGATTTCCCCGTGCTAGGCAATTATTCCTGTGATTCTCACTTCAGAATCTTTTCTCCTCTCTTAACCGATGTCCCTCTCACTCAAAACTCTGAAATGGTTTTTCAATAGAAGTTGTTGATACCGACAAAAGACACCCTCTTCTACCAAGACCTTAAGCTAGAGATTATAAAACAAATGATAGGAGAGCAAGAAAGTAGTAAGGAAGAGAAAAGGGGCAGTGTCATTCACAAATTTGGACCATATACTTTGATGGATCTAAATCACAGGAGGGATCAGGGGCAGGGTGCATCCTAATGCACCAATAACACCGCCGAGTATGAAGCTCTAGTACAAGGATTAAAGAAAGCCATAGAATTGAAAATCAAAGACTTGAAAGTTTTTGGGGACTCAGAGATTATCGTTAGACAAGTAAGGCATACGATACATTGCAATTCCCCGCACCTGAAGAATTATCAGCAAGAAGTGCATAGGTTAGTGGATCATTTTAAAGCTTTCAATATCACCACAATCCCCAGAGAAAAGAATATCCTTGTTGATTCCCTGGCCACAACTGCTTCAAGGCTGTCACCTCTGGAAGACTATGAAGCCTCTCGATTCACTATGGAACTACTCTACAAACCATCAGTGCCTAATAATATCTCTAATTGGAAAGTCTTTGAAGGATATGAACATATCATAAACTTCCTTACTAACCAAGACAATTTCAAATATTTAACCATTGACGATGAGGTATTCCAGGAGAAATCGAAAAAAACTGATCCTCGAATAGGACAACCTATTGACATATCAAAATCTCACACCATCCCGAAGGGGATAGCTAATCTAGAAAATTTGTTTGATAGAACGCTTTAGGGGGCCTAAGAATACAAAGACCGTCAACTCCTGTCCCCTGCATGAAACTATAAATCTCAGAACCCCATAAAATACAAAGAATGTGAACCTCGACAAGATTATATTTAAAGAGGAAAGAAAGGCTTATCTCAAACTGTTCAGACAATATCAATATGTCTTCACATGGTCCTATCGAGACCTGAAAACCTACGACACCCGGATCATTCAACACACTATACCGTTAAAACCTGAGGTGAAGCCTTTCCAACAGAAGCTACGAAAGTATCACCCATCCCTGGAGCCTCTGATGTATCAGTAATTAAAGAAACTTTTAGATGCCAAGATCATTTTTCAGGTCAGGCATTCCGAATGGGTAGAAAATCTGGTTCCTGTGACGAAAAATTCTGGAGAAATTTGCTTATGCATAGATTTTAGAATCCTCAACAGAGCTTCAGAAAAGGACAATTACCCAATCCTGCCAATGGAGCAACTCCTCCAGACCGTGTCTGGCTCAGAGATTTTCTCTCTACTGGACGGATTCTCAGGTTACAACCAAGTCCTGGTTTCGGAGGAGGATCGTTTAAAAACTACCTTTCGAACCAAGTGGGGAACCTTCGCTTATAAACACATGCCTTTTGGGTTAATCAACGTAGGAGTGACCTTACAAAGGGCCATGGATGTAGCATTTTGGGGACTAATCAACAAGTGTGTGGTAGTGTATCTAGACGACGTAACTGTGTATTCAAAGAACATAAAAGAGCACATCCAACACTTAATTCAAATTTTCGAAAGGTGTAGGAGATACTGTATATCCTTAAATCCCAAGAAAACTATTTTTGGCATCGAGGAAGGTAAGTTGCTAGGCCACATTATATCTCAATCAAGCATTCACATAGACCAAGAAAGGATAAAGGCCAAAGCTCAACTCTCGTTGCCTCACAACAAGAAAGCTATGCAGTCTTTTTTCAGGCAAATCAATTTCGTGAGGAAATTCACTCCTAATTTCACAGAAACTATCAAACCCTTACAAAAGATGATTCACAAAGATGCCGAATTTAAGTGGGATGTTGAACGAAAGGATGCTTTCAACAATATTAAAACTTCTATATCGGAGGGCCTTGTGTTACAAAGTCCCGATTTCAATAGGGATTTATTCCTCTATACTTTCTCCTCTGACCAGTCGTTAGCTTCCATATTGACTTAGAAGGATGATAACAACAATGAGGCTTTGGTGTCGTTCATGAGAACTAATCTCTAGGGAGACGAACTTAACTATCCTGCTGTTGATAAACAAGTCTATGCGGTATACAAGGTAGTAAAACACTTCATGTCTTGCATCCTCAAGAACCACACCAAAGTGATTGTGCCTCACCCTGCGGTCTGACCCTTGTTTACTCAGCAAGAGATGGGGGAAAGAAGAGGGAATTGGATGGAAGTGGTCCAAGAATTTGATCTAGATATAAAACCTGCCAAACTAGTTAAAGGGAAAGGGTTGTGCAAACTCGCAGCTGAAGCCCAAGACCAAGTAAATGAAGATTCTGGTTGGGAGAATGAAATGGAATTATGGTGTGGTGAAGCTTCATACATTTCCCCAGGGCCAAAGTCTTGGTATGAGAATTTAACTTATCTCCTACACCACGAAACTTGTCTAGAAAATGTCAACCCGAGAGAAAGGAGAGCTCTCAGGTTAAAATCTGCGCAATATCACCTCATAAATTCGGTACTCTTTCGGATTAACTATGATGGGGTATTATTAAGATGTCTCGAACGTGAAGACGCAGAAAAAGTTCTGAAGGAGCTACATGATGGCCCTGTCGATGGACATTTTGCAGGAAACACCACCTCTCATAAGATACTGAGAGCTGACTATTATTGACCCACCTTGTTCAAAGACGCTCACACCTACGCCAAGAACTGCAAAACTTGTCAGATAAGCACTGGGAGAGAGAAGAGAGTACCAATCCCACTCCAACTAGTGATTGTCTCTAGGCCTTTTGAGCAATGGGGGTTGGATATCATAGGATAAATTACACCCAATTCTTCGAAACAACACAAGTATATACTTACTGCCACCAATTATTTCACTAAGTGGGCATAGGTCGTCCCTCTGACTCACGTAAATGAGAAGGTGGTGATCCAATTCATAGAACAACAGTTGATCACAAGGTTTGATGTCCCTTCTATTCTATTTTTTGATAATGCAACTTATTTTTCTTCCTCTCTATTGACAGAGTTTGCTCTAGACAAAGGAATCATAATTAGGTACTCTGCAAATTATTATCCACAGGGAAACAGGGTGGCAGAATCAACCAATAAGAACCTCGTGAGAATATTAAAAAAGACGGTTGTAGATAACCAAAGGAATTGGCATAATATAATCCATAACGCTCTGTGGGCCGATAGGGTCACACCCAAGGAAGCTATAGGAAATTCCCTGTACTTCTTGGTTTATGGACAGGAAGCCATTATCCCAAACATGCTTTATCTTCCATCTCTTCAACTAGCCCAAGATTCCAATGGAGAACCCTCATCGATCATACAACAAAGAATTGATACTCTGATCATGCTAGAAGAAGAGAGGAGAAAGGTTAAGTCAAAATTTCTATCTCACCAACAGATAGTGAAAAGATGGTTTGATAAGCATAAATCTAAAGATAATTTTTTTGAAGTAGGAGACTTAGTCCTAAAATGGGATAGAGCAAATGAGCCAAAAGGGACGCATTCTAAGTTTTAGAATCTGTGTCTTGGACCTTTCCAGGTGGCTGAGAAGATTGGGGCCGGCACTTATCGGTTACAAAATCCGAGGGGGGAACCTGACGCCCTCCCAGTAAATGGCCAAGCCCTCAAACACTATTTCCAATTAAAAAAAAAAAAAAAAAGACACTAAAAATAATTTTTTATATGTATATATCTTGTTTTAGTGTTTTTCATGATTGCGAAATACATTTTTTGTTTTCTTTTGCTTTTTGGATTTCTGCACTTTTTAAAGTTGTGTTTAGCAAGACAATGGTTGACCTTAAGGCATGCGACATAGCGAACTCTGTTCCAAACTCATCGCTCACATACAACACAAGAAGCATCAAGGAACTTGCAGTTGCTTTGATGGGTCCTCTATCTGACCGATGCAAATGAACAACTTTGGAGGAACGTCGGAAGAGTCTGCTTAGTGGCCTGGTAATGCCTTAAGGAAAATAAGGAAAGATGGAAAGGACTACATGAACCCTGAACACAAAGATAGTAAAGGATTCACCTTGACTATCTAACTTTGCAAAATAAACAAACATCATCCTCTCCCACTCACTCGGGGCATCATGCTGGAGTAAATTTGATATTATCAAAAGGGTGAACAGTAGGAGAGGGTATGCAGATATCTTTGTCGGGGCTATGGACGCTCGCTGGTAGTGGAGCAAGGTCTATGATGTCGGGGTGACTCTGTCGGGGCTATGGACGCTCATTGGCAGAGGAGCAACACCAAAGCGAGTGAGTAAAGGTAAATAAGGGTTTCATGCTGGTGAATGCTTTGCTATACTTTTGTAAAATGGGGGCATGAGTCAAGGTTATAGGAAAAGAAGGAGGAATAAAGGTTAAAACCCCATGGGCAGACCCAAAAGCATCAACCAGAGAATTTCAAATTGCAAGGGTAAAAGAGGCTTTGATTTAAAACCAGGAAAGGTTCTCCATCAGCTTTCGTAGTAGTCGAGCATGAAGGAAGAACATAGATTCTTCTTTTGCCCAGTGAATCACCATTTTTTGAGCACTCAACACACCCTAAAAAGTCTATGTTAAATTTCACCTTTTTTGGGTACCACTTGATCTTTTGGCATTGTCTAATATGAAAAAATGTGTCCTTTGCTTATCATTTTTTGATTCTCACCAAGTCTTTAAAATCTTGCTTAAACATGTGAGAAATATATAACTTAAAGAACTAAAGAATTGACAGCCAAAAGTTTTCCCAATACATTCGCGGACCCGACATCGGAAAAAATTACAGGAAGAAGAAAATCACTCGGGAACTCCGCAGTCGCTGACCGTCGATCCTCATTGGCGTCGGCGAACAAAATTTTTATTTCTCGAACGAAATTCACCAAGAATATCACCGATGACCGATCCCTTCAGCATTAACGAAAGGTTAAAAGAATAAGCATTGAACGAAAATGAAATAACAATCGTCGATCGACGACTGCCGAAACGTTTTATGTATCGGNTTAAAGAACTAAAGAATTGACAGCCAAAAGTTTTCCCAATACATTCGCGGACCCGACATCGGAAAAAATTACAGGAAGAAGAAAATCACTCGGGAACTCCGCAGTCGCTGACCGTCGATCCTCATTGGCGTCGGCGAACAAAAATTTTATTTCTCGAACGAAATTCACCAAGAATATCACCGATGACCGATCCCTTCAGCATTAACGAAAGGTTAAAAGAATAAGCATTGAACGAAAATGAAATAACAATCGTCGATCGACGACTGCCGAAACGTTTTATGTATCGGGAAATTCTAAGGATGATAACCCACGAAGAAACTGAGCACTAGTTTTATTCCCGAAGGTTGATCCCCGATACTCACCCGACATTGACAGTCACAATGCTGAGCTCATTCTAGTGTGTTCAACTTAAACAAAGTCCTGAGTCCGACCATTACCAATGAACTGATTTCCAGGTTTTATTTAATGAGTCCCGAGCCAGTGACACCATGTCAGCATCAATCGACGTCGGGAGTTTTTGTTAGGGAAATATCAACCAAAATACAAAACAACTCAGAGCTACACTAATTATAAAATCAAGGCTAATTTACAAGAAGCTAAAACAAGAACATAGTTTTACGCACAAAGAGGGAAACAATGCATTCAATTGCTATGACTTGAATCCTTTTAGCAAATTTTTGAAGTTCTATATATTAAGATTCCCATCAGGTTCAGGTTACATACAATAAACACTACAAACATCTTTTGGACAACCGACCTGGTTACATTGAGGATGTGAAAATATTCACAACAAACAGGGAAATTTATCAAAAAATTATGCGTCACATTCGAGAAAACAAAACATTGTCCGCCATTCATGTCTCTTCTGCGCGTGGATTTTTTCCCGGGCTGCTACGTGATCCTTGGAATGTTTTCATGTTCTTTTCTTCCTATACCCTTTGAGCTTCGTATAGCTGCACGATCATATCTTGTGCTTCCCGAAGATGTCTTTTAAGCCAGGTTACATTACCTTCACGACCTTGCAGTGTCGACACCTCAGGGTTCTTTGCCACCAACTGCCGTCATAACTCTCTATTCTCCTAGTAAAGTTCATCTATGGCAAGTTGTGCCTGTTCGAGCTGCTAGTTAGGATATCGAATGTTAGAACCCCAGGTTTCTGTCCTTCTTGTTCTGCTCCCGCTTCCCTGACTTTCGGTTTCGACCGGTTCGAGTCGAATAACGTGCATTAAGGACTCTTCGGCAGCTGATCGTGCACATGGTTCGACCGAGTTTTGGTGTTCCCCAACTTCGTTGTTTTTCTGAGGCCTCCCTCTTCTCCATGGTATCCGCTGAGGAGGGGGCATGTTCTCCAACTTGCGTCCTCCCAGCGTGGTTTCTTCCACTTCGATATCCGCACAGAGAGACATTATAGCTTCCGCGCGAAGGTCATAATTTTCCTTTGGAACCTCAGGAATACCCGCTGCCGATAAGAACGAGTCCCAGGCATGTTGGGGTTCAGGCCCAGTGCTCCGATTACCCTGCAGACCATGCCTTGCATTTTGAGGAGATCCCATGGCGTGACAACGTATTTTCTTAGATGTCCGTGACTGGAAAAAAGAACAAAACAAAAAGATTGATCAAATTGTGCTCACAAGACGAATGTATACTAGTGCATAAGCTCAGTGAAATGAATAGAACTCTTACAGAACATCCATAATTTATAACGAAGCAGGGCAGCGAGCCGAAACGTGCCAGGGGACACTAAACGCCTTGCGACAAGACATTTCAAAGAATTACTGTGTCACATCTACACGATGGGTATGACATAGGGCATGCGAGATGTAACCGATAGGAATTATGGAGGATGTGTTGTACGATCATCTCAATTCCTTTCATTTCCCCCAGCCTCCATAATGAGCTAATGATGGTCGATGCACTTGTTGATGCGACTCCTGCGAGAGCAATTTTCCTCGATTGGAAGCATTTAACGACTTCACTTATAACAATATCCGATATTCTGGGAACTTACTTGTACTTTTGGCACATGTTCGGCTCTGGAATCCTTTCCCTACCCTAAGGGCCAACCATCCACTGGCATGACTTTGACTCTCATGTTTTCCGTACCCTATCTATCATGCTGTGGCGCGCGGATGTAACCCACCCCAACTGAAGAAAATGGTGGCACCAACAAAGATGGTACAGGTAATCTGAAAGGTTGCAGAGATCACGTAAGTATCAAACAACCATTCTTAGTGAGATTTACAGGTATGCATCAGTCTGTTTTTCTTCCTGCTTACGTTTTTCATACATTTTTCCGACTATTGTTTTGTAAGTAATTTCTAAAAAACGATGTTAATCCCGAGTGCAGGAAAATATCTCTGGCTATTGAGCAACATTGGCTCCGTGACTTCACCGAGGAATCCAGGAGAAACCAAGTCCGAAAAATCAACAAAGCGATGAAGGATATTGGACTCCCCGAGTTTAGCGACCCCGACAACTTCATCGACTTGTGTGACATAGTTGGATCGCATGCTAAGAAAGATTCACTATGGGCCGAAGAGATATCCAAGGTGATCGATACAACGCCAGAACAAGTGCAAAGATTTATGGAACATCTGATGAAGGCTCAGACCGTGCTACACCAGTTAAACACCAGTCTAGTGAAGTACTGAGTGCATGTGGTGGAGATCAAGGGATTCTACACGACTTCGATGGAGTAGCACAGGTTTCCATGGGCCCAAACTTGCGAGGATATATTTATCAGTTGGTCAGAGTATGAGTAAAGTCACCCTTTCAAGTGATATCTTGAGTTAACTGTGAAAGAAACTGTTAGAAGAGGACACCATGTGGCAAATTTTGTTTTGTTCAAACTACACTTAGCTGTTATTTTTAGTTGAATTTCATGTTATAAATAAGAACATAAAGCAATTATCCAGGGTCGATGGTTGTTGCAAGAAACAATTCTGTTTTGGTTTTGTTAAGAATTACTTCTGAGCTACCATTAATAGAGAAGTCCTTCTGGACCAGAGACAAGTTATTTTCATCAACTGCATGTGTGATTGGACGTGGAGAAGAACAATTTCCTATCCTGCTTCATGAATGATGTTGTAATGAGTAAAAGCAATTAATTCTGTTGTCAATTTATCTGGTGCAATGTTGTGCTGTTCTTTGCTTTGATGATGAAGATGAATCGTTGTGTTATTATGTGATGAATGATTATGATAGATGAATTATTTTTCTTTCCATTATCTTATTGCATATGTGTTTTCTTTCTAGTAATTAGTATCTCAGACAATAATTGGATGCTCACATGGTTAATGTATTAGTACTAGGCCCGTGGTGTAAATTTGTTGTTTGCATGTTTGAGCAAAGGGTTATCTCAAGTTCAGCCTCTTCCCCTTAGTTAAGATTAATTCCATTTTGTTTCCAAGTTGGATTATACTGGCTTACATCTCATATCAATCCCACCCAAGAGAAAATACAAAAAGAGATAGTCCATACTGAAGGAAGAGACTTCACAAGAAAACGTAAAGCCCATCGATAATTTGGTCGGATCATAAGATCTGGAGAACCATTCCATTATTAAACGCTGCATAGTCTAATTGGGCCTCGGTGGTGGGTTTGGTTCCTATTGTTGAAACAAGGGATTTAAGGCTCATCAACACAACCCTGAGAGTTCAAAAAGAAGTGTTGACTGGGCAAAAGATCACTAGATGGTTTGATAGGGATTCTCAACAGAACAGTGAACACAGTAGAGCGAGTGGAGTAATAACTATTAGGGAGAATGCTTTTTATAAGTGAACGATAAACTGTGGAGCTGGAACAAACACCAGAGATGAACTCCCACGGGTTTGGGCGTTATTAAATTTAGCCTCTCGACTATTTATATAAGAGATCAACATCCTCAGAGATTCAAGAACAATCATTGATTGGTTAAAAGGGAAAGGCTTGCTACTAGTGGTCACCTTAGAGAGTTGGAAAGAAAGAATTACAAATCTCATCAAACTGTTCAGGGGCATATCCTTTTCCCATGTATACAAGGAAGACAACCAAGAGGCAGATCGTCTCTCAAAACAAGCGCCCCTGAGGCATCCATGACACATTGCATACTACTTATGTGAAGAGGGAAATGAATGCCCTACTATGTTCTTAAGCTTATACTACGCCTAGAGTGCTCTTTTTCAATATCTTTTGTCAATGCAGTATTATTTACTTAGTGTCTTAAAGCATTTTTGTAATCTGGGGCCTCTATGACACAACTGGAGTGATAGTAGGAGGTTTCATATCCTCTCCATTAGTAATGTTTTGTTTAGCTACATGCAACAAGGTAATGTTAGAGTTATATTTGACAGCCAATGGTACCATTTTTGGCGTTAAAATACTGTTATGCACACTTTTATATTATTATGAATATACAGAGAAATTTTCCGTGGAAAAAAAAATCATGCAACCACATTATATACCAACAAATATATTCTACTTAGGAGTGACATATATATATTCTACTTTAAATTCACGTTTAGTTCAACAAAAACACATAAACTTCTACCAATAAAATATGTATATAGCTATTAAACTATTGTATGAATGTTGTAGGTATTTCATTGTAAGGAATTGTGATGTGCATGAATCCTTTAGTGTATGCTTTCTTTATATGCATAAACAAATATTTTTTTGGCATAGTTATAGAAGGAGTTTATATACATACATACATACATACATACATATACATATACATATACATATACATATACATATACATATACATACATACATACATACATACATACATATACATATACATATACATATACATATACATATACATATACAT
>SNQJ01S0009035.1:129749-151179 GCA_010110895.2 Picea sitchensis
CCTATTCCAAAGGTTTTTCCTAGGAACCATGTCAAAAGCTTTTCTAAAGTCAACAAAACAACAAAAAAGATTGGTTTTAGTATTGTGGAACTCCTTTGCAATGATCCTAAAGGTAACAAGATGGTCCACAGTTGAATGATATCTCCTAAACCCGACCTGGTCTTTAGCTCTTTTACCATGAATTTCTAGCCAAATGCTAATCTTCTTTTCCAAAATGATTCCATAAAGCTTTGCTAAAATCGGGCTAATCATAATGGTCCTATAATTAGAGGGAATGTTTTTATTCCCATCTTTAAAAATAGAAACAATGAGGCTTTGCGTCTAGGGTTTAGGGAAGCCCTGCTTGACTGCTAAATTGAAGAGCTTGTGTATGTGAGGGATAAGGATTGGCCCTCCGATTTTAAAAATTTCAGCTTGGTAGCCTTCAATGTCCTTAGCTTTCCCATTTGCGAGCCGCTTAACCCTGAACTCTATGTCATCTAAAGAAAAAACTTCTTCCTTTGTAGGGACAATAGGAATGGTGTCCATGGCATTAGGGAACTCATAAATACTTTTAAGGTAGGAATTCCAGTCCGTTAAGGGAATCCTATTATTTTCTTTAGTATTGTGTTTTAGAATTTGGCTCCAGAACTTCTTAGGATCCAACTTGTATAGTTGTGTTCTCTTGCCTTTTATTGATATAGTATCTTTTTTTCCTTTTAATTAGGGCTTTGTGCGTATTGATCTTATCAAGTTTTAAGGGCTCATTAGAAGCATCCCTAATGGATTTCCTAGCAATTTTACATTCTTTATCATACCAAGGGTTGGTTGTTCTATTATTCTTTTTATGGGACACCTTGAAAGAGAATTTGTTAATGGAAGTGGAAAGGGTATTTGTAAAATTATGATAGAGTTCTTCAATGTTGTCCTTATAAGTTAGGAGTTTTAATTTACTATTTAAATCCTTTAAGAAAATGCCAACTTTACTTTTGTCAAAGCACAAATTCCTTTGATTTTCATAATTCTCTTCAATGGTGCTCCTATGCATGGAAAATTTTAGAGTTAGGGTTAAAGGTTTATGATCAAAGTCAGGCTCATGGTCATTTAAAAGGTCAAAAGTTGTTATTTGGTTGGAAACGGGGATAACATATATCACATAATCTACAACACTACTACCTAGCCCATGAATACAGGTCATTTGGTTGGAGTTTGGCCACTTCATTACTCCATTGCAAATTATTAGGTCTTGAGAGCTAGAGAGCTTGACCAACTCAGTACCAAACAAATTCTCAATTAGGTTTTGAGAGCTTCTTTTGTAGCTATTAGAAAAAACAAGTCCTCATCTAGCCATAAAGGATTATGGTTGGAGTCATCACTTAAAAGAGTAGCTTGTTTAGTTGCAGTCCTAGCATTAAAGTCTCATGAGGATATTACCTTCATTTTTCAAATTATAAATATCTTGTTCTAAATTATTATAGGGACAATTTTTATCTAGATTATTTTTCTTATAAAAAGTAGAATTAATAGGTGCAAAATAACAAATTGCTATATAAATCTTCTTAGCATTGGTGTCTGAAATTTCTATCCAAATGTATTGATTAAGAGGGTCAATCTTATGAAGTTGAATGTGAGGAGAAATGCTTTTTATAATATAACAAGCTATGCCTCCTATCCCTCTACGGTGGGATTTTTTGTTCCATGCCGACCACAAGACAAATCCTTCCATGTTAGGGACCTTAAACTCCTCATGCTCCCAAGTTTCAGCTAGACAGATAATATACAATATGAACAAATATACAATATGGATTTATGGCAAAATGCACAAAACTTAAGAAATGATTTCCCTAAGTAAAAATAATTTCCCCATACAATAGTAATTTATCCATGTAAAATAATTTTACCCTTGTAAAATAATTTCCAAAGTAAAAAATGGTTTCACCGTGTAATTCAAAAACCAATGGTCGGTTTGAAAAAACCATGGGCAATTGAGGGAAAACCATGGAAAATAAAAATTATGCGTAGTTTTGTAAAACCAAGGAAAAAATAGGAATAAAAATAAAAATAAAATAAAACAAATAAACTATACAAATTATATAAAAAAAGAAAAATTCATATACATATGAACAAATATCCAATATGGATTTATGGCAAAATGCACAAAACGTAAGAAATGATTTCAATTTCCCCATATAATAGTAATTTACATAATAATAGTAATGCACAAAACGTAAGAATATACATATGAACAAATATACAATATGGATTTAGGGCAAAATGCACAAAACGTAAGAAATGATTTCCCTAAGTAAAAATAATTTTCCCATATAATAGTAATTTACCCATGTAAAATAATTTTAATCCTTGTAAAATGATTTCCAAAGTAAAAATTGGTTTCACCGTGTAATTTAAAAACCAATGGTAGGTTTGAGAAAACCATGGGCAATTGAGGGAAAACCATGGAAAATAAAAATTATGCGTAGTTTTGTAAAACCATGGGAAAATTAGGAATAAAAATAAATAACTAAATAAAAATAAATAAATGAAATAAATAAAAATAAAATAAAAATTAGAAATAAAATAAAACAAATAAACTATACAAATTATATAAAAAAGGAAAAAGAGGCCAAGTTCCACACAGGTTAGGGTTCCACACTAGTCAGGGTTCCGTACCTAGGGACTAAAAATAGAAACATGGCATATTATGTAGATTTTGAATAATCGGGTGCTAAGTCAGGTAGGTACGTCATATGGAGATCACAACCACTCAAATTTGGATACAACAAATGGCGAGCAAGCAGGGGGAAAGGGACGACACATCACATGGAATTTTAGCATCATAAAGAGCGACCCATATGATAAAAAAAGTTTAACGCTAGCCGGGCACATGGGATATGTCAATCCAATCAAGGGGAAAATCTCAGAGGGCAGACCCGACAATCCTGCAAAGAGAGGGAATCTAATAGGACCAGGGAATAAGCTCATACATTAGACCACAATGCATGAAACTGGAGGTCACAAGTGTCCATCAAGCATTGGGTGACAATATGACAAGGTTCCACATCCGAGAAGCTCAATAGGTCCCTGGGCTTCGGTTTTCAGAGAGAGGGGAGGATGAAATAAGAACTCGATAGAGATCACTCTGAAGAAGGTCATGAATTTTGGGCCTCATAAATATCACAAGGGACTTCACTTAGCTAGCCTGATTAGACAAACCCAATGAGGGGAGCTCGATAGGCTTTCGGCCTTTAGGCTTTGGATAAGTCTTAAAATGATGCACACTCAACACTCCGAAAGGGGAATCATGATAAGGGTAAATCCCATGAGTTCACAGGATAAGACTACGTTAAAGGTGATCCGATTGGTTCATGGGGTTTTGGTTATGGGAACTAGGATGAGCAAGGTGAATTGTCAATCCGATGAGGAGAATCTAAGTGGGTGAATATGATACACTTGCAAGATTTGGATATCAGAGAGAACTGTAAGCAAGGTGAATCTACCTCCAGATCAAGGAGAGATCTGTAAGGATCCAGGTTCTTGATAAGGATCAGGGATCTGGCCCCATCAATGCAATGGTGATAAAAGAAAATCTAGCCAAGGTTTGGGAAAGACACGGCTTAATTCTGAATGCTAACTGTTGGATTCAAATGATAGACAAGATCTGCATAGAGAGAAGTTTAGTCAAGAAGATAAAGTGATTTCTTGATGCATTTCAAGGTTGAAGCGATCATGTAAAGGAAATGACTCTGTAACCCTGCTCATGCAACCATAGAAAGAATAAAACTAGTTATGCGAGGAAGAATATACTTGTCGGTAGATCATAAACATTTCATTCTTTCCCTTTTCCTTCAACAAACTTATGAATAAGTGATGGGTTTATTTTCAAAAAGAAGAAATAAAAAGGGGAAGTTTCTCAAAGAAAAACATTCATGATTTCAGCTGCTATAGATAAATGTCCTGAAAGTTGCGTGTACCTAGTATTAAACTCATAAAAAGGATTAGTAATCTTGTGATTCTAGTAAGGATTTTTAAACTGAAGAATAGGATTAACAATATGAGAGCTTGGGCATAGATATGAAGACATTAGGCACAACATGCAAGCAAGAGGATGCAACATGCATATATGTTCCTTCACTTAAATTATCCATTCAGAAAGTCTTCAAAAGCAAACTCATTCAAGGCATACAATAGAACATCAAACTTTGGGGTCATATATGATCATCAAATACTTAGAAATATGTAAAGATTCCCAAATATAACTTGTCAATTTCATCATACAAATGTCAACAAAGCATCATAAGTAAAAAAACATTATGAAGACATTTAAAAGCATAAGAGCAAAAGGATTAATGAACCTTCATAAAAAACAATCATCAATAAAGATGCAAACCCCCATATCTCTTAGGGTAGCTAGTAAAGAATAAACATTAAGCTCATATAAGTAGAGGATTAGGCATTAGAGTTCAAATTTCAGTAGGGCCCCCTTTCCTTTTGCTTATAAAAGAAAAAGTAATGGGAGGTTGGGTGGCGGGGGGTTGTTGCGGCCACAACACAATGCATATCTGAAGTCATAATTATGAGATATGGTTGAAATTTTTTGACTCAAGCAAGTTGATCTAGTTGTATGCCCACTTCAACACACTTATTGTCTATCTTGTTCTATGAGCTCATGATGATTACTAGTCACCTCTTGATAAGACACTTGTTGCACAAGATTTCAATCTCTTAAGCTTTTCATATTCTCGGTCTTTTCAATTTTGACATGGCATAATGATGATTTCATTGGAATGAGGTTGAAGAAGTAAAAAACCTTTGACATCTTCAAAATATCCAACAAAAATGCTGTTTTCACTTTTAGGCTGTAATGATTTCCTTCTCTCATAAGGAATGTGAACCCTTGCTATACTACCAAATACACAAAAGTGGCTTACCTCTAGCTTAATTTTAGTCCATGCTTCTTCTGGTGTTGTATTTTTTAAAACCTTTGTAGGAGTGTGATTTACTATGTGATTTTCCTAGTTGATAGATTTCTCCCAATAATGAAGACTTAATCCCTTAGATTGGATCACACAATTAGCCATTTCTCTTAATGTGTAATTCTCTCTCTCATTAATACCATTTTGTTGTGGTGTATATGGAACAATATGTTGCATTTGAATGCCCTGTGCAATGCAATAACTTGTAAATTTATTGTTTACATATTTGCCTCCATTATCTATTCTTAACCTCTGAATTTGATGTCCAAATTGTTTTTCTACAAGGGCCTTGTAGGCCAAAAACATGTCAAAAACTTCACTCTTGAGTTTTAAGAAGTAAACCCAAGTGTGTTTGGAGAAGTCATCAATGAAAGTTAAGAAGTGCTTGCTCCCAGAGAAAGAAGAAGAAGGAATCATACCACACAGTGAACTATGAAAACGCTGAAAAGGGGTTGAGGAGTGCCAAGAGACATGTTTGTCAAAATTGTCTTGATGATGTTTGTCGAGAACACAACCGGCACAACACTATCTTTTCAAGAAACAAGAGGAAAAATCGTCACCATATTTTGATTACATAGTTGTTGCAATGGGCGATAGTTTATATGACCAAACTACTCATGCCAAAGTTTGCTCAATCCATCGCTATGAGCAACAAAATTTGATGGAAAAAATGATGATCCAAAGTTGTCAAATTTGGGAAACTTGGAAATATCATCTCTAGATGACCATCTCACCCACAAAAGTTGCAATGCTCGTCTATCTTCTTACTTTTTTTTGGGTCCTTTGTCACCATTGGGAGTAGAAGCTAGCTGAGAGGGTTTGGGACCCTTGTTTCACTTCTTGTTGTGAGGATATTGCTTCTTTGGATGTTTGGGTTTATCTTTTCACTAGGCCACTAAGGATTTGTTAAATGTACCTATAGTGTTGATCACTCCAAGTTGCAAGAGATTATCTTGTTCTTCAATCAAAGATTCACAAAAGACTTAAGAGTAGGAGTTTGGTAAGCACCCCCTAGAGTTTCTCTAGTGGAATAACAGGTATATACAAAGACATAATATGCACTACCAAGCTGAGCAAGAATAACATATATGCATTGGTCATCCCTCACATCTATTTTACAATATTTAAGAAAAAATTTAAGTGTTTTGAACTTAGATAAATAATATTCAATGCAAATAAAATCATTAGAACTTAAAGTCATTAAATGATTTTCAATCTAGTGGGCTCGATTGTGTTTACCAAATATGGCTTCAAGCTTAGCCCAATCTTCCTCTAAGTCATTAATTTCTTGAAAGTGAAACTATAAATCATGAGAGATGGACATTTCGATGAGTCCACATGTTTCACCATTTTTGTTATCCCATTTGGATTTCTTTTCGACATAAGTGGGGGCTTATTCTTTTCCCTAGGTAATCTGGTACATTCCTTTACTTCTTAGTACATCCTTCTTATGAGATTTCCATGAGAAATAGTTGGTATTGGTAAGCAAAATATCACTTGGAGAAGTCGTATTAAAATATGTGGATAATAATATCAATTCCTGCTAGCTCAACCAGTTAAGGTGTGGGTTTCGTTTGTTAGGAGACTTGAGTTAAATACCCTTACGATGTGTTTAGTCGGGAGGAGACACCTAAAAAATCCATCCATATTAAAGGTTGGTGTGGCCCAGGCCAGGTGCGATCCTCAAGTGATTTTGACACATTAGATGCCCATAGGTTGTGGTTTCTTAGCCAACGATTGACATGATAGCCCCACAAGTGACAAGCATTTCTAACAAACAAAAAAAAATGTGGAAAATAAGGATTCAAAAGATGAAACTACTTGTTTAAATGGAAATCCGATTTGGAGTTGATTCACAGTGATATATGTGGTTCAATGGAATCCTATTTCGGTGGATGTCGATACTTTATATTGTTCATTGATGACTACACTAGAATGACATGGGTATACTTTTTAAAGAAAAAGTCTGAAGATTTTGAAAAGTTTAAAATTTTTCAACACATGGTTGAAAATGAAACAAGAGAAAATGTTGCATCTTTGAGAACAGATAATGGAGGAGACTTCACTTCAACTGAATTCAATGATTATTGTCGAGACAATGGAATTAAGAGGAAACTGACAAATTTCTATACTCCACAGCAGAATGGAATTACTGAAAGGATGAATAGAACTCTCATGGGAATGGAAATATCTATGATGCAGTTTAAAGGGATGAAGACAAAATATTGGGCTGAAGCAGTCCATACTGCAGTTTATCTCAGAAATCAATCACCTACATCAAATTTATATGGACAAACACCTTATGAAGCTTGGTACGGTTTTAAACCTAGGGTAAATCATCTTAGGGTTTTTAGCTCAACATGTTATGCTTTAGTTCCTAAGGAAAAGAGGACTAAATTAGAAAATCGAAGTATGAAGTGTACCTTCATTGGATACTCTGATGAAAAGAAAGGGTATAGGTTGCTTTCAGATGGAAAATTCATTGTCAGTAGAGATGTCATTTTTAATGAAATTGAAGGTAAAAGTTCTAATAAGATCAATCAACTCCTTAGTCGTTTAGAGAAGAAAAACACTAAGAGTAAAGGTAAGTTGAACAAGTCAAAATAAACATTTTGGTTTGAAAAAGACTTTGTTTCTTTAGAAGACATCTCTTCATCAAAAAGTTCTTTTGATTCATATGATAATGAAACTACAAAAGTCTCTTCTGATACTGAAACTTCAAAAGAATCTTCTCCAATCTCGGATATTTCAGATGAAAGAAGAGCCTCATTTTTTGAAAATCCTCTTTTCAATAATAATGGTGATTCAGATCCACAATCCCCTAAACATAAGAAGCAAAAGTGAGCCGAAAAACTTCTCAAAGATGTTCATTCAGATGAAACTAACAAAACAAGAATTAGGGGATCTTCAAAAGCAGAAGCCAATTTTGCTCATGCTTCCACTTAACCTACTTCTTTTGTTGAAGCAGTTGGACATAAAGAATGACAGGAACCAATGATTAATGAATATGATTAAGTACTTACAAATGGGACATGGAACTTAGTTGATTGTCCACATGATGTTAAGCCCATCGGTTGTAAATGTGTTTATCGAGTAAAGTATAAGCCCAATGGTAAAATTGACAAGTACAAAGCAAGACTTATTGCTAAAGGTTTTGTTCAATAGGAAGGAATTGATTATGAAGAAACTTTTGCACCCACAACTAAATGGAATACTATCAAAATGGTTATCAATTCGGCTACACATAATGGTTGGAAATTACATCAAATGGATGTCAAAAGTGCTTTCTTGAATGGTGATCTAAAGGAAGATATTTTCATGACTCAACCACAAGGGTTTTTAAGTTAAAGGACAAGAACATAAAGTTTGCAAACTTGTGAAGGCTTTATATGGCTTGAAACAAGCTCCTCGAGCTTGGTATGCAAAAATTGATGAGTACCTATGAAAGGTGGGTTTTCAACGAAGTGAATTAGGTGATACATTGTATTTTCAGATGCAAGATAAGCACATGGTGATACTTGTACTCTATGTTGATGACTTAATCATAACAAGAAATAATGAAGCTCACATCAAACAGGTTAAGGAAGAACTTAAAGCAGGGTTCAAAATGACTGATTTAGGGCAACTTCATTATTATCTTGGAGTTGAAGTATCTCAACATCCTAATCAAATATTCCTTAGTCAAACTAAGTATGCCACTAAATTGTTAAAGAAATATGGCATGGAAGATTGTAAACCTTCTCTTATCCCCATGGAGCAAAAATTCAAGCTTTCAAAATTTGAAGGGGGGGAATTGGTAAACATTACAAAGTACAAGAAATTAGTTGGGAGTCTCATTTTTTGACAAACACTTGACCATATTTGTCATATTCAATTAGTATACTTTCAAAGTTTATGCAGGAACTAAGGGAAAGTCACTAGAATTCAACAAAAAGGGTACTGAGATACATTCAAGGTACAAAAGATTTTCGTCTTCTCTACAAAAGAAACATAATTTTTACACTTTTTGGATATTCAGATGCTGATTTTGAAGGTGACATTGATGATAGAACATCCACTTCAGGTTATTTAATGAATATGGGTGCAACAACAATATCTTGGAATTGCAAAAAGCAGACAACAATTGGCAATTCTTCAACATAGGCAGAGTACATATCAACTTGGGAAGCAACATGTGAGATTGTATGGCTACGTAGAATTCTACAGGATCTTGGTGAAACTCAGAATTCACCAACTACTTTATTGATCGACAATCAGTAAGCAATAAAGATGGCCAAGAATCCAGTATTTCATTCAAAGAATAAACATGTCGACACCAAGTACCACTTCATCATATCACTCATTATCAAAGACGTCATCAAGCCTCAGTTCTGTCTATCTGAAGATCAAACTTCAGATAATTTTACCAAACCTCTTGGTAGAATAAAGTTCACTAAGTTCAGAGATGAACTTGGTATTTCTAAAAATGAACTTTCAGATTAAAGGGGGGATTGTTAGCCTCATAATCCTAAAGTTCTATAGTCTAAGTATTTTATAATCTAAATGTTTTTAGAAATTAGTTTATTCCAGTTTGTTAGGATAAGGTCACCTAGCTTCTATGTAAAGGACACCTATCATACTCATGTGATTGGTTTCTCTCCTAGATTTTAGTTTAGAGTTGAGCTATATAAATAAGCTCCTTCTTCAAGTGAGGTTAACAAGTTGATTATGAGTCCTCACTTCAGATTGTAATCACATTTTCCTTATTAATAAAATTACGTGTCCGAGGACACTTTGTCAACAATATGTACTCAATTCCTCATAAGTCCAAGTGAACATGTCTGTATATTACCTAAACAAATGAATGTAAGCTTGTCTTTCTATTGGTGAACAAAAGTTCCAAGATTAACATTTTTAGAATTTTTGGCAGTGCCCAAGTTAATAAATTCATAGTTCATGGAAGAGTTGTTTGTCTTCAGATTCACAAATTTCCATAATCTGTCATGTAGATCATACAACTTCTCCAAAGTTAAGACCTTCTTTGGAATGGAATTGCGTTTAAGACTCTTCATTCCATCTTGACATTTATATATAGCTTTCAAGTGTTCTTCATAAACAATTATTACATCTTTGAAAGTATCTTAATTAGTAAGGAACTCGATAATTTATTGATCATCATTAAACATTTTCTAGTTAGTAACGTTGCCAGGAACTAATGGAATAAAAATTAATTCAATAGAAAATCCATCATTTAATGGATCCAATTTAGAAGCAACATTAACCAACATATCAACAACTACATTTTTAGACGAAGGAACACAAGTGATATTAAAAGCATCAAATCCATCAATTAACTTCCATACCTCAAGATAATAACTTTTCAAATGAGGCAATAAGAAGTGAATGGAATTTTTTTCTTGCTTCACGATTATCTCTTAATCACAAACACTCTAAACGACTTCACCTTTAAATCAATTGCTTTTTCTAAAGCTTGAATTAAAGACTCATACTCAATAGTGTTATTAATGCATTCAAATTCAAGCCTATAGAAAACAAGGTGGCATTTTTTGTTGTTGCAGATTAATTAAAATGTAGTCGGCCCCTGTGCCTTCATGTGACTTAGATCCATGAAAAAATAAAGTCCAAATGTTGGTATTTTACATTCAAG
The DNA here is from genome assembly GCA_010110895.2 of Picea sitchensis. Classification (NCBI taxonomy): domain Eukaryota; kingdom Viridiplantae; phylum Streptophyta; class Pinopsida; order Pinales; family Pinaceae; genus Picea; species Picea sitchensis. Next base: position 140,349 of record SNQJ01S0009035.1, read on the forward strand.
TTAGTTGAAATACTACTTTCTACATCTACTAAGGTACATTTGTCAATTTCGTTAGTCCCAGTGCAATGAAGGAGTTTGGTCTGTTTGTTTGATTTTAAAGGTGATTCTTCCATTATATAATTCTCAATTCAATTTCAAGAAAATGATTTCCTAGAACTGAATGCGTAAATTGTATAGGTTAATTTTATTTTTATAATTTTGAAACTATACTCTTCATATGAGCCTCTTAATCAATATGAAAATGAATTTTTTGTCCCTTTCATGTGTTAGGAAATGAGACACAGTTCAACACTAAAACTAGTAGAAGAGAGGAAGAAAGATATAATCAAGAAAGTAAATGACAAAGAAAACACACAATACATAGAGATTTTACCCTGGAAACCCTAAGCCGAGAAAACCAACATTCCTTAAGCATTTTTCTCTCTTGTTGTCTTATTCATTCAAAATCAAAGGTTACATGTCTAAACTTGGTCCACCTCTAAGACACAATCGATAACATACCCTCTTACTTACACACGAACAACCCTGTACCTAATTTGGCTTACATCTGCATGACCAACAACCTCTAGGATTTCATCTAAAGATTACATCATTCGAGATTATGAAGACTAGATTTTACAACATTACAACACGACTTCTTTATATGCTTTACAGTAGGAAAAGCCCTAAACAGAAGGCGTCCAAAAACGGTTACAGATCCACGTAGATCATTGGCTACAAATCCCACGAATCTAGAGATTATGTTACAGTCGACTACCAAGTCAGATTACCATCAACTACCAGTTGGTCTTCATTCGGTTGCCACACGCTCGACTATCGACCTCTTTTCGGTTGACCTCTTTGACTTTTTGTCGATGTCTTTACCATGTCGAACCACCTCGACCTTCGACTTCGAATTTACTAGGTCGACTCACCTCGACCTTCGACTTTACTAGGTCGACTCACCTCGACCTTCGACTTGTTGTTTATCCACCTCAACTTCAACTGTTAGTCGATCCACCTCGACTGGAATTTCACTGCAAAGAATACAACAACCCAACATTCTCCCACGTGTTGTTTTCTTTGATAAAATCGAGAGACCTCTGAACTTTCGTTCACAGACCTAGGGCAACAATTTCCATTGCCTCTCTACACCAAGAGAACTTCATAGCACTCACAGACTTGGTCAACAAGTATGCTATATTTTCCAATGTGTCTACTTTCTCCAACAACACCTTGTTTCTTTCCACCATGTCTCTCACAAAATGGTATTGTACATCAATGTGATTAGTCTTAGAATGATAAGCAGGGTTCTTTGCCAGAAATATTCACTTTGACTGTCGCAACTTATCTTCATAGCTCTCTTCTCAAACCCAATTCCTGAACACAACCTTTGCATCCATACTGCTTCTTTGCTTCCATGAGTGGCTTCCATGTATTCAACTTCTATTGTTGACAAGGCTACGATCGCTTGTCACTTACTCATCCATTTTATTGCTCCACCGAACATTTTGAAGACATATCCACTGGTCAACCTCCATCTATTTAGATCTCCAGCTCAGTCAACATTGACAAAGCCATGCACATTTAATTCACTGTCACCTCCAGTTTTTCCTTGGTATCATATAGCATAATATTTTGTGCAACACAAATACCTGGATACTCTTTTGAAAGTTGTCCAATGCTCCTTCCCAGGTGTCGACATGTATCTTTTCAACACTCCCGCAACATGAGCAATGTCTGGTCGAGTGCATAACATCACATACATTAGACTACCAACATCACTTGAATAGGGAACACATGCCATGTCCTCTATTTCATCCCGTGTCTTTGGAAATTGTTCAACAATTAGCCTTGCTCCCACATAAATTGGCACCTTCACAGGTTTGCAATCCTGCATGTTGAAATGTTTCAAAAATTTTTCAATATACTTCGTCTGGTTCAACCAGAGCTTTCTAGTTGCTTGATTTCTCTTGATCTCCATTCCCAAAATGAAGTTCACTGCACCAAGATCCTTCATGTCGAACTTGGAGGATAGTTGCTTCTTCACCTCCTTTATCGTGTCCATGTTGTTTCCAATCAACAACATGTCGTCGACATATAATGCTACATATATGAAATGCCCACCTTTTTCTTTGAAATATATGTAGTGATCAACTTTGCTTCTCAGAAACCCCAAACTAATGATGTATGTGTCGAACTTTTGGTACCACACCCTTGGTGATTGTTTTAGACCATAAAGAGATATTTTCAGTTTGCACACCAAATCTTTCTTTCCCTTTACTACAAATCCTTTAAGGTATTTCATGTAGATTTCTTCTTCCAGGTCCCCATGTAGGAACATTGTCTTTAGATCCATTTGTTCTATTTCCGGATCGGATGTTGCATCCAAAGACATTAGTACTCTAATGGAAGTTAATTTTTCAACACGGGAAAAAATCTCACCGAAGTCAACTCCTTCGACTTGGGAATATCCTTTCGCTACCATTCGAGCTTTGAATTTCTCGACTTAACCTACTGCATTCATATTCTTCAAGAATACCCATTTGCTACTGAAAGGTTTTCTTTCACTAGGTAACTTGACTAAGTCCTGTGTTTCATTATTGTGCAAGGATTCCATCTCTTTGACCATGACATCCTTCCAGAGTTTTCCCTCTGCTGAGTCGACTGCCTCCCCGATTGACTTGGACTCATCGTCAGTGGAAGTTAACACGAATGCAGAATGAAAGTTGGGTGGAATATACCTTTCAACTGGTTTTCTTACTCTTTCTTACCTCCTTACAACCGGGGTCAGTTGTTCCACCTCTTCTTGTGATTCAGTCGACTCATTATAATAGTTTGAAGTATGATTTTTTCATATTAAGAATTCAAGACATGGTTTGAAATGTTGCATATTTGAATTTGCATATTAGAATTTTACCATGGCCCCAGGAGTCAAAAGCCCTACATGGATCCATGCAGATCTTTTTGATGATAACATTTATTGCAAATCTTGTAAGAAATGCATAAAGGGGGAAGGGATTCATAGGTTTAAAGAACACTTGGCTGGTATAAAAGGCCAAGTTATCCCATGCATGGCCCCATTAGAGGAGATTGGACATATTAGATTGGAATTGCAAAATCAACTTGCGAAATTTGAAGAAGACAAGGCTAGGCAAAAGGAGATGCTTGTAGCATGTTTTTCAGACTCTAGAGTCTCAAGGCCATTTAGAGCCTCATTGATGTAAAAATTCCAATCCTAGATGACTAATGTCCTTATGATCTCAATTAAACAAGTACAATGTTGAATTTAATTAACGCCTAAATTAAATTCAGACCATAACATCAATCACATAGTAGTTGGAAATCAAATAGTGGAAGCATAAAACAATTCCACACATACACAAGTAATTTATCCTTCAAAATCAACGTTTCATTCCTTCAAAAAACTTACAAGAAAACCTCCATAGTCTGCTAAAACCAAGCAAATGGATGGTCAACAAAATCACCCTAAATTGAGCAATATGGCTTGTTGCGCTGAGTGTACAACCTGGATATATTGGCTGTACGACCTGTCTGTACTGACTATACAACATGTTTGTATGGACTATACGACATGTCTGCACAAACTATACATCATGTTCATACAGACCCCTCATTACTATTGTATATATTTTTTCTATACAATTGTACGAATATGTATTGTACAACCCTGCTTCTTGTTTGTATTCGCCGCTGCCTAAATCCCTTCTCTCTCTCTCTCTCTCTCTTGTGGCCACTCAACCTGCTGAATTGTTCAGTTGTGTCTAAACCCTCTATCTTGAGCTATCTGTACAAGTTATACAACATGTTTGTACAAACCGGTCTGTATGATTGTACATATATGTTCCATATGACTATACAGACCTATACGGTATGACCTTGCTTGTTATTCAGATTCACCTTTGCCTGAATCCATGCTCTCTCTCTCTCTCTCTCTCTCTCGTTCAACTTGCTCAACTATTCAATTGTATCTAAAATCTCTATCTTGACATGTCTTTATACCTTTGGCTGAGATTGAAACCCTAATCTATTTTTGAGATTACTCTTAAAGTCTAAGTCATGCATGCATGAAATACACTTTTTAGACTCAACTAAATATTAAACTTTTCACTTGTTTTACTAAAGTAAATTATAAAATAGAATTACTTTTCAAAAATATAATTATTTTTCAAAAATAGAAAATATCTTGAACTACTCGCACATTCACACTGAATCTATGCAAAATTTCTTGTCCGAGCTATATTTCTCAACATTGCCTCTTAGCGAGGAAGGAATTCTCATTAGGGGGATTTTGAGGTAAAAAATGGGCCTCAAAATAAAAAAAAACATATTATCAAAATCAACTTTAAAAGAACCATTAGGATACAAGATGATGATGTCAATCATAAGGGTAAACATTTTTGGAGGGAAGAAAACTATTTTTTTAATTGTATTTTCAACTTATCTCCTTATAGGTTTACTCAAATTAAAGTGTAAGTACTCGTTGAACGCCGAATTAAATTATGCATCCAATGAGTATCCACTCTGCATACTTTTGATAGACCCACGGTGAGATAAACTAGAAAAAAAAAATAAAAAAATTTCATGCATTTCCAATTTATCTCAATGTCGATATATCAAAAGCGTGCATAATGGGTAAGCCTTGGATGCAGAATTAAATTATGCATCCAACGAGTGCCTACACTTGAAATTTGAGTAAACTTGTAAGGAGTTAAGTCAAAAATATGATTTTAAAAAGTAGTTTTCTTTCTTTACCTTTGAAAATTCATAACTCGTATTTTATTATTTTAACTATTATTTTATTAATTTCCTTAGGGGGGCCATTTTAGACCTCAAATTTCCCCTAATGGCACCAGTCCAATTCTATCTCTAAATGCTTCAAACTTCCCTTTTGCCAAGGGGTTGGTCAAAATATCAACTACCTACTAATATGTGGGAATAAATTGGCGCTGCATTGCTCCCTTCTAAACTCTGTCTCATATGAAGTGATATTTGATATCTATATGCATGGACCTATCTACAAGTTTAATACAACCCTAATTATCATAGTAAATAATTGTGGGATCCAACTCTTGATCAAACAAACTTGCAAGTAACTTGCGAAGACAAATGGTCTCAGATATAGCAGTGCTAGTTGCCATGTACTATGTCTCTGCTAAGCTAAGTGCCATAGAAGTCTGCTTCATGTTGAACCAAGATATCATCGTTGATCCCAAGCTAAAGCAACACCCTGAAGTGTTATTCCCATCTACTGCATTGCCTACCCCATATGAGTTTGAATACCCTTACATTTTCACTTCACCATCTCCAAGATATCTCAAACCATACTCTATTATGCCCCTCAAATATTTGAGGACATGTTTTGTTTCTACCCAATGTTCTTGCCTTAGTTCCACTATGAACTGACTCAAGGTGTTCACTACACAACATATATCTAGCCCGATGTTTACCAAATACATCAAAGAAACTATCAATTGCTTGTACAACATGGGACCCACCAACTTTGAACCTGAAGTTGTCACCTTCTTCAGATTAGTGATCATGGGTGTGGTCATAGGTTTGTATTCCTCCATATGAAACCTCTTTAGGGTCTCAACTGCATATTTATCATGCCCAACAAAAATATCCCTTAGTCTCTACCAAACCTCTAACCACAAGAAGTAATGCATCATGTTGATGTCCTCCATCTCAAACTCGGTTGTTATGTCTGCTTTGCACCCCGCAATAAGCTTCTCCACACCTATCAAAAACAAGTCATCTACATACAACACCAAAATGAATAGATCATTCTCAACAAATATGTAATATAAGTTGGAATCTACTTCGCATTTGATGAAGCCCATGTTAGAATATAGAAGATGGTGTGCTCGTTTTACCATTGACGATACCTTCGTCACCCAACCACAGGCCGAAGCCTCCATCCGAGCACCTTAAACTTGACCTGAGAATTCCTCCAGAAGCAAACCCTAGGCTAGATAGCCAAACAAGAAGCAGCGCATCAATCCCCAAGGATAGCGCATCACAAAAGACTGATCAGATGTTCCAAACCCTAGCCAAGAGATATCCAAGCCAATACTGAAACTAGCTGCTGCTGTAGTTGCACCTGCAACCCTCCTCCAAACCTGCACACCAGACTGCAACTGTAGTGCGCACCAACTGGGAAACTGCAATTCTGAGATGCTGTCAAATGAGAACTGGTGCCCTGTATTTATAGTAATCCTACCAGTTTGTTGGGGCCGACTTCTCCTTCTGGGTATGTGTCTGTTCAGTATATTATTATTAATTCTGGCCAACTTCTTCTCTTGGAGGCTGATAACCTAATATAAATTATCTTCTTGAGCCGACAAGGCTTCTAGGGTTATTAGCCAACTCATTGGGGTTTCTCTTGCTTCCCGGAGTCTTCTATTCTCGTCAGGTTCACACGTGGAGGTAAATACCTCCACTAGTTGTCATTAAACAGTTGTAATTCCAACCCTCCAACCTCCATACCCGGGGATCAGAATCAGAGGCGCACTAACCGAAACCGTGAATTGAGATGTCGGCTAAATGAGAACTCCAGGTGTCCTAGATTTATAGTAATCCTACTGTACTTGTTAGCCAATTTCCTTCCTGGGTATGTGGGGTCCGTTCTCAAGATATTATTATTAATCGGGCCAACTTCTTCTCCTTGAGGTCAGATAACCTAATAGCAATTATCTTCTTTGAGCCGACAAGGCTCTAGGGTTATTAGCCAACCCATTAGGGTTTCTCTCGCTTCCCGTGAGTCTCTATTCCCCGCCGTTCACATGAGGTAACACCTCCTGCAACTACTATAATATTAACACTTCCTAGCTAGAGAGGTATTTACATGTAATGAATTTGAGTACAAACATACCATTTAATTTCAGCATCATCAATATTATAGTCATTCATGATCATTTCATGACTAGATCATGAGCATCACCATATCATAATCAACTCCATCATCTCTAAACCATACTTCATCGAAACAGTTAGATATGATGCTGGATAGGTCACCTCACCATAGAGTGATACAAGAGAGCAAAAGTCGAACTGTTTTCCGTGTGGAAAATCTCTGCTCATCATTCATCTAAATGATCATTGTCTCCAATAAATCACCGATAGTCTTCAAAGAATTTAGAACAAGAATAGAGCACAATTGTGTCTATCTATAGTATTACACAAATTGTATAATCCAAGGAGCTAACTACAACATCAAGTAACACACAAGTACTTGATCAACAACGAGAAGTTGCGAATATGGAAATGATATCTACCGCGAGTTCCTTTACATCTACTGTCATATATTCTTAATAACAAACATCTGATAGTAATCCGCATAGAAACAATGTTACGATAAAATCAGAGTCATTCCGGGCTAATCACTCACATGTGAGATCTGAAAGAATGTCTACACCACAGTATTATCTCTCATCCGGCATAGAACAATGGTATGATAGGAAATCAATCATCCGGAGCTAATCTTTTACTCACGCCTCGCGAGATCTCTGAAAGAATGTCTGCCCTCTTTATAGAATATCAATAATAATCATTGGGCTAATCTTTCACTCACGCCTGTGACATCTGAAAGAGTGTCAGCCCTCAATATAGAATATCATACACCATTTGGGGCTAATTCACTCACATCTCGTGAGGTCTAAAGAATGTCCGCCTCTCAACATAATATCAATAATGGTTTATCTGCCCCATTCTTCTCAATCCAAGGAAGAATGATTGTTTCGATTACAACATGGACCATTTCACCTCTCGGCCATTCTTCCGGATAATTAAACAAAGTGTGGATCTTGAGAGAATGAGTCTTCCTCGAGAAATGTATGGACCATTCCTTACACTGGGCCATTCATCCGACACCAAACAAAGTGTAAACTGGAGAGAACGAGTCTTCCCTAAGAAATGTCTATCCCTGATCGCTGAACCTGGACCATTCAACCAAACTAGGCCATTCTTCCTACATGATTCACAGTTCAACCTGGAGAGAATGAGTCTACCTCGAGGAGTAACTGGCCCTCATCATTGAAATTGACTACTTCCCTATCCTTGGCCATTCCTCCGGCACTAAACAAAGTGTGACCTCGAGAGAATGAGTCTTCCTCGAGGAATAACTCGGGGTTCTCGATTGTCGAGCCTGGACTACTCCTCACCCTCGCCATTCCTCCGACACTAAACAAGGTACAACCTAGAGAGAATGAGTCTCCGCCGAGGATTAACCGGTCTGACCATTTTCCTATCTGGGCCATTCCTCCACACTAAACAAGTGTAACCTAGAAAGAATGAGTTTTCCTCGAGGGAATGTCTCTGTCCCTGTATCAACTCTCCAAAACGGACTATTCTTCGAAACTGCCCACAACTTTGAACTTTGAAATAATGACTGCCCAACGAGGCGGACCACTCTATTTGACCACTACTCAGAGGGACTACTAAGAAGAATGACTCCGCTCCAGACCACTCCCCATAATGGGAAGTCAGCAGATATCAATAATACCGCTTCCCATGTTACAATCTGGCAATGGGAAGTCAACGTCTCACGAATCTCAATCCAATTTCCTCAACAGAGATCCGTCCAGACTGACTATTTCTACCTCAGGAAGATAAATACCTCCTAACTGGAGATATATTTAAATCACATAAATAAATGTTTGTGTATCTTCTTCTAGTTTGGAGAGTCTTCCTCAAAGCATATTATCCTCTAGCTCTAGCTTGAGTATGCAAGTCCTTCGTCTTGGATAGAGGAGGGTTTTCACCAAATGTATGCTGGAGTCCGCTCATCCCAGATATGTATTGAGAATCACTTCTTTCTGGACTTCATCAACGATAATGTAATGCTTGTACTTTAGTCCGGAACACTGTGAAGGCTTCATATAGATCCTAACAATAGAGTATATCATAGTTGAGAACTCGAACATATCCATGGTAATTTCTCGCCATCATGAGGATATGATTCTCCGAGTAGTCATCTCTGATGTTATAGGAAATCTCACCACGCTTCATTGGTGTAGGTAACTGAGGTTCTCCACCAAGTTGTTCTCTTTATCTCAAGGCATGAGTATCTTTCTGGTATGCCCAAAGTCTTGAGATTGCTCGTGATGCACTCTTTACTCACTCTCCCGAGAACATTCTTTGCATTCATCCTCCATGTAGAATTTGAATCATGGATATTAGATTTATATAATGATTTAGAGTATAGGAGATAAGTCCGTGTACTGAACAACTGTAATCATCATAGTCTTCTCTCCATCTGGGAGAACCTTTGGTTCTGGATCTCGTAATGCTTTTTATTCATAAGTCTTCCTATAATCGCTCTTCATCAATGACTTTCAGTTCTTTTGCTTGGTTTCTTTTAGTGAGTTCATAGCAGGGTTGGTAGTTTTGTGATTCTTGATAGAATGACTCATTGTTCTGATTCTTCTTTCTTCTTGAATTTCATGTTCTTCTTTCCTTGATCATGGAGATTCCATGTTCTAGATCTCGGACTTCTTTTCATCATAGATCAATGGATCCGGATGGACAACCAGAATACTTTCTAAGGTTTCTTTGAAAAGGTCTCTTCCTCATAGTTTTGAGCTTTGTGATTTAACCGCTTCGCTACGCATCCATTCTAGTACAGTAATTTTTTGTCTGTGGTGTTTAAGGTGTGTACAAGGTAGAAGTAAAAACATACTTGACTCTATGTCGCCTCTTGACAACCAACAAGACGCTGACCACGGGTGTTCATTGCAAGTGATAAAAAGTATGGCCGTAATTTATATCCTAAAACAACTAAGACCATAGGCAAAGGTACAACGAATATCAGATAGTAAACCCATCACAAATACGACTGACATCTACCATCTCTGTTCCTTCAAGTAGTTAGTTAGGACTCCAAGACAAGTACAAGCAACTACTAAGCCCGTTTCATCGCCTGAATCCATTTTAGTGCCTCTGTGGCTGGCGAACGGTTTCGAGGGAATACGGAGGTGTCTATCAGCCCACCCGACACCACCTGAACTAAGCAACCCACGCAAATACTGTACTGGCACAGTGCCCGGTTTCCCATTGTCTTTAACCATTTAAGGTCTCAGGGCTGGCGACTGTTCTGATGAACATGGAGGTGTCTACATCCCGCCCAACACAGCAACCAAGCAACCAATAGATCACAATCAGTGCGACATAAATAAGAAGAAGAACAACAAGAAGAACAAAGCGTCCCTTATGGAAGGTGCGTAATAAGGATTCAGACAGTGAACACCCAAGTTTAACCGTGTTTAAGCAAACTACAAATAGGTTTTATCAAGATCAAAATGTACCCGCCTTACAAGAAGGTGACCGTATCGTTATGTTTATTTAAGAGAATAATCATGGAACTACGGATCTAGCATCCAACGATACCAATTCTAACTTGTAAGCATTATAAGGCGAGAACCCTACATTTCATTTTAATTTCCAATAATACTGACATAATGAAAACCGTACATTTAACTCAAATCTTGCAATTCGCTTAAAAGGTAAAGATAATTCAAATCCTATATAAAAACATTACAACTAGGAGTTTATAACAATAACCCATGACTTGGGTATGCATAATAATTTTTCCCAACCTGTAGCAATGACATTATCATCATAGGTGCATATACCAGGGAACCATTACAAATTTTTGCCAATGTTTAATTAACTAGAAGGGACCCTATGTAAGCATAAATGTAAGATATCAACCAAGACTTTTATAATTGCAGGTTCAAAGGCATGGTAATTAAGTATGGGTTCCCTAAAGTCCACAACCACTCCTATCTAAGGAACCCAATTATAGGGCAAATTATGTGGAGATAATTTAAAA
>SNQJ01S0009036.1:0-12850 GCA_010110895.2 Picea sitchensis
ACAACAGACCTCCTACTGAACTTACACGAGACATAACCTTTTCTTCTTTATAGGCATGCCCTATACTTGAAGAAAACTTATAATGGAAAGAAAGAGGGATAAAAACTGGTTTTACAATGTTCATAATGAACTCCAACCACAGCTTACCATTACCATATATGTATACTTCCATGCCCTTAATTGGTTTTGCTGCGCCTTGATCCCTCATCTGAATTGTCATGCCCACCTGAGTCACTTGCTTACTGTTTTTATCCATGCTTCGGCTTGCATCGAGCATATCATCAACAAAGAACATCAAGACTGTGAATATACTATAAACTGTATAGTCATTCCTACCCTTTGAAAAATTCTAACTCACTATGAAGGATTCAAACATCTTTTATATTTGCCTAGGTACCAATAGGCCATACAATGAATTACCTAGCATGCAAACAAATTTACCGTTGCGATCTTGAATCAACCCTTTTGGTTGTTCCATACATACTATATCTCTGTCAATGATGACCTTGTGAGAAGTAGGATCCCACACACAACATCCCTTTATACCATCATCATAATTTGCGGATATATAAAACAAGCAGGAATTCAGAAACAAAGATTTCAAGTTTGGAAATGATTTATAGCTTACCAGTACCTACAATTCTTTCTTGCTCTTCCTTGATGCTTCTGCCATAAAAAAGAAGATACATCTGTCACTTCAGATGTCATTTTAGTACTCCCTTCCAGCTTATAAAGGTTATCAACCTTTGTTGCCTTCATCACTACTAAACTAACTTTCGACACTATGAGAGCTCCACCTTGACCTATATACTTATATCCATAAGAATCCAACACTCCTAATGAAATCAAATTTGATTTAAGCTCAGGTACATATCTAACATCAGTTAATTCCCTAACAATACCATCGAACATCCTGATTCTAATATCACCAGCCCTAACAGTTTTACAAGGAATACCATTTCCCATAAACACTACACCCTCATCAACAGATTGGTAAGAACTGAACAAATTTCTATGTGAGCACATGTGGTGGAAGGCATCTGAATCTAACTGCCATTCTTCTTGATATTGTAAATTACTATAAACGAATAAAACTTGATCAATTATACCTAAATTTGTTACATCCAAATTTGCTTCCTTCGTAGAGTTTTCCTCAGATTCCTTTCTCTTCCAGCAATCTTTCTTGAGATGTCTTGTTTTTCCACAGTGCCAGCATTTTGCTTTACCCTTTCTTTGTCTTGATTTAGATCGAAAAGAGCTTCACTCATTCTTCTCTGTGGTTTGACCTCTAACCAACATCGCCTCTGAAGTTGAAGTTTCTTTATTAGATTTTCTCCTCATCTCCTCAGCCAACAAAGCTCACACAACATAGTCATAATCTAAAACATCTGTTGAGCTAAAGCTAATGGAGGTAACTAGATTATCCCAAGATTCAGACAACGAACACAATAGTGTAATATCCTTATCCTCATCTTCGAATTTAACTTCCATACTAATCAATTGAACTATAAGGGTATTGAAGGTATTTAAATGGTCAACAACTTTTGTACCTTCTTTTATCTGCAAACTGTACAACTGTCTCTTCAAGTAGATTATGTTTGTCAAGGACTTCGTCATGTATAGACTTTCCAACTTGCTCCATAACCCTGATGTTGTATCATCTCCTACGATATTAAACAGAACCTCATCCGCCAGACATAAATGAATGGTGCTAAGAGCTTTCGCATCCAGATCCTCCCATTCCCATTCCGTCATGGCTGTTGGTTTCTTTGACTTGCCTGCCAAAGTTTCTTGTTGCACCAGTAAATCCCGCATCTTGAGCTTCCAGAGCTCAAAGTTAATTTTACCGATGAATTTTTCAACTTCAAACTTCAAACTCTGCTTCTTAGCCATTAGCACAAAAAATCTCCCAATATCCAAATCACTGCTTATAAAAAAAATCCAAAAACCTTTGAAAAAATATTTGAAGGAATAATGATTTAATCTTTAGAAGATTTAATTAAAAGGTTTAATAAAAAACCTTTCCTTAACAAAAAAAAAAATTAAAAATCACACCTTTATTAAAGATCCACCTTTATTAAAGATCCACCTTTTACTTGTTATATTTATTTCCAAATATAATAAGCCTAAACATCCTCCATTCTTATATCTTTTATGTCATTCGCCTTCCTTCAAAATATCCCGTGCTTTAAAACACCATAGCAAAAAATTTCTTTCACGCCAAAGTTTAAGTCAAACTTACATAAACTTTCATACTTTTTCAAAAATTACCATAAGCCAATTTTTCACTCCAAAAAATAAGCGAATAAAAAAAATTTGTTTGAAAAAACCGCCGCACCTCCCAAGTGAGTGGCCTGCATGTTTCAAAGGGCCGCCGCACCTCCAGTATGGACCTCCAGTGTGGATGGACTGCGGAAATCCTGAAAATTTATACGAGTGAAGTAGTGGCCATCGCGACTTTCGAGAGGAGAGATCGAGGAGAGATCTGCGGAAATGTTTAAATCTACCTATTTTACATTTTTTTTTGGCTCTTCCAATCAGTTCTACCCAGTTTTGATATCACTTGTTAGAATTGTCAATGCAGAAAACATAATTTTTAATGATAATTAACAATCATACACCTAAGAAATAGACACACGGATTTTATGTGGTTCACCTAAAAGTTGGGCTACGTCCAACAAGCATAGGCATCAGTTGTCTTATTATTCAGATTATGGAGATTACATCAGATTTGCAAGTCTCTCACACACTCGGTCTCTCACACATTTAGTCTCTCACAATCGTTTTGCCTCTACGGGCTTACATGAATTTATACATTCACACATGAAACTGAATATTAAATGCAATCACTATCCATATTCTAGTTTGATCTATTTGGTTGTAACCAATACAGAATAATAGGATCAAAATCTGTTTTTGGTAGTTATTTGTCACCAAATTCCAACAATTTTCACTCATTTACTTAATAAAAAAGAAATTCTATTAAAATAATATGTGAATAAAAATTCTTACGGTAGAAGTAAAGATTCTTAAAATAAAAATTCTTATTCAATTTATGCATAATCTTAATAAATACCCATGATATCAATAACCTCTATGACGATTTTGAAAATATTAGAGTTTTATATGAAAATACTTAATGTAAGAAGATAACATATAGTAATTGTACAATTTTATTGCAAAATGTGCAATTTTGGACTTTATTACAATCAGCTCTATAATATAACTTTGATTTTGAAAATATTAGAGTTTTATATAAATATACTTCATTATTTAAAAAAGAAAATGTAAGAAGAAAACACATAGTAGTTGTAAAATTTTATTGCAAAATGTGTAATTATGAGCTTTCTTGCAAGGATAGATAGAAACATTTATGTATACATTTTTAACTTCATTATAAAACTATGTACAATTTTATTGCAAAATGTGCAACTTTGAGCTTTCTTGCTAGGATAGATATAAACATTTATGTATACATTCTTAACTTCATAATGAATTTATGAGTATTGTTTAACATGAGAGGTTGAGTAAGGATGTTACATGTGTAAACATCATTTTTATTTTATTTAGGGTTTAACTCATTCTTGGTTCTTCAAGAACTCATTTATTTAAATTGTTGAACCAAAAACTTTGAGATGACTTACTTGAAGCTTTATATGGGATTATGTTCTTAATAATCTTTGTGAGATTTTGATTAAGTAGATACACAATCATATGCATCTACCCAATATTTATTAGGAACATATTTGTTATCTAACATGAGCCTTGTCATATCTACAACATTGTTGTTCCTTCTTTCTACAACTCCATTTTGTTGTGAAGTGTAGGGTGTGGTGTATTTCCTACTTATACTTCTTTTTCTTATAGAACTTAATAAAACTGCTAGAAAAAAACTCTCATTTATTATTATAACAAATGGTTTGTGTATCCATAACATTGTTGTTACTTCTTTCTACAACTCCATTATGTTGTGGAGTATAGAGTGTGAAATATTTCCTATATATACTTTGTTGCTTACAGAGTTCAATAAAACTACTAGAGAACAAATATTGAATGGTTATTGTGCTTTTCCTTTTATTTTTCTAACACAATATTGTTAAAATATGATTAAACACATAAAACTTTTGCTTGAAAAATCACATAATTTTAAAAAAGAAAAAGTAATCTACCTAGAGTAAAACAACCATGACATTGGAAAATAACATTGTCTTCACTCACCACAAAACAAACTTGTGCATAAAACAAAGGACCCTCTTTTCTTTCCAATATTGTCCTTCATCGGATAAGATTTTGTGTTGCTTCCATGCTATACATTGCTATACATGATTCACATATAGACTCTTGTTAAATTTAGATATCTGGAAGAGCATCAACCATATTGTTTTAGTTAGAAATGAAAAATATCAAAAATATAAATGATCACACTTCTTATACCCAAGTGCATTGATGTCATGTACATTCTTGACCATGTAGGCATGATCCTTGGACTCTTCATCGTTCACCATTAGTTATCCCTTTTCTTCTACACACTTTTACATCCATACCAATTTTCATTTTGCTAATTTTTTTTTATGAATAATGTAACCCTAATTATTGTTAAAAATAACATATAAATAAAAACTAAATTTTCTCATCTTATTGAAAATATATATATATTTTTTAATAAAAAAAAAATACAATTAACAAAAACTTTGTTTTATTTTACCTTTCATTTGTATGTGCACATTTGTATTTCCTTTTCCTTCAACCACGTCTTCTTCCCCACCACCAAAAATTAAAATATTAGAAGAAGATTTATCTATTACAAAGTCTGCATGTATTTATCGATCTACTGTTTGTCTCCTCCATCATGATAGCTTGCTTGGTAGAGCAGGATGGTCATTGTCAGGTTTTCATGAATGTTGATGAGATAGTTAAAATAAGATTATTGAAATCTGGTTATATATTTTTTTGGGGTGAAATTGTAATTTTTTTTAATATTTAAATTGTATTTTAAATGTTTAAATAGATTCAGTTTTTTAAAAAAATTTAAAAATATTCTAATTTTACAAATAATAATTTTAATAATTTATGATTAGATTTCAAGTAAAATTGATTAAAACATAAATAAATAAAAATAAATAAAAATATTTAAACTAATAAATTAATGATAAACATGTGATCATTATAAAATAATGTCATGAACATTTATTTAGTTGAAAATAATTTATTTAAATCACCATACATTAAATTAAGCTTCACTTGTTTAATTAAATCATTACTACTTAGACTTAATAATAAGTTGTAGTTTAAATCTTTTTATACATTCATAAATACAATTTAAACACAGAAAATTGAGATTTCATCCAAATTTATATAAACAATCTCTAATAATAAATTAAATTATATTTCATTAATTTTTTTAATATGTTTCATTAATTTCTTTAATAATAATGGTTGATAATAAATTACATTATGTTTCATTAATTAATTTCTTTATGTTTCATTAATTAATTTCTTTATTGTGTTTCATTAATTTCTTTAATAATAATGGTTGATAATAAATCACGTTATGTTTGGTCAGATTTTAATATATAGCATAATTGAGGATTTTAAAAATTTCATTCACAAAACCCTTGCCAGCCTCATCTTGATAAGATATACCATGAAACAATTCATGCAGGTTATTGGAGGCATTATAGTTGAATGAAAA
Organism: Picea sitchensis; assembly: GCA_010110895.2. Lineage (NCBI taxonomy): Eukaryota > Viridiplantae > Streptophyta > Pinopsida > Pinales > Pinaceae > Picea > Picea sitchensis. The sequence continues at coordinate 5,693 of SNQJ01S0009036.1, forward strand.
CATATAAAAAAAAATTCAAGAAGAAAGAAAGGAACATTTACGATCTTTAGTAGAGTTGTTGTTCTTCTCATCCCGATTGCTTTGTTGTGCCTTACACGATCTTTCTACATCACTGTATAAGTCTTCTTTAGGATTTTCTCTGCATATATTCTCCCTTTTCATTTTCATTTTCAGATTTTCCCATTTATTCTTACAGAACACTACATGTCTCTTATACCCTAGACTCGTCATCTTTTTGGATATATATTGCTACTACGCTGCATCATTGCATCTGCTCTCCTTGAATTTGGATTCCATTTCATTCTTTATTTGCACAAAAAATTGTGTTTCTATCTTTGACCAGTTTCTGGAGCGCTCAACATCCATTTTGTTCGCAATTTTCTCTTTCTTATCCCTTTTATGAGTTTAACAACTCATTTCAACATTGTCATTTCGGTATTTCAATGTCCTTAACGTGATTTCCTGAGTTATTCTTGCAATAATAACATAATAAGCTCAATTGTAAGCAATATGGAGAATTACCAAAAATTAATTTGAAATTTGAAAACGAAATTGTATAAATAAACGGGAATTTGAAATCTAAAAATTAAAATGTACAAATAAATAATAAACTGAAAACGAGCAACTTTACCAGCAAACCTAAACCTGAAAATAGCAACTTTACCAACAAACTTAAACCTGCTAAACATTAAAAAGCAATGATAACTATTAAAAATAAAAAATAGATATAATTATATATATTATTAAAGGATAAAATAGACTTATTAAAAAAAACAATTATTTTATACTCTTTGAAATTAGAGAATTGAAGTAATATAAAGAATAGTTCGGGGGTGGAGCTATGGTCTAGCCGTGAGTTTATTCATGGTAACAATGTAAGTACCCAACACAATATACATACCAAATAAAAGTAAAAAAAAAATAAAAAAAAAAGGAAGTTGTATATGTGGGTATAATTTTAAACAATCAAAGAAGAAAATATTTCAACACATTTGTTGAGAATTTTTTTGACTTTATTTATTTATTTATTTATTTTTTTTTATTTTTTTTTGTGTGGCCAAGTTCAATATTTTGATAAGCCTAGATTTTTATGGTTGAAACTGCTTAACATTTAGTTTTTGGAGGTGCAGTTGTTGGTATGTTTGGAGGAGTTGTGGGAAGACTTATATGTGCAAGTAAAGAGCATAGATTGTATGGAAGCATAGATTGTATGGAACCGTTCACCAATCACCGAATACTAAATTTCAATGGGTGGTTTGAGTTAGAAGAGATGTTGAGTATGGAAACATTGGTATTGTTGGAGGTGTTGGTGGCAAAGATATGTGAGGGCTGGTGTAGTGGATTAGAGAGCTCTGAAGTAATAATATATTAGCCTACCATGAATTTGGAAGAGCACAAGAATCCACTGTGTTGGAGATTATTATTGTAAGTAGAGACTTCACGGGTATACGCTGCTATCATTAGCCTTCTCTATGATGTTTCTTAAATGTTTCAACCGGCCATGTCCATGTCTCGCTTTGCTCCTGGTGTTGTTCTATCTGCGTGTTGTTCTATCTTCATATGAGTACGTCTTTTTTTATGAGAAGACTTGGGAGCAGTATGCCTATGTTAATAAGGTAGTGAGGGAAGAAGGTGATGAGGTCATCCAAGCAGGGGGATGGGAAGGATATTTAGATGGAGAAGACTTGGGGGCAGTATGCCTATGTTAATAAGGCGGTGAGGGAAGAAGGCAGTGAAGTCATCCAAGCATGGTGATGGGAAGGCTATTCAGATGGTTCAATGTCATAGCCAGGAAGAGCCATCCAACAAGCCACTATTTGTCAGAGCCATGATTGTTTCTCAGAGACAAGAGCCATCCAACGAGCCACTATTTGTTAGAGCCATGATTGTTTGTCAGAGCCACTATTTGTAGCCATAATTCTTAGGGATTAATCCAAGAAGATAGAAATAAAACTTAAAGACATGATTGTTTGTCAGAGCCACTATTTATAGCCATGATTCTTAGGGATTAATCCAAGAAGATAGAAATAAAACTTATGAACAACCAAAATGTCATTGTATGGTAGCTTGCCTAAAACTTACCAAAATATCATTGTATGTGAGGTTGCCTAAAACTTAGGCTAATTTAGGCTAATAGTTATAATAGGCATAAAAACTTATGCTATCTAAAATCAGCTCGGCAATAAGAGTCCAATCTTATTAGTCAATAGTATCTTCAATAAAATCAATTTAAATAATATAAAAAAATAACCAATTATTTTTTCCTATGTAGAAGTTTGAAAAGCAAAAAATATTTGAAGTCAAACTTAAACTAATTGATAGTCAAAGCCATATCGAATGCTAGAGTCCTTACTTGCCTTCGGCAGGGACTAATAATGGAGATATTAATGAAAACAATTGCATAAAATAAAGAGGAGCCCGGAAATCGCAAAAGCTATGCATGCTAAGGCATGGAATTTGGAATTAGCAAAAGGATTCTTTATAAAAATAAAAATTGATAATTGTTATTTGAGAGTTCCTTAAAAGGAATTTTTGGGTGGTAGGTGTAAGGGTTATTATTGAAGTTACAATTGAAATTTTCTTTGTTTAGGGAGCAGGTTTACTTTCAAACAATAAGGTTGAGGTATGTGTGATGTGATAAGGAGTTAACATTATTGTAGACAAAGGATACTTTCGATCAAGGTAGTTGGAGATTTCAAGATGATTATTAACTATATGGTTATTTTTTTTTGCTTGGAGATAATTCTCTTGCCTAATCTTGACTCGAAGCCTACAATTGGAAGGCTCTTTCTCTAATACACATTATTACCATGTCGTTTAAGAGTAGAATAATGAAGTTGATAGGTGGGAAAAAGTAGGTTCAAGCATAAAGAAGGGTGAAATTATTGTTAATGGTGCATTAACCTTTCAAATGATCCTTTAAGTAATGTCTAGCTCATCAACACTTATAGTTCAGATTCTTTGTCATGTTACAAATACCATTGGAATCGTCACCCTTCACATGGAATATAAGCATATCTAGTACTTCAAACATATGGAATTCAAGCTAATGAGACTGATCCCCTGTGCTTGCATGCTCTCGGTTCTTACTTCACATGCTTTTGTTCCGTTATTCCTCCCCTTTTTGGGATAGTTGTGGGATAATGGTGTTAAATGTGGAGAGAGGACGAGGGATTATGAAACTTCTTATCTAGGGTTGAGTGAAAGCTAATGATGGTCTCTCTTGATGAGTCAGTGGCAATGCACACATGGAAAAACAACAATCTACTAACTTGGATGGATTATTCAAAGTACTTTTACAATGAAGTTGAATATGGTGTAAAAAGTTGAAATGTAGGAAATTGAATTAATTTTCCAAATATACAATTTTTATTTATATAAATTATGAATAACTATGCAAAATTCCTTTTTTCAAAATTTATAATATTAATTTTATATTTTTTTTGAAATTATGAAAGTCAATATATCCTTGAAATTACATTGTCTTCTTTTAGTGCACCTACTAGGGTCTTAACGTTATCATTTATTTTTTGTAGATATTACTCTCTTCTATTGGGGCATATAACGTATTTTAAAAATGGTTAAAAGCACAAAAAGTTATAACAAAGTTTAAAAAGGTATGTATTTTAGGATTTTGATATATGTCAAGACAAAAATATATTAAAAATAGTAAACAATATTTATTTAAAAAAAAAATAATTTATTTGGAATTTGCATAGCTGACTCTATCTGTGTCTATAGTTTCATCAACAATGAACGTGTGTATCCTATAGAAAAATAATGTCAAAAACATATAGAGAGAGAGATATTCATAAAAATGGAGGTTTTTATGTATTTGCAGACCAAACCACATGGTTTGTCACTCTGAACCTAAATCCAAGGAAACCAATTCAACAAACACATATGCTAGAGTTGTCACTCCCACCCAAAAAAAAATGAAATGAAAATAACACACATGAACTATAGGAACACATTCATAAAGCGCATGTGTGTTCCTAAAATGCATGTGCATTACTAGGAACATGAACACATGCATGTTCTTGTTAACATAAAATAACTCTCTCTCTCTCTCTCTCTCTCTCTCTCTCTCTCTCTCTCTCCATCTTCATATTTCTCTCTCTTCCTCCTCTTCCCCTCTCTCCTTGTCTCCCTCTTCCCCTCTCTCTCCCCCCTTATCTCTTTACCCCACTCACTCTATCCATCTTCTCTCTCTCTCTCCCTCTCTCCCTTGTTACCTCTCCAGGAGGTACCCTACATTTTTTATCTGGCTACACCATTGTAATCCCAAGGATGCAAGTCAAAGATTTGTAGGTCGTGTGGAATATTGTGTATTATGGACTCTTAGACTTGTTAGTTGGCCATGATCAGTATTTCTAGACTTCATTCTTACTTTCCTTCATCCTAGATAGTATTGGGGGACTTGAGGTGAACTTATTAAGACACATGATTTCATAGAGCCTTCTTTCTATTGTAGGGGTGATCACACCTTGTACGGATTTTTTTCCCATTGTTGTGCAAACCTATGTCATTACCCACATGATCATTGTCTTATAGAGCCTATATGCATCTCTCGTCCATGGCGCATTTATGAGTTTTAGTTCTCAACATGGTAGTCTCACAAAATTTCATCATCTCACAATTTTCAAGGCACTTCACAAATCCCAATGCAAAGAGATATCCCAGAGCCGAAAATACAATAGGGGCTCAGATTGACCATCTTCATGCATAATTGACATGCAACATGGAAATTTTGGAAAAGAGCATTTTATAAGAAAAATCAACTCGTAAAAGGTATCATAAGCATATTTATGGGAAGTGTGGCAAAAGAGGGTCATCCCACAACATGCAAAGATAAAATCAATGAAAATGGATAAGAAAATTGTATCCCGAACAAAACCCATATGTTGGACAAACATTTTGGATGAGAATAACTAAGTTTTGGGAACTGCGCCATAACAGAGGAAAGGGGAAAAGGCAGGACTAGAGCGCATGGCAAGGGTGTGCAATTCAACATAGTTACCACTAAAGCAGAGAACGAAAAAAATTCAATGCTAAAGTAGGGAAAAGCAACAGTTTAGCACTAAAGTAGGGAAAGCAACAAATCGATGCTAAAGCAGGAAAAAGGGTTATGACCTGTTAAGGTTTTTGGGATAAGTTATTACTAAGGTTTTTAGCCCTAATTCTATGTATAAATATGTAAAGGGTTGGGGAATATGAGGTTAGGTTCTAGGAAGAGATTAGACTGAGAGTAATAAAGTAGGTTGCTCAAGATTTAAGGAAAAAGTTATGGAGAGATAGGCTTGCACTGTAGAGAGGCTAGGCAAGTTTGGGGTTTACAATATGGTGTATCTTTTGTAAGAGTAGTGTGCAGGCCTGAGATGATTATTGCACAAAGACTAATATGTTAAGCCCTAAATAGTGGCTCTTTACCCCTTAATTGGGGCATATTACATTAGTAATGTTATTTTATTTATGTCGGCTTTAGTCCATTAGTTGTAATTATACCTCCTAGTCTCCTATATATACCAAGGAGACATTTTCATTTGGAATCATCTTGTATTTGGACATGTATGTGGGAATAATGAGGTTTCCCCCTCGAAGAGGCTTATTATCTAAATTTATCTCTTTTTCAAGGCCTTGAGTACTTATTCTGAGGTTTTTCTATGCTATATTGATATTTGGTTCCTAACATATGGTATCAGAGCTGAATGTCTTGGGGTTTCGAGGCTACATCTGAGACACCTTGGAATTTTCGCTATAACGTTTTTTATACAATGCTTCATAAGGAACGTCTTGGAGAATATTTAGTAGACGGATCAAGGTATGTTGGGTTAAAATTTCATCTCCTGAGGCCTTATACTTTCGTAGATACAGGCTTTGTAAGATAGGGTTCTGGAATCATCCTGAATTGAGTCATTGCAGAATTTGCGCTATAAAAAAAATTATGTACCATTTCAGACCCTGGAATCCAGAGGATATTCACAGAAATTAGTAAGGTATATGTGGTAACAATTTAAGCTTATGGTTCATCTTAAATTTGTAGATACACCCTGTGGAAGATAGGGTATCTGAATAGTCCTATTGACTAGTCTCAAGCAGGTGTTCTGGGTAAAACAATCATAACCTCTTCCTAGAGTGTCCAAATTGAGTGAGAACAATTGCATTGGATAGTGGACAGCCCGTAGTAGTTATTGTACGGGTTTCATAATTTTATGTAAATTATTTTGTGCGGGGAATGTTATACAAGTGAGATCTCCTAGAAATTCCAAAAATCAACAAGTTGTGGGGAAGTTACCGTAAATTCCACTTGGCACATCCAATTTTTATCAGACCTGTGGCATTGCAGAGAAGAAATATCAGATACCTACAAAACAAATAAAATTTCATACTCAGAAGGGCCAAAATTTTGGATATACAATAAAAGGAAGATTGTCTAGCAGAACCACCTCAAAATCAAGGTTTAAAGTGATACTTGGCCAACATGCCACCAAAAAAGGGAACTTCTACACTGAATAAGCCTCCAGACAATCCTACTTGGACTCTTGATGAAGTTGAAGAAATGCGTAGGGACATAAATGATTTACAAAAGAAGACAGTAACAAAAGATGAGCTACAAGAGATGATGGATTCAACGGAAGCTAAGTTTGAGGCTATAAATACTAAGATGGATGGTTTAAAAGAGGAGATCATGGAAGGATTGAAAAAATTCCTAATAGAGAGGACACCTGAAAGTGAAAATGTATCCCATGAAATTCTTGATGAGGACACAAGGAAGATGAATCAAGAATGGAGAAACTCCAACTTTGGGTTGAAGACCAACCACATTCCTAAGATCGATATGAGGAAGTTTGATGGCAAGAACCCAATCACATGGATACTTCAAATGGAGCAATTCTTTGATCTACATAATGTGCCACATACACAAAAGGTATCAATTCCTTCTTTATATTTAGAACCCAATCAATTTGTATGGTATCGATGGCTTTTTTCTCGCAAATCACTCATCACTTGGACAATTTTCACGGAAGAAATGAAAGCACACTATGATGATACAAGGAGCAATACCTTCTTTAGCCAATTGATAAATCTCAAGCAAAAGGGTTCAGTTACAGAGAACATTGAGAACTTCCAAAGATTGAATATAAAGGTAACAGATAT
>SNQJ01S0009036.1:21623-32558 GCA_010110895.2 Picea sitchensis
GAGGAATAGATCCATTTCAGAGTATCTCATTAAATGGAGGAAACTATCGGCTGAAGATTCCACTTGAGAAGATGAGTCTTTTATACATAAGCAACCAAAGTTACTCAAGTGTTGCAAACAACACTTGTCTCAAGGGGAGGGGCATGTTAATCCCTAAATAGTGGCTCATTACCCCTTAATTGGGGCATATTACATTAGTAATGTTATTTTATTTATGTCGGCTTTAGTCCATTGGTTGTAATTATACCTCCTAGTCTCCTATATATACCAAGGAGACATTTTCATTTGGAATCATCTTATATTTGGACATTTATGTGGGCATAAGGAGGTTTCCCCCTCGAAGAGGCTTATTATCTGAATTTCTCTCTTTTTCAAGGTGTTGAGTACTTATTCTGAGGTTTTTCTATGCTATATTGATATTTTTGATATTTGGTTCCTAACATAATATAAGAATCCAACCGTTGTTGATGTAGCCCAAGGATTGGGTGAACCACGTTAAAATCCTTTATTTCCCGTGTCTTTTGATGTGATGAATTGTGGATGTTATGTTTAGGCATGATTAATATAGATCTATTTAACATATGATTGATGCACAATAATAATGAATGATTCAATAGCTTGGTTATGTTGCGATCTATATTATAATGTTTCTGCACACTAGGGTTTATGGTACTAAATGAATCTCGGATGGGTTAATGTTGCACAAATGTTTTGGTAAAAGTAATGAATGATAGTTAATAAAAGCTACAAAAAGGGTTTGTTAACTGATAAAAGGGATGTTAAGTAAAGATACTTTGCATGGGGTGAATAAGTATTAATGGTCATGTTGATGGCCTCCCTTCCCATCATCCCTGCAGAAACTTGGTTCTTCCATCCCAAGAGATACCTCGGGTGAGACTTCACTTGCATGCAAGTGATACCGAAAGGGTCAGTGTCTAAGGGTTTTGTTGGTTGAATAACTTGAAACTAGGGTATTATAATTGCCCGTCAACAAATGGTTCCATTGTTGGGACCCAAAATCTGTAATTGAGGGAATGTTTTGGAGAGAAACTAAGAAAGAGATCCTCGAATGGCTGGAAAGGAGGAAGCGAGAATTTTCCAAATGAGAGAATAGAAACCCTCATATCATCGATGAATAATGGTTGCAAAGGTATGTGTACACAGATCTACATGAGATTTTCTTTGGTGAATTTCTGAATATTTTAGTTGAATGGTTATAAAGGTTAGTGGAGAATACTGGAAGATATCGAACTATAGCTTCTAGGAACTGGACCCCTAAGTTGGTAAGACAATTGAATTTTGTAGGAAATACTACTTCTCACGTAGTTGATTTCTGGTTGAATAACATACCGGGGAGTTATATTACGAAATTTGTAGTGGATTATACCCATTTGCATAGTGTGCCAAAAAGGGATTTCTTCAAGGGTTTGCGTGGAAGGTTTTTGAAATAATTGGGTACCTAGATAAAGATGTTGTTGTGCGACAAATGTGTGATGATGATGGAATCTGATTACTAGGGGGATTTGTGCACATAGGGAAACTGGGGGTTGACCATGGGATGATTTGAAGGTAGGAAGGAATGAAGAAATAATTAAGGAAGGGAGGGACCAAGGATGCAGAGAAATGAAGAAGGTGTATCAATAGAAGAAGATGAATTTGGAGTACTACGTAGTGGAAGAAGACACAAGAGGTTGAAAACTGGGGATGAGAAAGGAGAGTCACGTAGTGAGTAAGAGAGGAGAGAACCCTGTGTAATAGTCTAGAATGTAGAAATACTAGGCACATAAGAAGAGGGAGAAGATACTCAGTTTAGTCCTATAATAGAAGAGTCGTTAAGTCCTACTCAGGATGGATCCTAAATCAAACCCACGACCCCATGTGCGTCACCTGGATCTGAGATAACATTTGAAGATTTTTCAAGAGCACTTATAATTATTGGAGGAAGTCAGAATAGTGTTAGCCAGAGCAGTGGAAGAAATGCGTCGAATCAGAATAATCCAACAACACCGAGGGGATGTATTATGCAAAACACCATGAAAGGGGTAGACAATACGTTGAGAATGCTCAATTTTCAAGGAGTTGGGTTGGAGGACCCAGACCAACGTCTATTTGTATGTGAGACAATTTGGGTTGCAAATAATGTTCAGGATAAGGCCACAAATATTGCACAGTTGGAAAAAACATTTAGAGGTCGTGCATTAGTTTGGTACATGAAACTGCAGAGTACTACACCAACAAATTATGCGAGGACATTGGCAGAAATTCGTCAAGCATTATTAAAAGAATTCAAGAAGCCGAAATTTGAGTCACAATACATTACATAATTGAAGGAAATCAAACAAGTGCAAAATGATTCTATTTGGGACTATGATCAAAGATTTAAGGATTTGGCGGGTAGATTGAAATTCCAAATTCTCGATCAACATTATAGAGAATGGTTTATTGCAAGACTATTACCACACATTTGTTTCCCATTGATACAATAGAAAGTTGTGTCGCCTCTTGAAGCTTTGGATAATGCAATGAAGCTAGAANGGGGGGTGGCTCAAGTCAAGACGCAGTTAGATTCCTTGAAAATCCAATTAGCATAACTTACAAAAATAAATGAGAAGAGGGAACAGGTCTGGTGTATCATGTGTAGGATTGAAGGCCATCATAAGGACAAATTCCTAGCCTTTGCACAGTATTTGGCGACTGGAGCACCGAACCCATTACCAGGATGAGGGTACTATGAAATATGCAAGAAATGGGGACATCATCCGAATGATTTTCCATTTCTGCAAAAATATCAGAGTACACCCCAAGATTTATTTTGTAACTTTTGCAAGTTAGTTAAGAACGAGGAGAAAGACTTCTATGCATTCGACCTGATGAGAGAGTGCACTTCAGATATGTATATAATTTAGGAGGAAAATACCGCAACAGAAGAAGGTATTCCACAGTATCACAATTAGAGAGGAATTATTTGAGGAGGCCGAGGAGGATTTGACAGAGGGGGTTTTGGAAGAGGAGGTAGAGGACCAATAATTTTCTACAATTGTAATCAAAAGTGACACTTGGCTCGTGACTTCATGAATCCTTGTACAACCTACATGTATTTTAGAGAACTAGATCATGTGACAGAAGACTGTCTCCAACTACTTGTAAAGTGGTAGGTAAGAGGGAATCAAAACTAGAACCCAAATCAGAACGTACAAAAGATATTAGCAGAAAAGCGTGACAAAGGACCCAGAATAGCAGTTATCACGTACATAGGAGCTAGGACAGGGGCTGACAAAGGAATGCAGACAGAGAAATGGGTGAGGAAATCAATAGGAGCTATGCTGACATTTTACCCACAACAAGAAAAAGAGACATATCATCAAACAAGGAAGGAGATACTAGGACCATATTAGATAACATCAACATCATCTGCAGCACTTGTGGTTGACATGCCTTCATTCTATGATCATACTATCTTGGAAAGGTCACTTCAACAGATAAGTACTTTGAAAGAATTTATGAAAGTTTGTTTAGAATCGATGAAAGATGAAACTCCGTTGAATGCATTGCATGGAATGATTGATCATTATGCGCAAGAAAGGAAATTTCCTGTCGTGCAGAGGATCATGAATTAGGTACTGCGTAAGAAGAGGACAAGCAGAGAGTCCAGACATAATGTGTAGATTGGGGAATATGACATGGACAATGTCATTTTAGATTTGGGTTCAGATGTACATTTTTTACCAAATAAAAAATGGAAATGATGGGTAAGCCTAAGTTAATTTGGTCGACCGTCTAGTTAAGATTGGCGAACCAGAGCAAGATAGTGTGAATTGGTCGATTGTTAGGGGTACCTGTGAATATAGATGGGGTGAGTAGTATAGTATATTTAAAAGTCATCGAGATCGTGGATGATATCCATCCACATATAATGCTAATGTGGCCTGAATGGGCCTTTTAAAATCAATATATTATTAATCTAAAGAGGATGGAAATGATCTTCAAAGTAGGAGACTTGAAGGTTACTACACCATTGGATCCAATGAAAGGAAAGAGTTACACAGAAAAAAAAGGGAACGAAATTGATAACATGTATAACATGATTGCGTGAATGGATGAGTACGTTAATCTAGTTGTAGATGGCACACTAAGTTGAAGAAGCATTAGCTCATGTGCGTCAGATTCAGAGGAAGGTTTGGAACACTGGAAACAAATGATGCATGAGGTATCAACCAGACGGTGTGCCCGCATTACTCGATCATTGCACTGGATTGGAACAGAGTTATGTGACCCACCCAAGTATGATGGTTTGACTGACATAGGCTCTTTTGTAAATGCATTTGATTTGTAGATACATGAACAAAAACTATTGTTGGCATTAGATGTTGTCTTGAAGGCCAATCCAACCAGATGGTGAGCTTCACATAAAGAAGGAATAGAAGACTGGCAGCAGTGTAAAATATTCATGCAAGTAGATTTGGTATCGAGGTTGAGTATATTACACATAAATATATAGGAGTAAGTGACCCGACCGATCATATTGTGCAGTGCAGAAGGATATGGAGTTCAATACAAAAGGAGGAATGGACGCATAGATTCATACATACATTGGATAGGATCCCCAAGAACTAGTACCTAGAACTAGAAATGCAAATAGAATAAATGAACTAGGACGAGCTCACTCAAAGGTTTAAGATAACATTTACTTTTGAAAATGAATCACAATTAGTAGATGCAAATTCGCAGGACATTAGAAACAAGATTTGTTCAGTAGAAGGGTCAGTGGATGTAGTACCTATGTGTAGTGTGTATAGAGATTCTATGATGGTTCATGAAATACTGGAATGTTATAATGTTGGTAAAGAATATCAGGACGAGGAAGATCCAAAAAATATACAAATACATGAAACTAAGGGGGAACACACAGTATAAGGTCCAGAGCTTGGATATGTTGTGTATGCACAACCATTAAGGATATGTAAGGTGAATATTGGGACAAAAGAGAATCCAAAGTTTGTGCAGATAGGTGACTACTGGAATGATGAAATTGTGGAAAAGATTGTAGAATTACTGCACGAGTATTAGGATCTATTCCCAACCACGTTTTCATAAATGAAAGGGATAGTTGGTGAGTTAGGAGAAATGCAAATCCCTTTGAAACTAGATGCTAATCTAGTAAGATAGAGACCTTACAGATTGAACCCGAAGTATAAAGAGAAGGTAAAGGCAGAGATGGACAGAATGTTAGAAGTATGAATTATTGAACCAGTAGTAGAATCAAAATGGATAATTCCATTGGTAGTACAAGATAAGAAAACAGGGGGAATCTAAATTTTGTGTAGACCTAAGAAATATAAATGATGCATGTCTAGACGATCCATTTTCGACACCTTTTACAGATGAAGTGTTAGAGAATGTAGGGGGAAAGAATCCTACTCTTTCACGGATAGATTCTCAAGATATCACCAGATAAAGATTTTTTAGTAAGACACACATAAGAATACCTTTTTGATAGAGTGGGGACGATATCAGTACACAGTGATGCTTTTTGTGTAAAGAATGCACCTGTAATTTTCTCAAGGGTAGTTGTTGCAGCCTTTAAAAAATGTATTCATAAGTTCCTTGAAGTTTATTTAGATGAATGGAATGTGTTTAGTCTATTAAAATATCACATAGAAGTACTGAGATTAATTTTCGATAGGTGCAGACAATGTCAGATTTCATTGAATTTGAAAAAATGTATTTTCTGTGCACCTTTTGGAATTTTGTTGGGCCATGTGGTATGTAAGAAAGGATTACTAGTGGATCCTACCAAGATTGCAGTAATTCTGGACTTACCACCACCTACATCAATACAATAGTTAAGAGAAACATTGGGCCATACATGATACTATAGAAATTTCATTAAAGGATATGCTTATATTACAACACCCATGGAGAATTTGTTGAAGAAAGAAGCGAAATTCCAGTGGAATGAGGACTTCTAGAAAGGTTTGGACACATTGAAGTAGAAGTTAAGGATTTCTCCAATTCTGATATTCCTAGATTGAAAGAAGGAATTTCATGTTCATGTGGATGCGTCATCCATAGCTTTTGGCATAGTATTATCTCAACCATGAGAAGGAGAGTTAGACCACCCAATTTCATTTGCAAGCAAGAAGCTGTCAACATCAGAAAATAAATACACTATAACATAACGACAAGGGTTGGAAATGGTGTATGTGCTGCAGAAGTTTAGACACTATTTATTGGGATCTCATTTCAATATGTATACAAACAATTATGCATTAAGATACTCAATGAACAAGCTAGTGTTAGGGAGGGGAGAATTTGTGAATGGTTACTTTTGTTCCAAGAATATGACTTTGAAGTCATCATTAAGCCAGAAAAATTGAATGTAGGACTAGATCACTTATCACACATTCTATCAGGAGAATTTGTAGGGAATATAGATAATATCTTACCAGGTGCACATTTATTTGCAGTTCAAATGGTGGACGACTAATTCTCAAAAATTGTGGAATTATTAAGTATAGGAATGGCTCCATCGGACATGACAATGGGATATACGAAACAATTAGTGGTTAAGGCAGTGGACTATCAACTAATTGCAAAAAAATTATATAAGTTAAGTGCAGATGGGATATTAAGACGATGTGTGTTAGAGAATGAAAGGCCAATGATATTATCAAAAGCTCAAAAAGGTGACTAATATCATATCAGGTCAAAAGGTGTTGATACAATGTGTGAAAAAGGCCATCTAAATGTTTTCAGAAGCACACAAAAGTATTGCAGGAGGACACTACACAGGTAAAGAAACAATGTAGAAGATTCTGTGTGCAGGGCTCTGGTGGCCCACACTTCACAAGGATGCTAAAGCATATTTCCATACATGTGATGTTTTCCAAAGGGTTGCAAATCCATCCCTAAGGGATGAGATACCTTTGCATCCATAGGTCGCACTACAATATTTTGATAAATGGGAAATAGAATGTGTTGGACCAATCAATCCACTAGCCAGGAGGTCATGAGCTAGGTATATAATCACTGCGATGGAGTATTTGACCATATGGGAAGAAGCAACATTGGTCACAGACTGCAACGCAGAGACTATTGTGTGATTTCTATTTGAGAATTTCATTATAAGATTTGGTTACCCACTCATACTGAGTGATCAAGGAACACACTTCCTGAATAAGATGATTGCAGCATTGACTGAGGAGTTTCAAATTCACCATCATAGGAGCACACCGTATCACCCTTAGGAAAATGGGACAGTGGAAGCCTTCAAAAATGTTTTAGAGAATGCTCTGACAAAGATCTGCAATGTAGAAAGAGATGATTGGGACTTGAGGATCCATGCATTATTATGGGCATATAGGACTACAAGCAAAAAATTGATAGGAAAAACACCTTTTAGGTTGGTGTATGGGAAAGAAGCAGTAGTGTCAATGGAATTTATTGTTCCAAGCTTGTGTGTTGCAACGATTGTTGATCTTTCATACTCTGGCACAATGGAGGAAATATTGTCACATATGTTACATCTCGAGGAAGACTGATTTGTCGTAGGATTCCATCAAAAAGTACAAAAGAAAAGAGAAAAAGAATGGCATGATAGGCATATTAAATAGAAAAAAATTCAATTTGGAGACTTAGTGTTGCTATACAAAAATAAGTTCATGTAGCACCCAGGGATGTTTAGGATGCATTGGTTGGGTGCCTATGTGATCAAGTATGTGACAGAAGTAGGTGTTTTGCAGTTAGAGATGTTGAATGGTGAAGTCTTGGGAGGATTGGTGAATGAGAGTCAAATGAAACTTGATGGGTATGGTCGATCGTCTATGCACTAGTATGACCTACGCAGGAACCTATGTACCATAGTAGTGTATTATAGTAAGAAAAAGAAAAAGAAACATAAAGTTGAAGTGTTAGTCAAGGGTCAAGAAGTTAAGAGAGTTCATAGAAATAAATAAACAAGAGAATGTCACATATGAGAATGAAGAGGAAGCAATATACACATACAAAAAGAGTAAGTGCACAAAATAAGTGCATTATACGCGATAAAGGATCATGTAGAGGAAGTGAATTGCGCGCAAAAGAAAATATTGTGCAGCGAACAAACGAATAAGCTGGAAACATTGCGCAAAAGGAAGAGTAGGTGAAGAAAGCATTTGAAAAGGTTTGCAGAGATATTTTAGAGGTACCAATGGAGGTGGATAATCCATTGGAAGATCATGTAGAGAATATAAACGAAGCCATCCATGAATTCCACACGAAAATTGTTGAGTTAGAAACACGAATGACACCAAGCACACACCCAGAAGAAAGAGACCAAAGGGAGAAGACAATAAGCACCATCGTGGAAGGTATTATGACTTTGGACGAAGAATGTGCTAAGTTGTAGGAGGACAACACACAATTCTATAATTAGTTGTCTGAGGATGTCGAATTACATAGCATTCAACACAAGCTTCAAACTATGCAGGGGAAGGCTCAAACGATCAAGGAAACCATTAGCAGTTTTCCACCAACCGAGAAGATGACGACAATGCAAGAGAGTAAGAAACTATATGCTAAGTTGAACTAGATAAGAACCGAGAAACAAGCTCACATGAAACAGATAGAGATGTTGCGGGAGGAATAATTAAAAGTTGCTAAGGAAATATCAGAAGCATAGCGCAAGATCAAACATGCAATTGAACAAGCTAAAGAAAAACGATAGACTCATATCGTTGTAGAATTAGTAGAAACAACTTTTTCAAATGAAATAGAGGTCAAGGAGAAGACTAATACAACACATGATATTTTTGAAAAATTCAAGGAGAAGTTGAAAAAGGGCTAAGTGGCTCGGGACGAGCCACAAGTGAGTGTTGGGGGCTTTTTGGATAGGAATTTTGGATGAGAATAACTAAATTTTGGGAATTGTGTCATATCATAGGAAGTAGGAAAAGGTAGGACCAAAGTGTATGGAAAGGGCACATAGTTCAATGCTAAAACAAAGAAAAATAGTAGTTCAATGCTAAAGCAAGGAAAGGAAGCAGTTCAACACTAAAGCAAGGAAAGCAGTAGATCGACGCTAAAGAAGAAAAAACGGTTATGACCCGTTAGGGTTTTCAGGATAAGTTGTTACTAGGGTTCTTATCCCTAATTCTATGTATAAATATGTAAATGGTTTGGGAAGATGAGTATGGGTGCTAGGAAGAGATTAGACCGAGAGTAAGAAAGTAGGTTGCTCATGATTGAAGGAAAAAGTTATGCAGAGATAGGCTTGCACTGTAGAGAAGCTAGGCAGGTTTGGAGTTTACAATATGTTGTATCTTTTGTAAGCAAAGTGCATAGGCCTGGGATAATTATTGCATGAAGAGTAATATAAGAAGCCAACCATTGTGGACGTATCCCAAGGATTGGGTGAACCATGTTAAAATCATGTGTTTCTTGTGTCTGTTGATGTGATGAATTGTGGATGTTATGTTTATTAATGATTAATATAGATCTGTTTAACATATGATTGATGCACAATAATAATGAATGACTCAGTAGCTTATTTACGTTGTGATCTATATTATACTATTTTTGCACACTAGGGTTTAGGGTACTGAATGAATCTTGGATGGGTTAATGTTGCACAAATGTTCTGGTAAAAGTAATGACTGCTAGTTAATAAAAGTTGCACAAAGGGTTTGTTAATCGATAAAAGGGATGTTAAATAAAGATATTGTGCACAGGGTGAATAATTATTAATGGTTATGTTGATGGCCTCCCTTCCCCTCATCCCTGTAGAAACTTGGTTCATGCAGCCTAGTAGATACCTTGGATGATATTTTACTTGCATGCAGGTGATGCCAAAAGGGAAAGTGTCTAAGGGTTTTGTTGGTTGAATAACTTGAACCTAGGGTCTTATAACTGCACGCCAACACCATGTGGAAAAAAATGTCAATCTGACGGTTTGTACGTGGATTTGGAAAACCAAACTAAAGGGACAATAAAAGACATATTAAAGATTATATTCAAAACAATTAAAAAGATAAATTATTTTATATTATAAAAGGCCACCCCCCTTATCTAATACCGTTTCTTCTGCTATGGAAAGAGTTATTCACATTTGAGTAAAAGTTCATAAGAGGAGTGGAGATAATTTTAAAAAAAGGTATATTATATAATATCCCAAGTAATGGTGAAAAAGACAAAATCAAAGGACACATGGTACACATCATGCAGGGCACATATAAAAGTAATGTGGTATATGAATTATGAAAGGGACCAACCCCTTCTTTGTCTCACATGAGCCAACTAACGTATAAGCTACGAGTACAAGTCAAAACTATTTATTAAAGAAAAATTATGCGATGGAACGTGGAGGGTCAAAATTAGCCATGGGATAGATGAAGTTGCCACAAAGGAAAAGTTGTTCCACATTATGAGTGAGCCGCCATTGAGGTAATGAAACCACTATGTTTCCAACCATGAGCATTAATTATATCATGAAATGATACCAAGTAAATAAAGATGTTAAGATTGAGCGAGCAATTGAGCATTAATGTGTTATAGAGTCAAATGGGTTGATTAATTAAATTAATGCCATCAATTGATTAAATCATATCATTATGAGTGAGTTGTCATTTGATCTTTGGGAAAATTATGATGCCATGGGTCAAAGGAAAGGGAGGATCTCAGTGAATTGGGTCAAATAAAGTATAGGACTAGTGGTTAAAGGAATATGGTTGTTGGACCTCAAATGGACAAATCCAACCAATAAACCATCCCATCTCAATTAAATCGATGTCTCTCGCTAGTCATTGGGTTTATTGCATTTAAACGTTACAAATATGGTCAAATCAAACACATGTAGTGTGAAAATTTCAATGTAAAAAACATTATTTTTCAAATGAACTAGTCTCCAGCTTGTGGATGACAAGTAAAACAAATATTTTTAAATGGGAGAGGGAAATTAGA